>JAIFHY010000010.1:1200000-1732320 GCA_022264835.1 Melampsora americana | reverse complement strand
ATATTCTTGGACTGTTTCATTAAATACACTACTAGGATTTCAAATTTCAAATTTCTATTTTACGTTTTCTTGTCTGTTCTAGTTTATTTGGTTGTAGCCTTTGTTTAATTGGATTTACTTGAATAAGATGCTTTCAAATTGATTTACATTAATGAGATGCTTGGAATTCAAATTGGGTCACTCACTCGTAGAAACTTCCTAATCATCTGTATCAATGGTTTACATTGAGTCCCATCTACGTGTTTTAGGGTTAGGGATTTTCACATGTATGTGAAGTTGATTCACATGTATGTGAAGTTGATTCACATGTATGTGAAGTCAATTCACGTGTATGTGAAGTCAATTCACATGTATGTAAAGTCAATTCACATGTATGTGAAGTCAATTCACATGTATGTGAAGTGAATTCACATACATGTGAAGTCATGTATGTGAAGTTAATTCACATGTATATTCACATGTATGTGAAGTCATGTATGTGAAGTTAATTCACGTGTATGTGAAGTCAATTCACATGTATGTGAAGTCAATTCACATATATGTGAAGTCAATTCACATGTATGTGAAGTCAATTCACATGTATGTGAAGTCAATTCACATGTATGTGAAGTCAATTCACATGTATGTGAAGTCAATTCACATGTATGTGAAGTGAATTCACATACATGTGAAGTCATGTATGTGAAGTTAATTCACATGTATATTCACATGTATGTGAAGTCATGTATGTGAAGTTAATTCACGTGTATGTAAAGTCAATTCACATGTATGTGAAGTCAATTCACATATATGTGAAGTCAATTCACATGTATGTGAAGTCATGTATGTGAAGTTAATTCACATGTATGTGAATGTGGGTTTTATGTGTATGAATGTGTCTGTCAGTATATGAAATTTTTATTTGAGAGTGAACATAGGGAAATGTAGGTGGGGTGGAAGTAATATAGATATCTATATTACATGAAGGCCATTTAAATGTATGTGAATTAACTTCACATCTATGTAAAGTTAATTCACATGTATGTGAAGTCAATTCACATGTATGTGAGGTTAATTCACATGTATGTGAAGTCAATTCACATGTATGTGAAGTTCATTCACATGTATGTGAAGTTAATTCACATGTATGTGAAGTATCTTTACATACATGTGAAGTTAATTCACATACATGTGAATTGACTTCACATGTATGTGAATGCGGGTTTTACGTGTATGAATGTGTCAGTATAAGAATTTTTTTTTGAGAGTGAACATAGGAACATGTAGTTGGGGTGGAAGTAATTACGTGAAGGCCATTTACATGTATGTAAAGTTAAGTCACATGTATGTGAGGGTACTTCACGTTTATGTGAAGATACTTCACATGTATGTGAAGATACTTCATATGTGTGTAAAGATACTTCATATGTGTGTAAAGATACTTCACATGTATGTGAAGTATCTTCACATGTATGTGAATGTCTTAGTATATGAAGTTTTTATTTGAGAGTGAACATAGGAACATAGGGGTAGGTGGGGTGGAAGTAATATGGATATCTAATGTGGATTAGATCCACGTGGATTTGGAGGCAATTCACATGTATGTGAAGGCTATTTACATGTATGTGAAGGTGATTCACATACATGTAAAGTTAATTCTCATGTATGTGAAGATAATTCACATGTATGTGACAGGAATTCACATGTATGTGAGAGTAATTCACATGTATGTGACAGTAATTCACATCTATGTAAAAGTAATTCACATACATGTGAATTCAATCAAATGCGGGTTTTGAAATGTGGCAGTATATGTAATTTTTTATGGTGTAGGTGGGGATGGAAGTGATATGGCGGTAAAACATGTGGATGACATTCACATATATGTGAAAGGAATTCACATAAATGTGAAGTGCTTTTACATATATGTGAAAGGTATTCACATATATGTGAATGTGGTTCACATAGATGTAAATACCTTTCACATTATATGTGAATGTGGTTCACATTATATGTGAATTCCATTCACATATATGTAAAAGCACTTCACATATATGTGAATACCTTTCACATATATGTGAGCCATATTCACATATATGTGAATGCGCTCATTCTGTTTGAATGGAATTTTCATTCCCGTGTCTTTGTATGTGATTGATACACATGTAGTAGGTGTTCACATGTTCAGAGCGGCAGGATTGATTGAAATGGATTGAAATATTTGATTTGAAATTTGTGTCGGATCCGACGCGTCGGCCGCGTCGGGACGGCGGGCGCGTCGGTAGGGAAGCCTCGGATAGTAGCCGACGAGAATGACATGCTTCTCATCGGCTTATGTCCGACGGGTCTAGTAGCCACAGGTGATGAATTTTTCTCTGGTTGTTCCAAAAAAATTGTATGGGTCACAGGAAAAGCCAGAGATATGGTTTTTGACCCATGTTCTCTGTCCATGAACAATATGGACCCAAAAACCTATGGGTTCCGCCAGGGTTATGGGTTATTGGGTAGATGGGTTATCTCAGAGACAACTGTACCATAGGTGTCACACTGGGTATAGTTATACCAAGCACAACTGATCCAAGAATTGAGTTATGTCACAATCCATGCACCAATTTATTTGACAATATTTAACAGGGATTCACATTGCCGTTGACAACACACCAAGGAAGCAATAGTGATTGACAAGCCTCTTTGGTCCAGAAACCCTAATCTATTGAGGTTGCCAGACATCAATATTATTATTCACAAGGAGCCTGCAATGATCACTGTGCACCTTCCTACCAGTACCCAAACAGATGCATCAATAAGCAATCCTCCTTTGCACTAACACCATCTGATTGTTTTCATTCATATCATCCACATTATTCTATCAGACTGACATCACATTTTCTGTTGTCTCTATTATATTATTATCAGTATATCAAAGGTATGTTTCCATCTAACTTGCTTATCAAGTGCAGACAACATTCTATCTTACTACACCAACAACAAATACTACATGTCTAGAAGTGTTGAGGCCCGTCTCAAGGGTGGTTGACCAGGAAAGAGTTTGGGAAATTGGGTATTGCGTCAAGTAATTATACTATTTGGAGAGTACAAGTCAAGTGCTGCTATATATGATATGTAGTCTGATATGTTGCATGTAAGTTACACCATTGGTTCATTGAACCCTAATTTTTGGCCTACTTCAGTGAGGTTGGTGTCAAGGTACGCACACTCAACTCATGCTATTGACTAGATTGTACTTTGTGGTGTTGACAGTGAAATATGCTGACCATGAACCACCTGCTTGTCATCCCCCTCTATGTCTGCTCAACAAAATATCTTATGTTGACAATATCTCCTTTATATAGTTGAATGGCAGGACTGTGATGTACTGATCACTTCAGACTAAATATGAAACCTCACCCAAGCTTTGTCAATCAGTTTTGGCACTTTGGCCAGAGGCCCTGCTGAAAGTTCTGAATCCTACAAACTGGGTTTCAGCATTCTGGCAGGTAGGTTGCAGATCCAGCATGGAGGGTGCTTTTGACTCATTTAATTCTAGGGTATAGTTGCTTGGACAGACATTTTTTCTCCAATATTGATAGCTGTTTCTCAGTTTTCATTGGTGACCATTGTTTGCTTGCAATTTGACCATCCAGATGATCAATCTGATAACCACTCGAGATGAAAGACATTTACAATCCACATATGTCTTTGTCTACCACTCCAGACAACTATCCCAATCCCAATATAAGCTGCATAAGTCTATGATTCTCATTGATGACACTACTGTTTAACCCAGTTTCCACTGAATGAAAAATAATCTTACAAACCATATATACTGTGATTGAAAATGATTTACAATCCACAGATGTGGTTTGCCAATCAATTAAGATTTTATTGCTAATCACAATACACCCTGAATATCAATATGATCACAGATCCATGTCTGGTTACACTTGTAGATTGGGACATGGTCTTATCTCATGGAAGTCTTGTAAGCAAGCAACAATGTCCCTCTCCAATACCAAAGCCAAATACAAGGCCACATCCGGCTTGGTCTGTGGTTCAAGAATCTCCTCTTGTAGTTGTGTCTTCTCCCACCATCAGCTATTCCTCTTCATTTCAACAAAAAAGGTGCTGAAGCTCTGGCCAAGAAACCTCAACACCACTCTTGAACCAAGCATATCCATACTCAGTATCATTTTGTACAAGAATGTGTACATTATGGTTCTATAGCAATTCTCTCATGGAACATTCTCTGTCATTGTGGCATTTGTTGTGGTTAATTATCTTTCTCCCTGTTTTTTCTTGACGTCATTTTGTATTTGTTCTGATGTACATGTTGCATGCAAAGGGGGGTGTTGGTATAGTCCTGCACAGCTGTCAGTTGCTATGACAAGCCCTGTGTGACTAACTTGTGAAACTTAAGGTGCAGATGTGTGCTTAACAACATGTGACATCCTGTGATAATCACTGGGTAATTTCTCTCAATACCCTTCAAGTTGCCAATGGTTGCACTGTTTGTAGATTGACCCTCTGAAGGTTTACAACAGCCTCTAAATTGCTGTAAGGTTCTAGCGAGAGAACCTTCACTGGGACGTGGCACGGTTCTCACGGTGGTACGTAACCACTGAAAGCTATCTAGAACTCGGGATTGATTACCAGTTCGATAGCTAGCTCCAGTCAGGGTTCGTAGGGAAGAAGAGAACCTAACAATCAGACACCAAACAACAAAGAGAAAGAAAACAAGAGAAAAGGAAATAAAGCAGACACATACCTAGCTCCAGTCAGGGTTCGTAGGGAAGAAGAGAACCTGACGTGGAGCTAGATGACTAAACTAAACTATGTGTTGTAACCTCCGTAACCCCATACTGTATATATCCTTACATCCCTCCCCTTCTAAAAAAATGACTAGAAAAGAAAAATTTAAGAAAAGAAAAAATTAAGGAAAAGAAATCCACCTCTGTACCCTTGATCCATAAAGTTGATTTGAACCAGATGTCCAAACAAAGAAAAGAAAGAAACAAAGAGAAAATAAAACAAACTGGCATGACTCGCCCCAAAAATTTAATTACCAGCACGAGATGCGCATGGCTTGCAAAGAAAATCAATGTATCCCAATACTTCTTGTAATTTGATAGCTGTATGACTAATTAAAATTGACTTGGTGAGTAATTTTTGTTCGTGATGAGTCGCGTTTGAGGTCGTTATCTTGATGAGTGAGCTGTAATGAAACACAAAAGGTTCGTGCGGTGCTCACATGTGTGGCCAAGGAGTTGTTTTATTTGATATGATACGAGAGAGGAGGCGGGGAGGCGTAGTAGCTTCGGTGGTGCATACTAAGTGGTGGGAACTTACTTTTGTAATTCCTTTGATCGCAAAACCCCTTTTCCATCCTCACAATCTTCTACTTCACGCCTATATTTTTTCAACTTCGAAATGTGGAAGACCGGGTGTGAATTGTCCGTGACATCCAATTTGAGCTTGAAATTGCGTCCATCGTTCAGACATTCTATTACTTGATATGGTCCATCGTATCTGGGTCGTAGTTTGCTTGTTGGTCTTCCTTGGCCTCCCACCATATGTTGACGGTCCTTGCTGTCGACCAACACCCAATCTCCTTCACGCAATTCTTCTCCAGGCTTCCTTCGATTGTTGTAATGCACTGCCTGTTCGATCCGGCTTGTCCATAACTTATCCCTGAACTCAGCCCACGCCACTTGCCGTTTTGATAACCAGTCGTTGACTTCCGGAACTGAGCTGAGCTGATTAGTCGTCGGGAAAAGTCGTGGTTTCTTGCCGTAGACGTATTCGAAAGGAGACACACCCGTCGCGACGTTTACAGCTGAGTTGATAGCGTATTCGACGGCCGGTAAATAATCAAACCATTTGCCGTGTTTTCGTTCGACTAATTGACGTAGGATTTGGACGATGGTCTTGTTTGATTTTTCGCTGCGCCCGTCGCTCTGAGGATGGTACGCGGTTGTTAAGTTTACTTTGATGTGTAATAGTCGGTTGAGTTCTTGCCAAAATCTTGAAGTCCACAATTTGTCTCTATCACCAATCATTGTTTTCGGGGAACCAAAGATCGATAACCATGCAGCAAAAACTCGTTGCGCCGTTTTTTCCGCGGTGTCTGTTTGACAAGTAGGAATCGCTCGCACAAAGCCCGTGAGTCGACACGTAATTGATAGTATCATATCGTAACCTCGAGCTTTGGGGAAAGGACCAATGAAGTCCAATGAGATATCATCCATAGGTCTCCGAGGCACTTCTGTCGCTTGCATTCGTCCGGATGGTAAGGAAGTTCGGCCTTTTGTTCGCTGACATTTGTCGCAGTGGTTAACAAAGTACTTGACATCTTTTGCTAGATCCGGCCAAAAAAACTCTGTCCGCAATTGAAGTACCGTTTTGAGAGTTCCAAGATGCCCTAGTGCTTCATGGGTTTGCTCGATCAATTGACGGCGAAGATTGTCCACATTTGGTATCACCAATCGATTGTCCACAAACATCAAGCCGTCTTTCGATTCGGTCCCTGCACGTAGTGGCAACGTCGCCGCTAGACGTATGCAAAAGGTGTCGAGTTGATATCCTTTTATGATTTTCGCTTTCATTTCGCCATCCAAAGTGCTTTGTACTACACACGACGCAACATCTTCAGTTCGCGAGAGAGCGTCTGCAACACTGTTATCTTCGCCTTTCAGGTAATTAAAATTCAGATCAAACTGGGATAATGTTTCCAGCCATCTCGCTTGTCGTCTGCTTAGGTTTCTTTGAGATAAGAGATGGGTTAAGGAATGATGGTCCGTCATGACGTTGATCTTCAGTCCCAGAAGTAGCAACTTCCACTTTTGGAGTGCGTTGACAACTGCCAAGAGTTCTTGCTCATGCACCGGGTAGTTACGCTCAGCAGGTGTCATTGTGCGACTTTCGTAAGCAATTGGAGATGACTTATCCCATTCTTTGCCTTGGAACAGCGCCGCCCCCAGTCCGTGCCCGCTGGCATCTGTGAATAACCACACAGGTTCTTCAGAATCATAGTCCAGGGTCTTGAGCACCGGTAGCGTCGTCATGATGCGTTTGATATTCTCGAAAGCTTCATCCTCCGCCGTCCCCCATTTGAAAGGTTCATTTGTTCTTTTTGTACTAGTCAGCGGTGATAAGGTTCCTACATAATGTGACAGGCCGTCAACAAATTTTTTCAAAAATTGGACTGTTCCAAGAAAGCGTAAGAGTTGCTTCTGCGACGAAGGAGTTTTCCACTTTGATATCTTTTCCACCTTAGCATCATCAGGACAAATGCCATCTCCGCTGATTTCATGACCTAGGAAGTTGATTTTCCGCCGAAATAACTTGCTCTTTGATGGTGAGCAGTAGAGTTTTGCTGCTCGCAGCCGTTGTAATACTTGCCTCACATGGTCTTCGTGTTCTTCAAAAGAATTCGAGAAAACCACGATGTCGTCAATGTACACAACACAGATTGACCCAATAAGGTCCCCTAGAGCTTCTTCAACGCGGCCTTGATGCGTGGCTGGCCCATTCGTCAGTCCCATCGGCATGACCGTCCACTCGTACAATCCAAAGGGGGTCTTCACTGCCGTCAGTGGAATATCCTCCTCTCGCATTTTTGTCTGAAAAAACGAGTTGGTTTGATCGATAATGGAAAAGACCTTGCCGGTCCCAACTAAACGCACTGCCTCATCTACATTTGGCAAAGGCGACCTGTCTTTGACCGTGAACTTGTTCAAAGTTCTGTAATCGCAAACCCACCGCGGTAAAGCCATTGGATCTTTTTTAGGTATGATCATTGATGGCGACGCATACTGACTTGTTGAGCGTCGTATCCGTCCCGCGGCGAGGTGTTGGTCAATGAGCTTTCGCCACGCGGCTAGATACTTGACTGGATAAGCATATTGTTTTTCATTGATGACCACATTCGGGTCAGTAAGCACTATCTTATGTCGGATTTTTGATGTTTCATTCTGCCCTTCAGGCGCGAAAAAATCATCATCCTCATCGTCTTCTACCGCAGGCAACTCATCTGGGAAAAGATCGGCAAATTCTTTAAAAACTTTCTCTTCTTTGATTGACAGCTCTCGTAATTCCTTGATTTCTTTCATGTTCTCAATTACACAAGCAATCATTGAGTGGTCCACATCATCTTTAATTTCTTTCATTTCATATTCTTCTCTTAACACGGTTTTCGTCGGTACATGTGTAACAGTTCGATCATGCAAGGAAACATCAAGATGGAATTTCTCGAGGAAAGGAGTACCAAGAATAACATCGAATTTGTCCCCCAGTGGTGCTAATTTGAAAAAAGTTGAACCAAAACGAAGTAGCGGGTCATGAGCTGCCACATTCGCGAAACAGAATTCCTTGAATGTGAATGATTTACCCTTGCCGTTCTCAATCGCCAACCTTGCTTCAACCGGTGATACGAGCGGTCGTCTTGGAATCCGGGCTTGCTTGCACAGCCGGTCGGACATTAGGTTGGTTTCTGCTGCCGAATCAATCAATGCGCGCACAATGAGACCGTTAATTTTCAATTTCAAAATTATCGATTTGGTCCTTTGGGCGGGGGAGTCGACACACCTTTCCTCCTCTTGCTCCTGCGCCAAGTGAGCTACCAAGACCCGATCGGCCTCTTCATATCGAGCAATGTCTTCAGCAAATAAGTCTGGATGATCTTGACTACTACTTTGATGTATGCTCGCAATCAATGGTGCTGTAGTTGATGGTCTTCCTGCCGGTTTAGCCGTAGGTGCACCAGGGGGCGGGATCAGCTTTGAGGTCGCTGTTGTTGTAGGCTTGATCCACGGGTTCAGTCCGGTGTCCTGTCGACGAACAGGACGAGGCCCAGGGTTGAAGGTCTCCGGTACCATTACAAAAGGCCCTTTGGCTGGGCCTCGACATTGAGCATTTCCGCACTGAGTCCGACAGTAACCACAAAGTCCTCGATGACGCATGTACTGATGATAGCGCCACGCGCTGTCGGCACGTTGTTCTGCCGTACGCGTGTCTGGCGTCGCGTTGCTGTTTGTAAAGTTGGGACGTAGTGCTGGTTGGTTATTGTCGTCAAAGGTTGGTTGTCGAAATCTGCCTTTCGGGACTAAGTTGCTGGATTGAATCACATCCCACACCTTGCTTGCAGCCGAAATAAATGGTAACATTTTGAAATTCTCAACTTGGAGTAAACCGCGGTCATTGATCCAACGCTGGAAAACATCCGGCGTACCCCAAACAATGTATTCTGCCAGATTACGAGGTGAGAGATTGGTCTGCACTTGCACAATGTTGTACAAGTCTCGTGCTCTTCCAACATACGTTTTAAATTCTTCGTTTGCTCCCATTTTCAGCTGTCGAATTGATCTCTCCGTGTCTCCTAACCATCCTGTCGGCAAGGTCTCCGCTGCCAATTCCTTCATCATTTCGTCCCAAGTCAATTCCGCTAAGTCAGACGCCGAATTGATGAACCACGAACCCGCTCGCGGTTCAACAAGCACCGATCCCAAGATTATGCGTCGTTCATTGTCGTCATCGATGTTCTTCAAGGTAAAGTATTGTTCGATGAGACGACGCCAGTTGAACAACGCGGCCGGGTTTTCGGTTGGTCCAGTGAATTTTGGCACCTCCGACATCTTGATTTGACTAGCTGAGACCTTCTTCAACTCGCGATCATCTTCATCTCGGACAGAATTCATGGAACGCTCTAGATGCTGTAAGGTCACCGTCGGGATTGCTTCTCTGAATTCTCGAAATGGTTCTTGAACCGACACTCTCCTCACGCTGTCGTGTAATTGATTAGCAGCGTGAGGTGAGAACTCTTCTCGCACTGGCTCCCGAACATGGGTGATTGGCGGCGGACAAGGTCTAGAAGGGGGAACCGGCTTCGTCGCCGCTTGTCGATTTTCTTCAGTTGTCCCAAACTGACCAGCTCGAGGACCCATTGGTGTGGGAGTGGTGACATTGTTATGACGGGTTCTGAGCAGGACATACGGGTTATGAGAACCCCCGCTGTCTCCCGGAGCCACAGACTGATTGGCCACAATTTGCGAAAGGGTCGCTTCGAGCGCCTCGATCCGTAAACGATCTGCGGCAGTAGCATCCGCCTGAGAATGTAAGGATGCATTCTCCATTTCCAGTTGTTTCATTCGCTCGTGGAGAGCCTCGATGATCTCATCTTTTGATTGTCGATCTCCGGGGTCTTTTCCTTTGACGGTTTCGGTATCCGAAGAACTCTCTTGAAATGGCATTGGTGAGAAAGCGTAACGACCAGGAACAACAGGCGTGACGTCTAGATTAGTGTTGAAAAACTCTCGTACTATTTGAACGTCGGGGGTATTTGTCGGTTCCGATTCTGGTAATGAATGCGATGATGACGGGTAGATTGTATGCAAGGTCTTGTCAGGCGTATTAAGGTCGTCGCTTTCAGGTTTCCAGTTATATCTAGGAGGTCGTGGAGCGGGCGGAGTTTCAACTAGTTCACGGTGTCTTTGTCGGCGTAAAAGGCTCTCGGGGTCGATGGAAAAGTTTGAAGGTAGATTAAAGGGCATAAAGTGATGTCGGATGGCGCAATTGTCAAGGTGTCGGGATTGTCAAGAAGAATAAACAAGAAGAAGGTTTTTTAGGAGTAATAGATAAAAAAAGTGTAAGGTTCTAGCGAGAGAACCTTCACTGGGACGTGGCACGGTTCTCACGGTGGTACGTAACCACTGAAAGCTATCTAGAACTCGGGATTGATTACCAGTTCGATAGCTAGCTCCAGTCAGGGTTCGTAGGGAAGAAGAGAACCTAACAATCAGACACCAAACAACAAAGAGAAAGAAAACAAGAGAAAAGGAAATAAAGCAGACACATACCTAGCTCCAGTCAGGGTTCGTAGGGAAGAAGAGAACCTGACGTGGAGCTAGATGACTAAACTAAACTATGTGTTGTAACCTCCGTAACCCCATACTGTATATATCCTTACAATTGCTTAAATATTAATTTGAAGACATACCATTGGAAGATACAGGGGGATAATTCACAAGCCTTTTAAAAGAAAGCCTGACCCTGGCAAGCTATGATGAGGTAGTGCTTCTCCAGATGGCAAAAATTCCGCGTACGGGAATCGAACCCGTCTCTACCGCGCGCTTGCCAGATGAAAGGCGGTCATACTAGCCGATATACTAACACGGATTGTGTGAGCGAAGTCCGTTGTGCCTTCCCAATAAAAGTAGCGATCTCACTCTCCAATGACGCAAGACATTGAACAGATTTATAAACAGAGGGCACTAATTCATTGCTATATAACATCAAAGTTAAAAAATGAAGGGAAGAGGTGGCACGATGTGCATGACCAAGACAGCAGCTCACATATTTGATGAAGAGTATCTGTAGATTGATATTTTATAGTTGGAAGAGAGGACGACAATGTTGTGCACTCCATCGTTGGCCTTTGGGATATTCAACCTAACTCATTTGAGTGATGGTGTCGTGTGTCCGAATCACGAAAGGAAAAAAAAATGAAAAGTATGGGCCAGTTTTAATCTTACGAAGCAAGATAGGGTTAACGAGTTTTTAGTAAATTGCGGACGAAAAGAACGCGGGACCGAAGCTAAGATTTGATTGCAGTCTTGTTCGTTATGAAAAATGAGCTAATGAAAACGCGGAGAAATATGAAGCGGATCGTTTCACTACAATTTGGTCACACGAGCTGTATTTAGGGAAACATAGATAACAGGCGAAGTTATAAGACCTAGCACTGGGAGAAACCAAGGAAAAACTGAATTAGTCAAGCATGAAGGGTAACATTATTGAATCGCAAAGTCAACAATTTTTGGTGATCAGCCGCGTATGATCTTGGGTTGCAAGTCAGATACCGAGTTGAGCCGATGATGGATGGTTTGGCGATGATGGTTGTTACCATTGACCAGCACCCGATGTTTTGGTTTGTTACGTTGGTGCTGGCGGTTTGCCTTCACAGCACCGCTTGATGATCCTGTACTTGGGCGCGGCACGATTTCGCCAAGGTCCTCAGTCGGCTCGATGGTGGAGGCGGTAACGTCAGCCATCATCGTATTCAATTGCTGGGGCGAAGCATTGTGAAACGTTCTCTGGTTGTAAGAATTTGTAGGTTGCTCCGACCGCGCGGGGGGGAGCATGGGCCCAATCATTCTAGGTTGGGTATTCTTATTGACGTTTGCCAGATCATGGAGCTTTGGTCTCTTGGACGACTGATTGGAATTTTCGCTCGATAGATGCTCGCTTTCGTTTGATGCCTGAGAAGAATTAAAGGGTGCCTGGCCATTTTTCCGTTTTCGTAAGCTGGGATCTGATTGCGCGGTAGCCGAACGTCGATCCTGGTGAATCGCAGCGTCCAGGAAATCGTCCGGATCACGAGAATAGAAGAATATATAAGCTTCGTTGTTGCGGAAGACATGACCACGGTCGATGCGGTCGATGGAAGAGTCGTCCGCTCTGTGCCACTGTCCATCCGAAGTTTTGATGTAGGAATAGTAATGACCACTGGTGTTACTAGGACCCTGATGACAAACGACGGCGTACAAATCGTATCGAGTGCGAGGAGCATCTTGGTCCATGGCGGCTTTCAGGTCCAGCGAGTCGCTGAATTGTATTCGCTTATTAATTTTTTTACCGTTACGATTGAACCGTTTGATGTGCAGCGTGAGAATCGGAGGAGCCTCATGAACCGAAAGTTCCTTTTCTGCATTGCGCAGCTGTTTACATCTGCGAAAGATTCATAAAAGATATAAGCGACGTCTTTGGGCCGAGCCGACGAATTGGATGACAAGAAGTGATACTGCCAATGGACCTACTTTTCGCATTTGTACTGATTTGCTCCTTTCAGATGATCGAGCTTGCGCAGCTTCCTCAATGCATCATGGACGTTGTTGGCTTCGCCGATGTCCAAACTAAAGAAGAAATGAATTCAGCAGGCAAGTCTTTTACTCATCATCGATCTAGCTTACCTTAAATCAAGAAAGGTATCAAATGTATCGCTGGTGCCTTTACAATGTTGACAAGTGACTCGTGAACGGAACTTTCCAGCAAACATTCTGTGGATGAAAGTTGCTTCTTTATCTTTTTGTTTCGCTTGACTGGATATTACAGAGAGTTAACGGGGTATTGCAGACGAAGTTATGGATGAAATAAATAATTCACGCTTCTTTCCCACCGAGCGCTCCATTCTGCATAGCTTCGATTAACAATCTTAGGAACTCGTGAGCATCCTCTTGACGGTTGCCTCTCATGCTGGGCGCAATTTCTACCACGTGCCATAAAGATCAAGTATTTGTGGTCAACAAACTTTGTTAAGGCCTGTTCTATGATCTGCTTGAAATGCTCACTGGTCAAAGAGCTAAGAATGGGCGTGGGCCTGATGGATCTCTCGGTTTTGTTCGATTCAAGGCACATGGTGACAAGGTTATGCATGCTACAAAGAGTGCAAAACTTCTTGATCTGCGACAATCGACCTGAGAGTAAGAAGAGCAGGTTTCAACGTCTGTGAAAACGTTTCTAGCCTATTGAGTACATGAGAAACTTCTGGAGGCATACTCACATGAATCACGAGAATGCTCTTGTCTATCTAAAAGACCAACAGCCAGGGCAGGTGTGTAAACCAATGCTTGCAGTGTGGCATTTAGGAAGCAGGTATTGCCGGCGTTACGGAAGCCAGGTCCCATACGTTGCAGCTTAGGCCAAGTAGTGGCAATGGGTTTAATCACACTCAGACTCGTCTTGGGGACAGAACCCGACTGTTTATTGATTGATTTAGGTGGTGCGGAGGGAGCAGAGGGGTTAGAAGAAGTACTGGCTGCCAAGGGTTGGCTCGAAGGCAAAGGGATGGATTTGGCTATCGTCGGCGGGTCGGAACCATCATCGTCCTCATCGTCCTCGGTCGGGGGACCAATTGCGGTTATCAGTACTCCTCTGCCTTGGCCAGGAAGGATGGGTTTGTTGATTGGCTCATAAGGAATTTCATGTCCAGTCGTCAGTCTTCGACCAGCAGTGAACTCGATTGGATTCTTTAACGCATCCCGCCAAAGCTGTCCTCGAGGTTTCAGGGAGGTGTGAGATGAAGTTCGAGGATGGAGGAGTTGCTCTCTAGCTGAAGTATGATTGGAATTGACATCAACTTGATCGTCTCCTTGGCTTTCTGACATGACACCTGAGGGCAGTAGAGCAGACGGAAATCCATTCGAGAGAAGTGTGACGGCATTAAGAGACTGTTGATTGAAAGAAGGACCTTCGCCTAGGTCGGTTCTTTCATCTACATTGGATGAGTGGAGAGCTCTCGATTGAGACAGGTTACGAGGAAAATGAGAATGCGGTAAGGAGGCAACGGCAGCCATCGAAATTTATGACAAGAGGTAGTGAAACGTTCGAAATGATGAAGCTGATCTGATGAGGATCAAGCAGATTAGAAGTCTAAAGAAGTCTAAAGAGGATGATTAAAGGTGAAGTGCTGAGGAATGAATGATGAAGTTTCAACTCAGAACCAAGCAAATGCTCAAGATGAAAGTTTTTTTAATTTGTTTCATCAGGCACAACTGAAAACTCACAAACCTGTTAGGTGCATGACAGGTCTTAAGCTTCTCCAAATGGTCAAATCCACAGCTTATAAGCATACATCTTTGGCTACGTAGCTGCGGATTCAGACTGGCTTTTTGATCACGCTGTTGACGCGCCCATATCAAATCCTCCATCACCCGTGAAGCCATCTTCATCAAATCCAAATAGCCATGAGGTAGCATATTCTCCCAAAGGAAAATCACTTACATAAAGTTAATTATCCTCAATTGAACAAAGATAATGGAAGAAAAGAGATGAATGTTTGTACTCATGATGTGTTTTGATGTCATCACACATAAGGTGATATCACAAATATCATTGCCTTGAGAATTATAGACTGAATATTTAGGTTGAATTATGGCTTAAACCCTGAGAAGTATGGGGATTCCAACCACAAAATCATCAAGGTTGAGGATTCGAGGCTTTTATGAATGAAGCTTTATAGTTGACCTTGTTGGGTAATGGTGGATCTTCAGGATCTTTATTCACAACAAATTCAAATATAAGAGATAAGACTTGGTCAAGTAGAGCATTGAATGATGCCACAATGGTAGCACGCGGATGGTGAATGACCAGAAAGGACATATATATACATAGATTCAAAAATAAAGAATCTATGCTCATCGTTTTGGGGGCCAAGGAAGAAATATATTGCAATGATGACACCAGGTCTAAGCTACGACTCAGACAGTTCAAAGTAGTATAAAATGTTGAACAATCAAAGAAAAATGTAATTAAACAACAAGGTCCCCCTCTTCTTGTGAAACTGATAGCACGTAGTTCATGGTTAGATCTCAAGGCCTCTTCGAACGTTTACTCTACTTCACCAATCACATAATCTTCCCACCCTTTCCCCAAGATGTTCTCCATCCCAATCCTTTCAATACCTATTGGAATGAAAAAATTAGACTTTGATTGTGGTTGTGACTGAGAATCAGGAGGTCGAATATAGATTCTGTGTTTAAATCTATTTGTCTGACTTATCAAGTTTGGTAAATTCTTGATGATTGTATTTGTGCTTGAATGTTGAGGATCACCAGGTAAGACTAATCGAAAGGAACCCGGTTTGATATTGTTTCTGTTTTCATTAGACTGTGGTGATTGAGGCTTAATCATCTCCGGAATGAATTCAATGATTCGTCGTGTGCTCCCAGCCATTTCATTGGTATGGAAATTGACGTTCGCCCCTGTAGGAAGAGCGCCATGTTGCATGATCGAATTGTAATCTAGTTTCGAGCATAATTCTGCAAGAAGATAAAATTGCGGAGGTGCAAGTCTTAATGATGGATCATCCGAATTGATGTTTGAAGAGGACAGAGCCAGCTTGATGCCTTCTAAAGGGGTTAACCATCGCATTGAAATTGTCTCGAGTCCATCCACACTAGCTTGATCAACACCTACTTCCTCGGAATTGGTATTTGATCTTGATGAACTAGGTGGACAAATGTACATGAAAAAGTGCGTATCCCATCGCTACCTGACGCGAAAATAAACGACAGAGTTGAGCATTTTCACACTTCCGAAGTTCGTATTTGTCCTCGACTTTGAGCCTTTATTCACTTGATGAGGTTGAGATGGAAGCAGCTGACCTTGGGGAGTACCAGAGGAGTGAGATAGTTTGCATGGTGCAGTAATGAGTCCAACTTTAATTCACGACCAAAGTCACGCTTAATCATCTTGACGAAATTTGAAAAGGATTCTGTTCTATTAAGAATCTGATAGGTCACCACAGTCAGACAACAAATGCGGAATTTTTCTGGCATATACTTGGCTGACCCGTTGACGCCAATCAGATACAATCCGCTCATTCAGAGAGCTTCTACCGTGGGCCGAAACCGTCGTACCGATCAAGATACCACATTCCTCAAAGGTTTCTCGTATGGCGCATGTCTTTAGTGAATGAATGACGCTATGACTTTGATCAATCGATGTCCCCATTGTAGAGTCGTTTTTTTTGATGTTCCCTCCTGGAGATCTCGACCATTGGTCAACTTCTGTCAATTAAAGCAAGCACGTAGCACGGAGAAATAAACTTACCTGGAAACACATGCGCCGACAGAAAAGATCCTTTGGTAGAACTTCGCTCCAACAAGAGGGTGTGGTAGTTGAACCCATCCTTCGTCACCTCTTTCAATGGCTTGATAATGATGAGGCTTATAGATTCCAGCGTTACAAACAGGATACACAACAAACGGCGAGGCAAAGATGACGCGTCAGACTTATTTTCTTCATCGTTGGTCTGCAACACTTCTTCAAACGACTTCCCAGGGGAGATCGATAGAACAGATGGGTGCAAGCGCAAAGGGAAAATGGCTTAATCTGCTAACCTAGCAGACAATCGAGCCTTCTTATCAGCGCCATCGACCTTGGCTACTTCGTCGAGCAATTGCTTGGTAACCGAATTCTGATTAGCATCACTTCTCATTGGATTAATACTGAATGCTCTCTTGGGTAGAGTCGGTATTTGGTGAAGTGACTGGGTGGTACATAGCATTGACCACTTCACGCATGAGGAAACGGCGCGCATCCTTTGCTGACGTTCACGAAGGGCTGAGGCTTCAAAGAGTGGATGCAAAGTTCAAACCAAACCGCAAAGATATCAGCCCGAGCGACCTGCTCTATCGGTACTGCTCCGACATGTCACGTGAACATCAAATATTGGCGTCATGACACGCTTGGCGCTGCAATCATCATTTATTTGCAGCTGGTGGTGGGATCATTTGAGGATTGTGCCACATTTTCTTGAGCAGGAAAGGTAGTACAACCTTTGCAGAGTGAAAAGCCATTGTCAGAGCGGAGACTTTTGCATAGCCGCCATTCAACTTATATGACCACCCACGGAACAATAGATATAAAAGTCTGAATTTTCTATTTCATTGAAGAGAAGGAGTAACTCTGTTTATTGATCCAATGGTCTGAGGGAGTGTTACCAGTTTCGCTCTACATACGCTCTCTTTTACAAGTCTTTCACTTTAGATTTTTCTTTCTCATTCACAACTGCCTTGGCTTTTCCATGTCCCATCTTTACAACCGCTTCGAGTCCAATCCCGCAGAACACGACAGCGACTCCAGACCATTGTCCTACTGTTAGTTGATGATCGAAGACGACCACGCTCAACAACATGGTGAATAACTTTCGAGTGACGGTGATGGTGACGAGAGTTAAAGAACCGAAATGTGATAGGGTTTCAAAGATGAATAATTGTCCAATTGCACCAGCCGTTGAGAAGAGTAAAATGTCTTTCAATACGCTCGGGTATGTCTTGATGAACTCGAGGGCAGTGGAAAATTCGTTGCCATTCGACGGTGTCGATCCCATGAGCTGAGAGAGCTGAGGTGGAACTGGGATCACAAGAGCAGCAAGAGTGAGTAGGGTGGAGAGAAGATTCATGATGAACATGAGTTGAGAGCCAGTGATGGTGAATCGACTGAAGATTTCGTCTTGAGTGGAATTAGTTGCGCCATCAATCAACAAATTGATTAAGAGAAGGAATAATCCAAATAGACTACTCTGTTGAGCGCCTTTCTTGGCTTTAGAACCGTGATCGGCGAAGAGCATGAACATGCTGATACCGGTCGTCACCAAACCAACAACGATGTATTTATGAGCGGGAAATCGACGACGATAGAGCAAGATGTTCATGAGCATCACTGGCACCAATTTGCACGACTTTCCGAGAATCATGGTAGGATAGTCGATGTGCTTGAGAGATGCATAGCCGAATGGTGATCCGATAGAGTGTAAGACAGCACATTGCAGGCAACGGTAAAGAAGTGAGATTGGGTTGCTACTCTTCGTAGATGATGCAATGGTGCCTGCTTTAGCTTTTCCTTTAGACTTAGCTGGTTCAGGCGATCCGCCCAATCCGATCACTTGCAACAAAGATTGTGATGCCTTCTTCCTTGAGATAAGATAGACGAGGGCGGCAGTAGCACTGAATGCACTCTGAACAGTGTTAAGAAAGACGACAGATTTGAAGTACTTTGGTTTTCCACCAGACGGATCATGGTAGGGCGTGGTGGAGACTGGACATATCAGTAGAGACAACCAAAACGATTTAGTATCATCAATGTATGCAGCATCGATAACCGCTTCCTGGAAGGAGCATTATATCTCAAATTGACTCGTTCTGACTCACGTCTCTCTTGGATCAACGCCCATGAGATGACTGATTAAACAAATTCCAAACGTGGCGGTATGGTAGAAAAAGGCAAATCGTCAGATTTGATGATGAATGAGTTGCATGAGATAGCCAAACAAAAAGTTGGAACTGACAGCTTGCATAGATACCAAGAGCGCAGATGATAAGCCTGACGAATGTCATTATAATCGAGTGTTGTGAAATTCCAAGTTTAGTGGTCCGAGAAATGAAGGTGAAGATATAGCCAGCCTCAAGGTTGAGAACGATCCAAGTTGAAGTGAGATGAGCTTCTGAGCTTGTTGATGATGTGATTGAGTGAGGTTTCGAAGGTTGAAGGAAGTTTGGGTGTCCATGATTTTTAAAGTGGTGGTTGGGTTGATAAGCAACGTGGCACTCTGATTCTGTCAATTTTTATATCAAATTCTTCAATTCGCTCTTTAGACTGTACAAATTTACCTTTCAACCTGTTTCTTACTTAATAAACCCTCTTCATCAGTCATACATACTACCCACTTTACAGTGATCATTCACCATGCTTGTTTTATCCACATCACGATCTGCGACCAAGTCCATGTCTGATACTTGGTGCCAACAAATATTTTGAATCAAGTTCTACTCAGGCAAATACTGACTGACATTCCGTCCTCACATATCCTCATCTTATGTGATGCTCATGTGTGCGACGATATCTTGTATCAAAGTACGCTCACATATCCTCATCACGGAGTGAGAATCTGTGAGAAGATCCTCAATAGGGCATCTCAAGTTGAAAATTCTTGACTTTCGTTTCACACTTTGACCCTGTTCGTATTTTTCATTTACTAGCTCCAAGTGATCGAATCGAACAAAGGTTTGGGGCCTCTGAGCTCAGGTAACGAACAGCGGCTTGCGCTGCTTTGGCGGAGACCCGCGAGGAATCGTCCCAAAAGGACAAGTCTAAACCCATGATCTTCGTTGAGACTTAACGTAAGTCCTTTTCCGTGTTCCTCATCCTTTATATCATCCCTTGTCCCTTTCTTTGTCACCTGTCCAGTCAACTACGATTCCACCAAATCCACATTCAACATGCAAAACTCTCATCAAGCAAACTCCCAGTCGCACCCTCCGTCTTTCTCTCCTTACAACAACACTCAGAACAATCCTCAGACCAATACTTCCACCTATCCAACCTATACATTCACCCGATATACGCCTTCTCCAGCTCACAATCCCCCCTCTTTGTCTCACAATCAGACTTTCTGTCAACGTGGGCCAACTCCAACCGGTACCAATTTTGTTTATCAACAAACTTCGACCCAACCTCGTCCTACTACTTTCAGCCAACCTCCTCCTACTCTCTCCAGCCAACCTTGTCAGACTACCTATAGCCAACCTCCTCCAACTATTTTCAGCCGCTCACATCAAAATAACAGTCATCTGAACTCTCATCAACAACCAATTGACCCAATCATATCATCCAGCTTTTTGACGCCCTTCTCAAGTGAATCCTCGACTAAAAAGAAGGCTCCATCTCGAACCGATTCAAAGTCAAGTTCAACAATGCGTAATCCACGTTTTGAAAGACAGGATTATCTGAATATTATCGAGTACCTCTCCGACCTGAAGCACTACAATATATTATTTGGAGCTGGCAAGAAGACCGAGATCAGTGGTCGTTCATTGGGTTCCAGCGGGAATTGGGACGTTTTTGCAACTCACATCAATTCACTGTACAATCAACGTACGAAAACAAACCTGATGGCGCTCCGCGGAAGCGATCTTCGACAACGCTTTATCAGATATCGAACTGCGTACGCTCTTGCAAAGCGCAACAACAAGTCCACTGGCTCCGGTTGCACTGACGAAGACCGATCCGAAGGAATCAACACGCAGACTTCCAAAGAAGAGAGCAGCTGTCCTTGTTTTGACGAGATGGATGCGTTATTTGGTGAGAAGGCTAATATCACAGCGATGGATACATTGGACAGCTGTACTGTGACAGTGTCTGAAGAGGATTCGGAAGACTCAGACTCAGACTCAGACTCTATTTGTTTCATATATGAGTCCAAAGACCCGTTACAAGGTGAGTCGGTCATTTCAATCGATGTCTCTGTCAGATACTGATACGATTCCTTTGTGAATCTTTTACCTCACAGAACCAGATGACAAAGTTCACCCTACTTCCAGCCGGACCTCCACATTGGCCAACCTTTTGGAAGGACGCGATGATCAACTTCCATCAGAAGCGACCCAAACTCCAGGTCAGTTGAATGCTATTTTGTTAGGCGTAGGTAGATCCTGATCCAGTCTTTATCCGTCATCTAGGGCTCAATCCTGACCTTGATGGGGTCTTTCAACCACTTCGGTCGACTGTAGAAAACTTGGACCATTTTCTATTAGAAGAGTCTTCTCAAGGTCCCAATCCAGGCAGCCGAACATCTCCCAACAACCTTCGGCAACCTTCTCAGGGTCCCAATCCAGGCAACCTTCCCAAGGTCCCAATCCAGGCAACCGAACATCGATTCTTAATGCTGGTACTCCGAACCATCAGATTCAAGAGTCTGTTGAACCCCCAGATCAATCCAACAAACGTCGAACGGCTACTAAGCGTCAGCCAAAGAACAAAGATAAGTCAGAATTAACTTCTGCCAACCCTCTGCCTCCCATTGCGACTTCAACTAAATCAGAGCCGAAGAACCCTTTAGCACAAGCGCTTTTAAGTATCAGTCAGTCAAAGTCGAAAATGTTTGAAGAGACAAACAAGAGGGAGCTAGACATCGAAGAACGTATGGTACAAAATGACGCAAAACGATTATTGAACAAAGACTATCGGATGATGCGGGAGATTGCCCATGATCAACATAAGCAACAACAGGAAGAGAAAAAAGAGAAGCAAGCGGAAGCCACAGCAAAATTGCAGATCGCTTGGGAGCGAGAGAAATTCCTCCATGAAAAACAGGAAAGAACTCAATCCCAACGTGTTGAGCACATGAATAGGTGGTTGGCAGAAGGGAAGTCGGTAGCAGATGTAGGAATCCTTTTAGAGATGAGTGGGTTGGCGGCTCAGCCAAATCAGCCAAAGGAGGCAAGTGGCTGAGCTTTGGAATTCCGGTTATCATTAGTTGCACGTACGCTTGTTCTTTTTGTATCTTTCTTTTTTTCTCGTCTCTTGTTCTTTTCGTGTCTTTCTTTTTTTCTCGTCTTTATCCCTTTTGTTATCATCTCTTTAGTTATGATATTTTATTTTTTTGAGTATCAAATTGTATAAACAAACCTTCCACACGTTTGTTGATATAAAGTTGGTTTTTTTTCTCATTCTTTCTCAACCTATCTCTTTTCTTTATCTCTTTTGTTATCATCACCTTCCACACGTTCGTTGATATAAAGTTTTTTTTTTCTCATTCTTTCTCATCTGATTGTTATAGTTTTGAAATGTATATATAAAATGTATAATTTTTTGAGTATTAAATTGTATAAACACTCGTTACACATATATAGTAGATTGAAAGAAAATAAACACTCGTTTGGAAATTGAATGAAAAAATTTGTCAAAGAGAGAAAAAAGACAAAAAAAAAGACCAAAAAAAGGCGATAGATTTTTCAAAGAAGGGGGAAAGTAAGTAAGAAGAACCAAAAAGAGAAAAAAAACAAAAAGAGTTGTTTTTTTCAAAAATCTCTTAACCAAATTTGAAACTGATGACCACCACCTGAACCACCGAATGGATTACCTCCATGTTGGAATGGAGGACCTGCGCCTCCTGAAGTTGTATCTTTCGGATCATCACCTGTTAAAAAAATTTGTAAGTAAGCGATTCAAAAGAATACAAAGAAAAAAATACATACAAAAGAAACATACAAAAAAATACAAATTAAACCTTGATTGGAAGCAGACCGGTCTGATAGTTGAAAGGGACTGCATAATCTCGGACAGTATCGCGTTTCTTAGAACCAAGTCGACCGGGTCTAAGCAAAATATCTGCTGTTATCCTGGGGATTACAAAATTTTCCTCAATGTCATCCTGAATGTGTTCCCATGCATTACCTAAATGAGCGAGCATGTTGTGCAATATCACACAAGCAAGTATCCAATCAAGATAGTAGCGCATGTGAGCTGTTTCGTAGAGGCACAATCAAAGGCACTGCAGGGACATCCAGCGTGTCTTGAGGACTCCGATAGAGTGTTCGTTGCGGACTCGCGCTTTGGCCACACAGTAGTTGAAGTCGCGATTGTTGGGTTCCAATGCTGCTTGTCCCTTGAAGCTTGGAACCACCGTCTCCTCGCACGCGTAAGCAGAGTCGGCTATCAAAAATTCACCTAAATCGCAGACAATAGTGTCAGATGAGAGAAACAGAGAAGAGCACACGAATTGGACCCACCTTCTGAAAAGTAATGGGCTGGGTGCTTTGCTATGTAACAGGACCGTGTCTAGGGATTAGATAAGGTACTATTAAGTGACTTAGATAAGAAGAAACCTCACGGATAAAAGGGTGTTTTAATTGGAATGTATGACTTTGGGATAATTGACTATATGAGATGTGATAATGAATCAGGGAAATAAATAGGCAAGGATGGCAAAGGCAAAGATTCCAAGAACGAGTAATTCTAACTAAATGGAACTGGTTTCATTACTATCACAAACGAGCCTCTATTTATAGGAAATACATGAAAGACTCAGAATTTAGGAATAGTGAGAAGATCAAGGGTCCTATCTCACAAGAGCGTGATAGGGACCTTTCAAGTCAAGCAGGAGGATTAGTCTTAATACCTCTTAGCTAGTTACCCTTGCTTGCTGCAAGGACTAAGTCTTTTACCGAGGAATTAGTATAGGCTTGTCTAGATGAGGAGTTACTGGATGACCCAGCTCCTGCTCAATCTCTTCATGCTATTACCTCCTTCTTAGCATTGGCATGGACGATGAGTCTTATTACTCATCATCTCCCTTACTTATGAACAATTCATCTTGCATCATAAGTGAGCTTGAACAATTATTCGATCTAGTCTTTTCTTAGCTCGGCATACAGCCCTAGTCTGTACTAGCTCTGTATTCCTAAGTACTTATGATACAGGTACAAAACTAAATCATAACTTAGATTATCTGCTTTGTACAGGAATGTTCTGCATCCCTGCTACAACTATCCCCCCTTATACTGCGTTCATTCCACTTGACGCTTTGGGATTCTTAATTTTTATTCTTAATGCCTGTTGCTGTTCCCGAGTCAATTCTCTGACCTCGGAAGTTGTCTGTTTACTTACCGGTTGTACTACTTCTGAAGCCGGTTTTAAGCGAGACGGCAGCGCCCAAGGAGTTAGTAAAGCATCATCCTTGGCTTTAGCTGGTTGCAATCTATTCCCATTCACTGGATGAGGAAATAAGGATCCCATAGGATCCACTAACGTGTACACGTTGTTTCCTAGGGAATCGAAGACCTCAAAGGGTCCGTGCCAATTAGGTTGGCCTTTAGTTCTTGTTTCGTTGCGGAGTTTAACTCTTTCTCCAATTACATAGGACTGTAGTGTTCTTCGCTCTGCAAGATTCTTATCAAAACGAGCTTTATTTGCTAGAGCTCTTTCTTCCTGAAGTTTCCGAGCTTTGTTTCGGGTATCCTGAAGATCAGCCAGACGCTTTTCGTGTGGCTGACGATTACTTTCTGATTTACTTATTTCAAGGGGTCTAATCTTTGCTCGATCAGCCAGAAGTCTTGGTTTTACTCCGTATAAGAGTTCAAACGGTGACCATCCCGTGACCGTACTCTGGTTCACTCGCACTGCGAAGATTGCTTGTTGCAGGAACTCTGGCCAACGCGAAGGGTCCCCTGTGGTATTCAGTTGAAAAAGGGATTTCTCTAGAATGCCGTTCAAGCGTTCATTCTTTCCGTTGGTACGCAGATGGTGACCCGATGTCGTAAGTTTTCTTACATGTGCCGCTTTGTAGAAGCGCATCATGTCCTTGGACAGGAAATTCTGTCCTCGGTCTGTCAGTATCTCTGATGGCACACCAAATTGTTGGAAGACCTCTCTTAGGAATACTTCAGCCACGTTCGAAGATGTGGCTTCTTTCAGCGGGACTGCAATTGGCCATCCTGTGCAATGATTGATTATAGTTAGTATCCACTTAAACCCATCTTTTGACTCGGGCAACTGAATAAAGTCTGCTGCCCATCTCTCGAATGGGGCTACTTGAGGAAGGGGGATCTGTTCACCCGTTTCCAAACCCTCCTTTGGATTGTCGAAAATTTGGCACTGTGGGCAGAATTTGCAAAATTCTTCTACATCTTTATATCTACCCGGCCACCATCCCCTCCCTTTTAGGAAAGAGAGAGTCCCATCTCGACCCCGATGTCCCGATTGACGGTGGACTGACTCAATTAGATCTGGTCGGAAGTCGAAAGGTACGAAAGGAGAATCTTCCTCCTTCCAGCTTAAGGATTCTGAATCCTTATCATAATTAAACTTATTCAACATAGAAACAGCCATCTTAAGACTAGATGCGTCTATCCAGTCTGGTATTTCTCGTTGCTCCAGAATGTATGGCACTAATAATGGCCAATCACTGGGGTCGCGAAGACCATCTTTTACTTCATGAACCAGCATCAAGTCCGAACGTCTACTCAAGGCGTCTGGTACAACATTGGCTGACCCTTTCTTATACTCCACTTTTATTGTCATCTCAGCGAACTCTTCCAGCCATCGATGGAGTCGCCGCGAGGGTAGAGCTTGCTGCTGTAAGTAAGTCAGAGAAGCATGGTCGGTTCTGACAATCGTGTCGTTAACCGCTCCCTCCACATAGACTCGCCACTTACGCCAGGCATGTAAAATGCCCAACAGTTCTTTTTCTTGGGCTGGATAATTCTGCTGTGCTGGATTAAGTTTTGCCGACTCAAAGGCGACTGGGTGTTCTACTCCCACATCATCTTTCTGTAGCAGGACCGCTCCTACCGCGTGATCGCTGGCATCAGTCTCGATCACGTAAGGCTTACTTGGTTCCGGTGTCTTAAGCACCGGTGCTTCCTGTAGAGACGCTTTCAGGTGACAGAACGCCACCTCATGATTAGCGCACCATTGTACAGGTTGCTTCTTTGTTACAGAGCCTGCAGTTAAGCTATGTAAAGGTGACGCTATTTTAGCGAAATTCTTAATGAACCTTCTGTAATAACCTGCTAGTCCCAAAAAAGCGCGTACATCATACACGTTTCCCGGCCTAGGCCATTCCTGGATTGCCTTAACTTTCTCGGGCATCATTCGCACACTGTTGTGAGAAATAACATGACCCACAAACTGGATCTCAGTGGCAAACATTAGAGATTTCTTTCCACTGATCTTCAGCTCAGCCTTTTCCAGAGCAAGGAACACCTTAGTAATATGCTCTAAGTGCTCTTCTTCAGACTTTGAGTAGACAAGGATATCGTCTAAGTACACTTGGACAAAATCGTCCAAGTATTCTCGTAGTATATCGTTCATCATCCTTTGGAAGGTACTCGGCGCGTTCACTAGTCCGAACGGCATTACTAGCCATTCGTAGTGACCATACCAAGTGCCAAATGCCGTTTTCTCGACATCTTTATTTGCAATTCGCATTTGATGGAAGCCTTGTTGCAAATCAAACTTAGAAAAGTATCTTGCCCCTCCCAACTGATCGAAACAGTCCTGAATTAAGGGGAGTGGGTGCCTGTCGCGTTTGGTAAGCTCATTTACTGCTCGGTAATCCACACAAAATCGGAGTTTACCGCTCGCATTCTTGGCAAATAACACTGGTGACGACCAGGCTGAGGTTGAAGGTCGGATCATTCCTTTATCCAACAATTCCGCCAACTTGTTCTTAAGCTCATCTAGAAGCAGTGGCGACATTCGCCGCACCGGTTGTGATACCGGTCCCTGGTCACCTGTGTCAATAAGGTGATCTATCACTCGCTCTGCTTTAGGAGCTGAACTGACCTCTGAAAAGCGTTCTTTGAACTTGTCAACCAGCTTGTTGACTCGGTTCTTAAGCGCAGTATTCATTTCGGCGATCTCTGGCATTGATGCCGGAGTTTCTTCTCGAGGTCCCTCGACCTCATTAACTGCTGCTATGTATTCTAGCGGTTCCATAACAACCACGTCGACGTTTTTCTGCCTTAGGAACCGCCGAAACCCTGAGCGCGATAGCTCAACACAGTCGCTGGAAACTTCGTTTACGACGCTTAATTCGTGAACAACTTCTTTTACTTCTGCCATTCTTGATGGGTAGAAGCTGGCTGTGCGACCTTCCTTATCTTGTAATAGCCACTTACCGATTGACCAGTTGGTTTCCAAAACCGATTGACCAATCCAAGTCATGCCTAGGATGACATCGAAGCTGGCTAAGGGGACGACTCGACACTTTATGTGGAATTGCAACCCCGCCAATTCGAACTCTATCTGGCACTCTTTATTACACTTAATGGTCTGGCCAAAAGCCCCTTTGACCAAAATTGTCGTATCACTTGTCTCCGTTTTGAGTCCGTTCTTACTTACGAAGGAACTTGATACATACTTGTCTTTTCCTCCCGTATCTAATAGGAAACTGCCTATGTAGTTGTTTACTAGCGATAGGAAACTTACTCGGTGTCCTTCCGAGCTCACTTCTAACGCCATCAGGTCTTCGATGTAGCTACCATCGGATACCCCAGCTTGAACTGATGAGGGCCCACTGGCCGGTGGGATTGTCCGTTCAGGACACGCTGTTTGATGACGGTCCTCTTTCGAGGTTAATCTCACTTCCTTGAGATCATTATGAAGTACACTCACCTCTTCTACAGGTTTTGGACAGGAGTGGACTTCCTTCTTAGCTGGCTTATCCCCTTCTGAAGAAAGGGTGGAATCCTTCTTAGAATTCGTATTGGTTATATTTAATGCCCTGAGATTACTTGTCGGGCAATTTAGGTTAGATGAGGACTCAGTCTTAGTGGTCAACTCATCGCTCGCCAAAGTACTCAGTGATTTAGGCTCTGACTCTGAAACTTGAGGCGTCTGGGAGGACATCGCACAAGGAGACTCACGGGATGGCGTACCAGACAACTCGCAAAGTGGCTCAGATGGATTAGCAGAATAAAGTGAAGCTGATTTTTCATTGCATTCTACTACAGGACATAGTGATGATAATTGAGCCTCCGTACCATCACTCTCTATTTTAAATCCTTCTTAGCTTTTTCCTCAAAATATTTACGAGTTTGAGGAGAGATTGGATCGGGGCAGTCAGGCTTTTCCATGGTACCAAACTTATGGCCCAGTTTGTTACAGTTATAACACTTTACCTCCTTGTGAGGTCCCGGACCGTTACGTTTGCGCCTTTTCGAAGGACCAGCACTGTTCGATGATTCACCTACCACCGACACGGTTTCCTTATCAGTGCGGAAGTGGTTATCCTTGTGTATAGCCATCAGGGCAACACTTGCAAAAGGTAGGACCTGCCCCGTAACCAACGCATCACTTATCTTTTCTCTTACATATTTTTGGACGCCAGGCTGAAGGCGTTCAACGAATTCAGCGGTTTCCGTATACACGAAACCCACTGCTTTCGCGTCTTGGTCGAAAGAGAGCCAGCGGTCATAAAAATCTGAGACCGTCTCGTTAGGACGCTGCTTAAGCCCCTTAAGTTGGGCTTTGACAGTGTAAACTGTCGAAGATGACTTGAACTGGGATTTACCCCACTCGATAAAGGATTCCCAGGACGTAGGGCGCTCCGGGGTGGCCATGACGTTTTCCAACATCGTTAAAGCGTTACCAGTGAAGCGCGTGAGGGCCAGACGATGGAAAAGATCCCGATGGATGAAACGCAACGTCGCGGCGCGCTCGAACTTATTCGCCCAGATGGCAAAGTCTACAGACATAGAGCCATCGAATTTTGCGAGGACCACTTCAGCCATCGCCTTCCGAGCCTTCTCGGCATCGATAACAATGGCTTCGGGTCCTTCGGAAATGACGAAAGGCTTGGCTGCAGCTGAGGTACACAAATCGTCAGTTCGAGCATATTTCTTGAAATGCATTGCGGACAGGATTTGGTACTTACTGAGACCTTCTCCATTAATGGATAAGAAAGGTTTGGCGTCCGTCTTATCGTCATTGAGAGCGACAGAAGCCATGCGATCTGCTGACCCAGAAGAAACATTTTCAGAATCACCGTCATGGGCTGAAAAGAAAGGGAAGGAACCAGACATCTTACTTGAAATCACCGATTTGCGAGCTTCTTCTCTAAGCATCCATTCCTTCCATTCTCGAAACTGCTCCTGAGTAATTGGTTCCGACGATGGTTCGACAGTCTGGGTGGCGGCCTCTTTCGTAGGCGGACTCATCGATGGTCCGTCGTCGGTGACCATGGCTGAAACACCCGTGGCCTCAGAGGCAGGGTCTTCTGCTACGTCGGGCATCATGCCCAGCATTCGGAGTGCGTCTCTCTCCCCTTCGGTGAAGGATGCGACTTCCTCTGCTGAGTATCCCGCGGCGCCACTGGCTGGTGGAGGAAGGGTGTCGACTATGGCCTTTGCTTGGCTGGTCTGAGCTTTAGTGGCCACCATTCTGTGAGTTCAAAATAATAAAGAATGAAGTAATCACTTATGATTAACAACCTGAGCTTTTAAACTGATAGATCCGGAGGTGTCGGGGAATCCTTTTCACCAAAATGAGAAATCAATTGAAACAGAGAAAGGGTACGTATAACTAACTTTTTATCGTTTTTAAAGAAAGAACTAAGGAAGTAGAATCCTTGCTGACGATTTCAAAGGATTTTTATTCGAGAAGGATATAAAAGCTCTCGCTACCAGTGTAACAAGACCGTGTCTAGGGATTAGATAAGGTACTATTAAGTGACTTAGATAAGAAGAAACCTCACGGATAAAAGGGTGTTTTAATTGGAATGTATGACTTTGGGATAATTGACTATATGAGATGTGATAATGAATCAGGGAAATAAATAGGCAAGGATGGCAAAGGCAAAGATTCCAAGAACGAGTAATTCTAACTAAATGGAACTGGTTTCATTACTATCACAAACGAGCCTCTATTTATAGGAAATACATGAAAGACTCAGAATTTAGGAATAGTGAGAAGATCGAGGGTCCTATCTCACAAGAGCGTGATAGGGACCTTTCAAGTCAAGCAGGAGGATTAGTCTTAATACCTCTTAGCTAGTTACCCTTGCTTGCTGCAAGGACTAAGTCTTTTACCGAGGAATTAGTATAGGCTTGTCTAGATGAGGAGTTACTGGATGACCCAGCTCCTGCTCAATCTCTTCATGCTATTACCTCCTTCTTAGCATTGGCATGGACGATGAGTCTTATTACTCATCATCTCCCTTACTTATGAACAATTCATCTTGCATCATAAGTGAGCTTGAACAATTATTCGATCTAGTCTTTTCTTAGCTCGGCATACAGCCCTAGTCTGTACTAGCTCTGTATTCCTAAGTACTTATGATACAGGTACAAAACTAAATCATAACTTAGATTATCTGCTTTGTACAGGAATGTTCTGCATCCCTGCTACAGCTAAATCCATTCTACTGAATGCCGAAATATCAGCAGAAGATCCGGGCCAGCCCGCATAAACGGCAGTTATGCGTCGGTCACAATCGCAGACAATCTGCGCGTTGATCGAATACCTTTTTTTTCGATCAAAGAACACTTCGCCATCCTTTCCGGGGCGTTGAAAGATAGGAAAAGTTGTCCCATCCACGAATCCCACGCAGCCAGGAAACCCTTCTTTGGCCATCACAGCCGAGATGGCTTGTCGACGCTCTTGGCCTGGCCAGACCAGGTACTCTTTCCCTCGATCAATTAGAGCTTTGATGACCCGGCGAGTGCATGTAACTACAGTACCTTCACCCATCTTGTAGTTGCGTGCTAATCGAGCTAATGAGGTAGAATTACCGTGTGATCCCAATCGCTCAAGTGTAACAGCGAGCTGGCGATCCACACAGGGGGGGCGATTGTTGCTAGTTGATTCGAACACCGGGTGATCACTGATAAGGTACAGAAGGGCCTTCATGGTCAGTCCGCATGGCCTGTCTAAACTCGGTTTCGCGGGAGCGCAGCATGTCAGTGAGTTCGAATGGATTGAGATGAGGTTCTTTCCAGCGGGCGTTGATGTATCGCAGAGTTGTTACTACCTGTAGGATGTCCAAAATCGTGGCTTCATCGCTAAATTCCATATCGATCCATCGGGCCAAGCGTCTCTTTCTACGGAATCTTAAAGTTTCTACAACCCCCATGCCCCCAATTGAGCGGTGATATCTCCTGGTACGACCGTGAACGAGACCATCGTCGGAAGCCACATTGGTGAAGATCCCCAGCCAGGTGAGATCACGAATCACCTGTTGACGTTGTGATGTTCGAGGCATGTTGATGATTTGATGATGAGTGAAGATGATGAGTGAAGATGATGAGTGAAGGTGGTGAGTGATCAAAGAGGATCGAGGACAGCTGGTCCAAGCCTCTGTCACTGTCTATGTGATCCCATACCTAAGTCCCACTCGGACGGCAGACGCAGCCATTTCATGACAAAAATTCTCATGTCAAGGTGTGAGGAAGGGTCCCGTGCGGAAAACGAACAGAAACCACAGATCGCTTTGCTGTGGTATCGAGAGGGTCAAAGCTCAGCATTGCTCTCAGATAACTGTTTGAATTACACTTGGACGCTGTTCGAAAATCGTCAAAAACTCTCTACTTGAGATGCCCTAATCATGTCCTCCCTGGCCGTACTGGACATCGTCCATTGGGAATTTCTTTCTCAAGAAACAAAGTCCAGACCAAGAGGCCTTTAATCTCCCTCATCGAGCCTCATCCAACATTGATTAATCGCGGCGAGACGAAGATAAAGTTGTCTTTGACGACAACTGGGCTCTGAATGGAGGCTTCACAATGACTTTTTACCCAGTCAAAGCTTTCAAACGGTTTGTGCTCATGTGTGACGCTTCTCCTGATCATTGTCTGGCGTAGCTACGATGATGCTCGAAAGTGAATATTAACTGTCTCTCGATTTGCCTCCTGTTACATCATCTTCTTCACCTGATTTTAACTTATAAGAATCGTGATCAAAAAGCACTTATCTTTTTGCTGAAATGTTACCATTCTTTCTGCTCATATCACTCTTTCAATACTCACAGGCATTTCCTGGCCACGTAAGTCCCTTCTCTTTAAACAGTTTGATATGGGAATCTGATATCGTTGAATTTTGTAAACAGTACCTCGAAAGAGCGTTCAACTCTGTTGCCTCTAACATATCAGCTGCTGGCCTCGAAAACCTAAAAGCTCGCGGACTTCTAGACTTGGGCAATGTCATTGGCTTGATACCAAGTCAGCTTTTGTGTTTACCTGCTTGGTCGCGTTAACTGCTAGAGACTCACTGATCATTGTTCCTGTACTTGCAGCCAGTCTCGATTTGGGACCTGTAGCCTCTATTGGACGAAAGAGAATCCCAGACAGTGACCATCCTTTCATAGTCAGTTAGCTTTTTACACGCATGTACGTGTAGATTTAGATTGATGGATATTTGGTGTTCTGAAATACGATATCTAGGCACCTGGTCCCAATGATATCAGAGGTAAACCTCAAGTTCTTTCACCTTCTTGATTAGCATGCTAAAGTATCGGCAGACTCATGGGCCCATTCTCATAGGTGGTTGCCCCGGTCTCAATATTATGGCGAACTACGGTTATGTAAGTGTTTGATGGCCCAATGTTGTCTGAGAAGCACACCCTCACACATCCTTCTTTTGGGATATCGCCTATCGAAGATCTCCCGTGATGGTATCACCAATGTTGCCGAAGTAATCTATGCACAGCAAGAAATGTTAGGATTGGCTCCCGACCTTGCGATAGGTATCGCGTTGCTTGGAGTGAGAGCAGCTGTCGATATCACAACGTGAGATTTACTCACTCTACTCTCAGCGTCTATTACGAATGAATTGACAATATTGTCTTCATCATAGATTGAAGATGTCAATTGGGAAAACAGACTCGCGGACAGATGGACCTCTAACTGGGTTGTTTGGAACCGCTCCTGGACTTTTTTCGCCATTGGCACACAACAAATTTGAAATCGACGGCTCGCTTTCGCGTCCTGATCGATATTTCGAGCATGGTGACTCAGATCATTTTGATAGTAACTACTGGAAGAAGTTCAGAGATCTAGCCTGTGAATATCTTCTTTCAACTTGATATGGCACTTTGAAAGGTTCTCACATCTCCTTCAATCTAGTCAAGCGTTACAACGGACTGATGACAAGAGAATACATTGGAGAAGCACGTTTCATCCAGGTAACGCCCTCACTTTTGTACTGACACGTCAAGACCATCTGTTGTGATATTCTGACAATCTTACCATGAATCTAGTACAAGACCTGTCGTTACACAAATCCTGAGTGTGAATGGGTGAGCAGTTTACAATCCAGATGATGGACTCAATACTGACAAAGCCTCGTTGTGCCCCGTCTTCACCTCATCAAGGCCCTGGGAGAACAGTCAGTTTTTTGATCTTGGACTCTTGAAAAAGGATAACGTAGCTTTATTTGTTTTTCTGCTATCCAGGCTCGTACACACGTCAGAGTCTTTCCTTGCCTACGCACTGGTATCAGCCGATGTGCACGGTAATCCTTCCCCGCCTCATGTGAAAGACATTGAAACATTTTTTGGTATCATTGAGAACCCCGATGGCAGCTTTTCTAGAGGTAACGGGATGCTACCACCTAGCGCAGATGGTTACTGGTATCGTCGTGCAACACCATTAACAGTGAGTTATTACTCTGGTTATGCGTTGCAAAAATTGATGCCAAACAGCGAGGATAATCTGACAGAATTTCTTATGGTGATAGCTTGCAGAGCAATTTTTGAGTTTGAAAGACACTTTCCTTGCATGTACGCCATTGCACTAATCAGAAGGCTTAAAAAACATTGATAAGAAGCCATTCACTGACATGACATTCAACATCTACCCCGATATCAGATCCAGTAGGTCTAACTTTTATCAAAAGCAATTCAAATTGCATTTTTTGCGTGCTTAAGTCCTCATTGATCCTTTCACTTCATAGATGCCCTTCGGAAGGAATAACGGCTCTTTGGGCCATTGGAATGATAACTTGACCGATCTTCGAAACTTGGAGGAAAACAATCTACTATGCTACTTCCTTCAACAAGTTAAGTCATCTGATCCAAGATGTTTATAAATTTTGAAGCTTTAGGCATGGCTTAACATTGACATGTGTTTTTTGGATTCCTATAGACACGTGACCCTGCGAATTCTAGATACTCTAAATTTCCATTGGTGAATGATGCCTTTGGGAAGCTTCTTAGGAATACTTTGAAACCACTTTTTGAACAATTGTCTTGTTAATAATTTTCACCAATCTAATTGTCTAACTGAAGGTTCTTTTGGCTGTTCTCATCTTTATTTCCATACATTTCTCTACCCTCACAATCTTTTCATCCACCTACTATTGTAACAGTCCAGAATTAGGATTTAGTATTGGTGCTTCAACATGGCCATGAAACCAGTTTTGTTTTTTTACATTTTGATTTTTAAGAGTTGACATCAATATCACATATCATCCTGTTCTACTATCCAGCTATCCAAGCAGAGTCAGGATGAGCTGGTTTAAATTATCTCATAAGATGTCTGGATAAGGATTTTCAGGTTGTGGACTTAAACTGATGGTCATGGAAGATTTTCAAAGGGTTTTCAGTTTGATTCTTGGTATCAATTCATCCCTTAAAGTTCATCAGGGACAGTGACAAATGAAAAGGCTTAGGATTCTACAGTCCTCAAAAATGGGTCAAACAGAATATCAGTTTATAAATGTATCACAATGATAATAGTGAGCATTTTGCCAAGCTGCTGACAAACTGTGCTCTTTTTGAACTGTAAACATTATCCGCAATCCATCTCCATCTCATCCATTTGGCAAAACACAACAAACTGATTGGAAACAAGAAACTGTAAAAGAATCTGCATATGCAACCATCCCGCATTTAATCAATAGCATGATCAGGATCTTCCATGATGTACTTGACTGTTTCAACACAAGCATCATATTACCATAACACTCAGTGCATCACATTTAATGCTATGCCCATAAAATGTATCTCAAAGTGGGGAATGGGCTCAGTGTCCCTGGTCAGAAGGTCAGTAAAGTGAAGCTGACTATTCCACAAGGAATCACACTCCCAATTCCAGTTCTTGAGGTGAATGAAAATGAGGAGGAGATTTAGATTAATGAAGCTCAATCAGATGAAGAGGATGGGAATGGGTTACCAGACAAGCCCAATGGAGTTGATGATAACAAAGGTACTATGGATCAGAATCCAGGAGATATAGTTTGTGATGATCTTGTTGCTCTTGCACTTGTTAAAGCAAGTGCTTTCTTGTTCATCTTTTAGTCTTTCTGTATCTTTCTTTTATTTGTTCTTAAAAATTGTGAAAAATTATCTTATCCTTTGCTACACCTTGAAGATAGGTCAATACAGTCAGTGGACAGATCACCATCAGGGCAGCTAGAAGAAGTGATTTTATTGCTTGGGCCTCTTGGATGGGATACCAAGCTAGAATGCTCATGTCTCCTTGCAAGACTCAGTGGAATAGCCACTACCAGAGCCAGAAGGTAGCATATGAGGCACATGGGGTATGCTTTCACTTTCACTTCCCTTTCCTTTCGTCTGCACTATCAAATATATATTGAAATCATAACCATAGCAACGTATCATAAAACACAAAATAGACAAATAACAAATGATAATATGACAAATCAACTCAAATCCTGTAGGATCTACCTACACAATATTGGAAAACATGGTTCCAATGCAACTCTATTTGTCATAGATCAACAGGAATAACTATGAAGTGGCTCTGCAGAGGAAATTGGGATTAGCTAGAGTCTTCATGAAAAGTTCATGCAGTTTGGACTATAGAAAACTCTGATCCTTCTGAGATCTGCCAAGAATTGTATGGGCTTTGCCTTGATGCCCTAACCAAGATATTGCAGGGGGCATGGTCTCCATCTGGGTGGCCAGAGAGAAGTGATTGGGAGAAGTGATGTGATGTCCATCCATCAAAAGTGATACTGATATGGGAAACAGAAGAGAGGAGTTTGGTGATGGCAGATCAAGTCAATCAAAAATTTTCCAGGATTCCATCCAACATGGCAGTCTGTTCAGAGGGAGGGGAGTAAGCTAAGGGAGTGATCATGTTGACCACCTCACAAAACCTCTCATCAACAAATGACACCAGAGCTTCTTGATTGACAACCATTTGCACCAGACAATCCTTCAGATTGGCTCTGTTGAGTAGTTTGACCTATAGGAGTTTGGAAGTGAATAATAGAATATTATGGTACCTGATCATATAGGAAAATAACTTACCTGAACATGCTCTCTGCAAATGAAAAATGCCACCTTGGTGAGTTGATTGGTTTGGATAGGCGCTTTGATATGATGGGTTCAGGAGAGGTGTATGCTCATGGATCTTGTGCTTGCATGCTTATCAACAGCAAGGGTTTTGTTGCAGATTTTGGCATGCATGGGAGGGACCTTTGGTCACATTTCAGACATTGATGAACCCTTTTGAGGTTTTCTCAAATGTTTTTCATCACCCCAGACACTTCTTCTTGGACAAAGTACTGCCACACCCACAATGAGCTTGCAGTGGTGGTATTGGATGAGACCTCAGAAATCAAGTCTGATGGAACAATAGTCAAAGGAGGATTTGACAGGCCGGATGATTGCATTGATTGAAAGTCAAGCATGATCTGGTCTCAGTAAACTTATCAAAGTCCCACGCCCGCCTTGCGAGGCTTGAGCGAGCAAGGGACTTGTGACAAACTCGCACAAAGTCATTGCTCAGGGTTGAGCACTTTGCAGGAGGCGTCCTAAAACTCCTTCTACAACATTTTCCATCAAATGATGGATCCTTGCACCAAAGAGAAAGGTTGTTCAGCTCCTTTCTGCGCACAATGTACATAATTTTTTTCCCGAGGAAGTTGCTCCCCTCCTCCCTAAATATCAGTTTGAAGTTTTCAAAAACCCCCTACCTGTAACATGTAAACTATTTGTGTAACTGCTGCGAGCGTTAAGTCATACTTTTGTCCATATTGTCCAAGTAGCCTTACCTTAAGGTACGAATTGGTCCAGTATGACTCGGTCAAGCTCAGCTCGGCTCAGCATCTGATGATGAGCTCTATGTGACCTTTCAGTATATGTATTAACTACTTTAACTCATACAAGTCTTTCCCGAATGGTAATCCATTTTGGATGGGTCCTTTATGGACAGCACCAATCCATCCGTTTCCGTTGGATTTATTCCTTCCTCTAGAAACGAGAAAGAAAAACACTTACGTAGAAGTGTCATTTCAAAACATGTCCACCCGTCTTTTTTGGACTATTACGTAGCGGTTGCTCTTTATAAGTGAGCAGGAAAAAAATCTGAGCCTTGAGAGTTTGTAGAGAGTTGGAACACTTTCCATTATCATCAACTCTCGACGCTCATTATCATCAAAATCCTTCACTTACTTCCAAAATGCCTACCGCGCCGCCACCACCTATGGATGGTTTCAAGATTACTGCCAACATGATTAAAATCACGTTGCGTATCGTGGATCAGTTGAAGAGTGATCCATCAGGAATCACGTTCAAGGAGTTCCTACAAACTTACTTGTTAGCAGATGATCCGAACGGAACGTTGAACACGTCTCACAGGTCCTGGGGAGGCAAAACAGGATGGCCTTCAACTTTGAATGTATTGAAAGCAATTCGTTGGGTGATATGTCAAAAAAGAACCGGGCAAAACCTGTGGAAAGCTTTCATCCTGGCAGAGGTTCGTTGATCCATCAAAGATGGTTGACAATGGTGTATACTGTGGCATTATGATTATATTCTAATTTGCCCCAATGATGTTGTCTAGGCCAAGCGCATAGTGAAGAAAGAAGCTTCACGCCGATGGTTCGCAGCCACATATCCCCCCCACGTTGCTGCAAAAGATGTGAAACCCGACTTTTTTGGGGCTGAGAAGAGCCAGGAACGAAATGAAAAAATTCGGAATGGCATGGATTTCCTATGGCGACTCATCAGATACCGACTATCCATTGGTAGGCCTGGAACTGATGATCAATCAGAGCTGTCGGATGCTGCTCTGTCAGAGTCATCAGACTTGAGCGACACCGAAGATTTGATTGGGTCACACCTAGATCCAAAACATTCCTCATGTGTGATCATGAAGCCACCCGGTTCAGTCAACAAACAGTCTGCTGTGGAAGAAGAATCTCAGTGGGTTGATACTGATTCCTCTTCAAACTCATCCACAAGCTCCAGAGATGAAGCCAAATATGATAAACAAGTCTTATTAGAGGATCATGAAGAGAATCTGCAGGATGATAATAGTATGGAAGCCGATGAGGGAGCAATGTCAGAAGTCTCAGAGCTAGGAGAATTGGAAGGCATGGTATTCAAGAGAATTGGAGATCGAATTGATCTTATCAAAAATAGGTTTGACATGGTGTGTATCTCATGTCTTTGATGTCCAATGCAATATCATTCCACTGAGATCATCAATTATCATGCCCGGTTTGTTATGGAGGTGGCTACCACCGTGTGTTCAATGATAGCCTTTGTAAGCAACCGTTCCGTGAATGGCCTCCAGCTCGAAAATGCTGTGGCTTTTCTTGCTGGCGGGGTCAGCGAACGTATCACTCGTTATCTGCAGGCCATTGGTCTAAGCTCTTCCCGAAGGTCTGCAATTCGTGCAATCAATCAGCTCTCAAAGGTTGGACTGGCCATTTTGAAAAGAAAGGCAACTCGTGACTACCTAATCAGACCCTTTCTTGTTCTTGATAATTTTGATATTCAAGAAAAAGTTCACTATTCAAGATTGGAACAAGATAGCCGCATGTTCCATGGTACATACAGCTATATTCACTTCCTGTCCAAGAAACTGTTATCCAATGACCAGGTTGATCCAAGCCATCTGACTTTGGATTCATTGGTCAGAGCCATGCGAGAAGGTGAAAAAAAAGATGTTCAAGTTAAAGACTTTCTTCCTAGTGTACCAGAGCGCGCGCGGTGGAAGGAAACCATCAAGGCTCAGCTTAGTCAGGCTTATTTAGATTATATCACAACTAACAATCGTACAACGACTCCTCATGATTTACCCACGTCAACCTTCACCTGTGGAACCTTTGCTTTTGGAAACACCCGAACTAATTATGTTACCCTTAATGGATTTGTCCTGTGGGTCGGCGGATGGAGTGGGCCAGGTCCTTGAAAGGGTAGGAACTTTGACTGGCCGGCCTGTTAAAGAACATCCAGACGATCTTCATGTCGTTGAAGGCGATGTTGGGACATGTATCAACCTTGAAAGCCATCGAGCCAGGCTTCAGCCAGCCGGAAATCGACATGAGAGCATGGTCAACTACCTGGTCATTCCAGGCGCGGCGCACACCATGTGGAATATTGGACAATGGCAAATTTTAGGAGGTTGGGGGGATCCAGGCGATGAAAAAGACATGCCTTTTTCGAAAAGCTGGGAGGCTCTTTCTGGAAAGGCAGTTCGGCCGGTGGTCAAGAAGGACTTTGGGGTTATTATGCGAATGATATACCATCTGTACTTTGCTACAGTGGTTTGGTGCATGCGTGATGTTATTAGAAGACGCACCAACATGGGCAACCTTTTGGATACAAAGGTTGCCCTTTCTATCATTGATCAAACTTTCGATGATTTTTTTTCAGCAAGGTCCATGAGAAACGCTAAAGCGCGAGGCGACTTGCGATATTACAATCTTATGCGGTGGCTCAATGATCTAGCCACATATGTCGAGGCTGATTAAGCTACCAAGGCAGGTGACATTGGTCGACTGATCTTGATGTGGAAACGGTGGACGTTGATGTCTCATGGAGCAACGGGTCTGTCTCATTATGCTCAGCATATCCCTCGGCTAGTGTTGCTTCTGCAACACTATCTTCCTTCTGGCCTTGCATACGTCATCAAACACTCGATGATGGTGTCAGCGCGAGGTGTTCAAGGGAAGTTCGAACCAAAAGATCTAGTTCTTGAACGTAAGATCTTTTGGTTGAAATATTTCTTGAATAAGGCCGTAAGTTCTTCTTTAATAACTCACTGTGGTGGTCCAGGTCGGATAGATCCGCAACACCTGACATTTTTTTTGATGATTAGGGCGCAGGGACTAAGGCCAAGATACTCGCAGAAAGGTACTCTTTGAATATCATATTGGTAAGCTGCTCAAACAAATCCCAAAGGGTAGATCTTCTGACCATCCATCCGCTTGGAGACAGTTTCAGCTCATGATGGCACGTATAAATCATAAAGCCGGATTTCAAAGTATCTATCAATCCAAAAAAAATTTCATTTCATCAAGATCTATGCAAGCTTTTGCCCGAGTTGCGGATCGCATCTACAGCACTACAAACATGGCGCCCCAGCCAGAAGAAACTCCAGATCTGATGACGGCTGGTTACAAAAAATTACAAGAGATATTTAAAACCGAATATTGTCATAATTCTCACTCGCGGTTTTGCTGGGGAAGTACACAGGCACATGAGGTATCCAATGTCCAACCAGAAAATGAGCCTGCGAACACCGAAGCCCCAGAGGGTCAGTGTTCAGTCAAAATCAAATAAATTATATGTAAATTAACTTACATCATCTGTCCTGGTAGGCCCGGAAACGCTCCCAATGGAGCTCTGAAGGACTGGGAAATTGCCCAGGAATGTAACGGGTTGCCAGGGTTGGTACGCTGATTGATGAAGCGGTGGATTGGTCTTGACTGGACGCGGTGGATTGGTCTTGACTGGTGGGACACCCTTGATGATCGACATTGATAGCTTGTGAAGGTGCTGAACTACATGTATTGTAATACATTGAATGAAGCAATTGACCGTTTGGTTTGATGAACTCCAAAGGTGGTAAATGAGAATGTGGAGCACTTGTTGGTTGGAACATAGTGTTTCGGAACTTTCTATTTTGAGGAGTGGGAGTCCAGGTAGCCAAATCTGGTGTAAGAGGTTGATCATGCGAGACTGTTGCAGAGGATTGACAGGAATCGTAAGGTAACCCCTCATGTTGAAAGGTTGAGGTGCCTGTTTGGACACGAGAGGTCGGGAGCGAGGAGGTGGAAAATGTTGGATCCACCGGAGTGGTACTGGCCATTGAATATGATCCTTTTGAGGTATCCGTGTAAACTCCAGATGAAAGGAAATAAGGGGTCTGAGCGGACGAAGGCGTCAGTTGACTTGTCGAAGGAAAGCACCGACAAGGAAACTGGGCGTTGTGAGGTGTGAATTTCGTTGGTGACCCAGAAAAAGCTGGTTGATAAGGAGTGGAAGGGCAGGATGGCGGACTCATCGTGTTGAAATGAGTACAAGAACTAGGTGTTTGAGTTTGAGACGGCAGAATGGGAATCGCCGTAACAGCTGGGTATCTATACTTAGAAGGTGCGGGGAGCGTGCTGAATGGAGATGGACCCATTGACCTGACAAGATTTGCAGGGTTTATGTGCGATTTAGGTAATCGCGGCGTGGTCGGTGTGGTTTTGTCTAAGCCTGCCTCATGACCACTTCTTTTTGGCGCTTTTTTTTCCAGCTTCTTCACCCGCAATTGAGCAATCGAATAGATGTCGTGTTGGTTTTGTTTGTAAATATCCGATTGTTGCCACCTTGAGATGCATTCCAATATGCAATCAAAAATACCATCTATAGCCTCGCTACCTAGAATTGCGCGCAGGGAGAGAGTTTGTGATATCACATCAGCATTTTTGGCTATTGGCCATGCGTGATCTTCCAGATTGAACATGTCTCGACGGTCTATAAGACAGTCGTGTTCCGGATTATCTTCATCGTATAATTTATCAAAGGCCGACATCAGCTGGGCGACGAGAGCTTTCATGACTGGCATCTTGCGCGCTCGATCTGATGGAGGGCAAGTTAAGATTACCGGGAGTTTCGAATCCAGAGTTTCAGAGGGGGGGCAGCAGAGGTCGTGGTTGAAGGTACCGACCATGGTACCCATAATTATGTCAGTGAAGTTGTCGTTCGTTGCTTGATGCTGCCGGTTAAAGAAGTCTAATGCAGCTTGAGGTTCACAATTCGAGCACAGACAAGGGGCAAACCGCTTGTCTTGTTGTCTTGTCTTCTCTTTGATGTAATGTTCATCTTCGAAACTGATGGGGATGTGACCGACACTAACACACACACAGGATTAGCTTTGCAAGATACATTTGAAATCCTTAAGTTGAAAACTTACCTGTTGTCCACTGCTAACGCCACTCTGAGACAAACGGGTGTGACTGCCAAAGCATCCATCCGATTGTCATCAGACATGGAGCTTACATCTCCAAATTCGCTAGGGTGGTTCTTAGCCCCGGCACCGCCTCGCTGTTCTTCGGAGAGGAGAATGCTCACACCTGGACGACCATCTCTTCCACACCGTCCGACCATTTGCGCTACCGCAGATGGCTCCGTACGACCAACTACAATTACACGTCGTACGAGCTTCCAATTCTGACCTAATCCCAATGCCATTGTACAGCACATGACCGAGAACAATGACCCTATAAAGTCCACCGCGCGATCAGTCTTGTCATCGGGACCAGTTCCTGCATGAAAACGCCTGGCTAAGGGACTCAATCCATCATTTGTTAGGCCAGGCCGCCCACGCGCATTGTTCACAGCAGACATAGTTTTGTATGTTCCGTCCCGAGTTCCTGAGTATATCAAAGTAGGTGGAAGATTGCAATTGGAAATCAAATCTTCTGGGCCAAAGAATAGACGCAAGTCCTCAGCATCCTTGATGGGGTGTTTCATGGTCATTCGAATTAAACGGACTTCAGGACGGACGAGTTCGGCCGTTCGTACTTTGAGGTTGTGAATTCCAAGGCGCAGATTTTTTTTGATGGCTTCCAATGCCTTCGGCCGGCATGTAGCTGACATGAGCAGGATCTTAGCATGATCAGTAGCTAGGAATCGGGCGTATAAGTTGCCGTAACTCGGTCGGAAAACGCCTCGATCTTGAAGATTCTTGAAGCAACTAAGGGTACGCATTGAACCGTCCGCCACTAGACCCCAACAATAGATCAGGTGGGCCTCGTCTACAACCTTCAATACTAATCTTGATTGAAATATCGGATTGAAGTAGAGATTCGTGAATAGGGGACTGTTCAGGAAAATTTCGGGACTCTGACCTCAAAATGTCAGTCAAGCCTATGTGAGAAATGAACAGAAATTGAAATGACTTACCAAATAGATAAATTGATACTCGCCGGCTAAGATTTCGTCGTAAACCTGCTTGTTGAATGTTCTTTGAGTCAAACTAAGCGCAGTATACCCGTCGTGGATCTTCTCGGCGACCTGGATCAATAATCGAAACATTATGGTCAGTCAAGTAACCCAGGAGCATGGCATAAAACATAAAGAAATTCAAAGAATGTGTAAAACTTACTTGATTATCCCCTAGTGCATCTAGGGGATTGAGAACTAACACGATTGCTTTATCATTTTTGGGAAAAGTGTTAAGATACATTTCGGGTACCTTGCTCTTCCCAAAACCCATACTTGCCAACAAGAAAGTGTTCCACCCGGCCAGTAGTAGGAGGACACATTCAACTTGCAGATGACGTGGCTCCAAGTTGTACCGAAGTCGAAAGCCTTCTTCAATCAATGTTTTCCTGATAGCCGGATCCGCTTTTGCAATAGATTTGAGAACTGTAGGAGTTTTCGGGCCAAATGAGGGAATGAAGGTTGGGTGTTCTTGAGATAGACTGACCGCTGATTTACTACAAGTCAAGGTCGGCATGATTGATGAGAGAAGTGTTAGAAGGTGTATAGCAAGGTACGGTGGTGAGGTGATACGGCTCGGTGGTGCTATGAAATTGGATTATAAGTTTGAAGTTTGGTAAGTGAGATGTATGCACTTTGTAAATGGCCGAAGACTTACCTTGAAAATTTACAAAATTTACAGCTTTTGGTGGGGGGTTTTTTCTCCGCAGTCTACCTACATATACTTCACCTTACATGTTACAGGTAGGGGGTTTTTGAAAACTTCAAACTGATATTTAGGGAGGAGGGGAGCAACTTCCTCGGGAAAAAAATTATGTACATTGTGCGCAGAAAGGAGCTGAACAACCTTTCTCTTTGGTGCAAGGATCCATCATTTGATGGAAAATGTTGTAGAAGGAGTTTTAGGACGCCTCCTGCAAAGTGCTCAACCCTGAGCAATGACTTTGTGCGAGTTTGTCACAAGTCCCTCGCTCGCTCAAGCCTCGCGAGGCGGGCGTGGGACTTTGATAAGTTTATGGTCTCAGGGGGTGCTTGAATTTGAGCCGGCATGTTTAAATTGATATTGAAACCAAATTCAAATTACACAAAAAGAATGTTCAATGATCATCTATCAATTTGATTATTGTGAGAGATTCATGGCAGAAGAATGGTGATTTTGTCACACCCATCAGGTTAGGCTTGTTCGGGCACGTGCCTTGCAAAGGTTATCGGGCGGGGTCGGTCCGGGTCAAAGCCCTAGACTGCACCGCTGCATAGCGCTCTATGCAAGCCTCAAGGCCTGCGGAGAGGGGAACAATTTCGAAGCGGCGCTAGGGTAGACCGCTCTGCTACCTCCCCGCTTCCGCTTTTTGCATTTGACCGCTTCAGGTGCTCGATATTTTCACATTTTTCGATTTGAACGCCCTGTGTATATACTCAAATCTTCTTCATAAGAAGATGATGTTTTTTTGTTTTGATTTTCAACTGGAGTCTGATAAATATGATTTGATTCTTGTGATTTTACCGATCAATCAACAAATTTATGATCAAGGTGAGATCACCTAGAATTTTGTTTTTTTTACAAAAAATAATTTATACCAATCACACTGAATCATCATACTAGGAAAAAGTTTATAATTACAAGCATTTTTGTTGATCAAATAAAGTGAATCATACGTTTTTTTTCTCAAACATCCAATCAGATCAAGACTAAAGCGTAAACAGAATCTTACACCTAAAACGTCAAATCTGAACCTCTTGGTTATAATTCCAAGCTAGCTTTGAACAAGATACTACAGACTTATACATTATAACAGAAAGCCCCCTTATCCTACGGTTTTTCAGGTTATACATCACATGTTTTCAAGTTCATATCATATCAAATCATTCTACCCATCGGTTGCTGGCCTTCATCTTTTTAAGCGCAATACCAGAGGTACTTTGTTAATCATCGGTCTCGGTTTCAATCGCCAATTGGTCTAATAATCGTTTCATCTCCTCCACATTCCTGGCCAACATAGAGTCTTGACCAATCCCAACTCTAGCTGCACCTACCGCACCTCCTGGATTGTCAGTTCTCAAGGCTTGACCATCATCATCTACTAGCCATTGATCTAGTTGATCCTTGATCGCTTGAGATTTCAATCTGAAATGAGTCTTGATCACATTTTTAAAGGCCGGATTAGGGTTTTTGATTGATTCAATCATTGCATCATCTACCACCATTCTTCGTACATTGAGATTATACGCATTTGATGCAGGGGTACCTGACATGGTAGCCCAACCTGGTTCGTTCAGATACGGCTGCCATGTAACACAACGACGTCAGATAGTGACGATGCGATAGGGTATCATAGAAACCTGCATCGATACTAACCTCTTGACACAAGATCATGGATTGAATGGAGATGATGACCTTTCATGAAACCAGACGATCACCAATATGAGCAACTGATCACTTGGGAAAAGTAGTAAATCAATGGTCGGTCACCTGTAACAGAGTACTTTTGCCGCCAATCCATCCAGGTCCGTCCCAAGTGCCCAATAAGGATAAGCAAACCTTTCCATCCGCATAAAGATTAGGATTTAATCGATATTTACCTCCCTTGGTAGTCATACTCTTCACAACTGGGGGGCTTTGGTTATAATTGCTGTTTAAAAAGATGTCAAAGATGAAGCATCCATTCGAGTACGGAGTGCCTTCTGGCCCTGTGATCAATGCCTTGATGACGTCCGGTCTAGTTATAGGATCACGAGGCATGAATATAAATTTTACATTTCATAGGAACTGGAAACCTGCCTGCTTTCGTCCACTCGAAGGAATACACTAGAATCCCATGCGATTGGAAGCGCGCCTATGAGAGTAGAATGCTAAAAAGGCAGGAAGATCAATCTTTCTGATCGCATGCCATCATAAAAACTGACGAACCTCTCTAGCGATGGCAGTGTTCCGAGCTGGGTATGAATATGTATTTTGAATTTCTCTTGCATATGCATGTAGATACCTTGGTGCATTCGACCCAAGAGAACGTATGGTTTCTGTAGCTCTCGTTACTCCATCAATAGGTGCGTCATCTGGTGGACTCGGAACCTCAAAGTCGTAATACTATCAAGAAAAGAATCCACTGAAAGCGTCAAAAAAGGTCGCCTCTGGCCACTTTAATGACCGAACTCAACTTCATATTTCACGCTCGTAGCCCATTTGACATAACGTGCTTGCAGAATATCTAGTGAAACGGATGATAAGTCGTTTGAGACAGGTACATGTATGCAATTGAGACTTTTGATTGCCTCGATAACACGGTGATTGTTGTTAGACTCAAGGGATGAATCGATTGCAGTCACAGCTTTTTCAAACCGCTCGCTGCAGGGAGTGAGATACAAGTGGACCGCGAATGATCAGTTGAAGCAAGGCTGACGTTTAGATACCTATGCAATGAGTATATCATACCAAAAGGCATTCAACTTCTCTACCTCCTCCTCATCTCTTCCTCTGGTAAGACGATACAGTGATGAAGACTTCTTGACCTGAGCCTGAGATTCCGATTCCGAACTTCTCATGGCGTGCCTGGCTGCCTTGACTTGGCGAGACAAGTTTTCAAGTAATTCACGAGGTCCGGCGGAGCCCTCATAAGTGATCTCTTTCTCACGTAGACCTTCTCCTGTGTAATCAGTTGTTGCCGGAAGGTATCTCGATGAGGTCGCGCGCATGATAGGCTATAAAGTGTGTAGTGGCATGGTGAACAATGGATTAGAAACAGTACCATTTTCCCGATGCATGCTTTGTTTTCCTTCACATACCTGTCCCATGATTGATCCTAGATTTTCATGAGCTGACACAATCAACAGCCATTCCAGAAACTCCTCATAGAGGACTCTTCGTTCACTCATGTCACTGAGTGAGTCGTTCTTCAGAAGATCACTGGCAATTGGATTGAATCGTCGTCGGATATGAATGGCGGTTGCAATAGACGGCATATGATCAGATGATCGGAATGGTCCCTTCCGTGATCGGTTTGGCATGAAAACTCGAATGGATGCCAGCAGCGAGGCAAGTGACTGGTCTTGCATTTTTTGAATTTGAGAGGCTGCTTCTTGACCAGATTGCTAAGGTAGCGGATGATGCGCGTCAATATGCCCAGCATCACAATTTGAATCTGACGCCTCAACACTTCATAAACGGGGAGATAACAACACACATCATCACCACCCGGAGCTCCATCATAGCCCACCCCTTTAGGACCAGACCTGGCGCCACGAGCATGACCATAATGTGGCATTTCGAATGAATCGCTTTCGCTCAAATCGTTTGGATTGATTGGTGGGGTGTACAACTTGGTCTTCTTTGACGGTCTAATCTCGGGAGATGGCAAAGACTCCGGTTGAAGCGTGCCGTAATACATTTTTTCAACGAGGGAGAGGCCAACGCCCAGGATGACGGCTTGGAGATCTGGACAATGAAGTAAAGCGTCGGATGGGTGGCCAGCGAGTGCAGGTTCTTTTGAAGAAGATGGGACTGCAACTTCATCCGAGCATGCTAAACAAATCACGCGACCACAGTCCGGGCATTTGGCTTGAACCACTTGCTCTAAATGTTGAATGTACAGGGCAAATGTGTCCTAGTAACACGATGATCAAATTGGATGGCATTGTCTGATGAATTGATCTGAAAACATACAGGTATAGCAAAAAAGTTTGTCCTTTGACGTTGTATGACCCCATCGCATTTCTCGGCCACGCAAGCGCATTTAGTATCGGTTAAACGACTATAGATTTGGAACAAAAACTACAAAGATAGTAGAGGCGATCAAAGAAGCAGATCAGTGAAAGAGTAACGGAATGGAAGATTCGATTGATTTACGAACCGATTGCTCATTCCCTTCAGCACAGCCTTTCATCCACTGACTTTGAGGCATGATGATCGCTGGTCTACTGATTTGATTGATATCGATTTCGACCTTCTCAGGAGTTTCTTCAATCTCCAACATGATTTCTTTACGATCCTTTTGGAAAGATATTTGAGCAAATGGGTCGGCACCAACTTGCTCAACTTCGCCCTCAAAGAAATCGATATCTTCATGTATCTCGCCATCATCAGATTCTGCTTCAACGGAAGTCAATTCATCGTCCTGCGCGTTGTCATCCGTAACATTGGATAGCTTTGAGGTAGATTGAGTAGATTTTTCGATTAATAATTGTGAATCAGAATCAGACAAAGTGGCATCGACGTGTTTGGGATCAAAAACGACGTTGGCAGCCTCGTTGACATCTCCCTTGGAAGCACGTAGGGCAGAGATTGCAGCGCTTCGAGTAGCACCCATCTCCATCAACTGATTGATATATTTTGGATCCATGATAGGTAAAAGTTCACATGAATTCTTCAAAGTAACTGATGATTTGATATGAATGATATTCTTCAATAAGAAGTTTTGATCTATAAAAGAGAGAACGCTATTTATCTACATTCTTAAAAATGAAACTACATTTTGATTTAGAAAAATACAAGGGTCTCATTCTGAGCTTAACCTGTATACCAAGCTGCATACACTCTATCCTATCACTTCATTCAACATTAAATGCTTCCTGCTTTTCTTGTAGTCTCTTTTATTTACCTTGTATCAAATTGATCTCAAGCAGAATGTTTAGTATTACATAGTACATATAAGGGTTCTGCTTGTTGGTTTTGAACAGATCAAAGGCTCTTTGCTTTTTTTCTTGGCCCTTTTGTCTGATATGCACTGACTGTATGCTAGTCACGTGACCCTCTGAGATACTGTTTTCAACTTTTAAAGAAATTCAGCCATTGAGCTCTTCATACCACTCATCATCATCATCTTCATCATCATCATCATCGAGGGGCGTACATAGCTGAGAAGCAAAAAGATTCAAGTAGAAGCATAACAAGCTGATGACTCCCACAACTTGATTTGACTCTGATCATGGAATATAAATCGACTAAAGAAAGTTTCGTGTCGGGTGGTCAAGGTTGTTCTATGATCGATGTTTTAGCTGTGGCTATCACCGCTCTGGTGAATATATTCTTCTCTTTTCTTATCATCCAATCAGTCACATCGATATTAATTTGAGTTTTCCCTTCAGCTTACCTATTTCATCTGGTCTTTGGTCAACAGCCGTCTCACATCTCGCCAAACTCCTCAATTTATCATCCTCCTTGTCGAGTTCTTCCTCCTTACTACACCTCTCTTACTGGCTATCACCATCTTTTCTCACCATCTGTGGACCTTCAATGTCGTCCTCGCCCTTCTCTCCTGGTTGATTTCGTCCACCCCACCTAGTCCGCAAGTCTTCCTACCTCATTCCCGTCCCAAGGCCTCTGCTGCTGCCTGCGATCTTCAAAAGGCCAGGTCATTGACTCCACCATCCAAGTCAAGTTCTTCAGACTACACTTTCAAAGATCTCAATCTCAATCATTCACAACCTGTCCCAGCCAATCTTCTCCATCGCCGTCATTCTGTCAAGCCATCGGAGCCATCGGACCTTTCAAAGACCACTGACAGTCCCAATCTCATGCCCTCAAAAAGACCCGAGATAAAATTTCACCAAGGATTCGTGACACTTTACCGAGCCCAGATGATGTTACTTACCGTTCTATCAATCCTCGCTGTTGATTTTCCAGTCTTTCCAAGAAAATTTGGTAAGACTGAACATACTGGAGTTTCTCTTGTCCGTTCGTCTTTTCCTCTTCATATCCCAAGAACCTTTCATTGATCATGGAGACCTTGGGTATAGCCGTCTGATGTCTCATGCTTGTCTATCCCATCTCTTCCAGATGGACCTCGGGGTCGGGTCCTTTGTTTTTTCACTCGGAATCGTCGGTGCGCTTCCAGTGCTGAAAGGCGCCCTCACTCAGCAGTCATTTTGGGTAGAAGTTTGGAACGGTGCACGGAAGATGGTCCCATTGGTTTTGCTTGGAGTGATCAGGACAATATTGGTGAAAGGAGTGGACTATCCAGTGAGACTTTCTGAGTATCATCTGCCCCAGATTTCACGATGCCTGACATTTTAAGCTTCTGATTTCCTCAGGAACATGTGACCGAATATGGTGTGCATTGGAATTTCTTTTTCACGCTTGCTATACTCCCAATGATAGGTGTGGCTGCTCGTAGACTCATGACAGTCAGCCATCTTGGGTTCGCATCTCTCGGCTTGCTCTTGGGCATATGTGAGTCGACTGATCGATGGTGTTTGAATATCAAGATAGCTCACACCCATTGATGTTCTGAAATTGGCCGACCAGTCCACCAGTTGATGTTAAGCTATGCCGGTGTGGAAAACTACGTGCTGTCAGACGCACCCCGTAATGGATTGATATCAGCTAACCGGGAAGGAATCTCCAGTCTTGCTGGTACGATTTTGATCTCCCGCTCTCTACTCTTCAGATCACGAGTCTTATCGGTCTCATTGGGTATTGCAGGGTATGGGGTCCTATACCTTCTGGGTCTTGACACCGGCTGCTATGTCCTTCCACCACATCCTGATTACCTCAAGAAAGGTCGAACCCAGACTCGAGCAGGTAAACGGGCCACAGTCTTGGCCAGCTGGGGAATTATTTGGTGGACGCTTGTTTTTCTACTCGGAAGACCTTGTCGAAGGACGGTCAGTACCTACTCTTCCATCAAATATCGTCTTGCTTGTTAACCAGTTCAGAGCTAAACATGTGGGAAGAATGTCGAACAGGCCAATGGCCCGTATTGTGCATGGGTAGCTGCCATGAATGTTTTCTTATTGCTTGGTTACGAATTAATGGGAGGATCGTTACCCGAAACGTATGAGGCGGTGAATCGAAATAGCCTAGCAGTGTTCTTGGCTGTGAGTCAACCTATCAGCGGTTTGCTTGAAGTCGTGGACTGACCAACTATTAATCTGTCTGTTACCGCAGGCTAATCTTTTGACAGGACTGGTAAACGTTTCAATAAAGACTGTCTTCGTGACTGATGCTCGAATCTCGCTACTTCTCTTAGAATTCTACCTTGCTGTTGTTATAGTGATTGCATGGCTTGCTCGTGAACATAAGCTGAAATTATGAGTAACCCAATGTGGTTTCCTTGTGTGGCTCTAGTTGATCGTCAATCTGGGCAAGTGCATTGTCGTTTGAATCCACGGCTAAATTGGGAAAAAAGAATGCCACTAACATCTCCGTGTTAGTATATCGGCTAGTATGACCGCCTTTCATGCTAATGTGCGCGGTAGAGACGGGTTCGATTCCCGTACGCGGAATGCCTTTTTGCTGTCAGCTGCTCTCATCACGTAACTCATGCTATGTTGAAACACTTGCCAAGGCGGTAAGCTGATCCTTTTCCTGTTCTTTCAGTGTGAATAATGCTAATTGTACACTCTTTACATGAACACTCCTGGACCACTTCAGCAGGCTGTGTAGCACTCAAAGGACCAATCTACAGTGACAAATGAAAATGATTTAGTCTAACTGATGAATATGGGAACACAAGGAAGCTATATCTCTGAAATTCTGTTGTGATTGTGAGATGCATTTGCATTGCTGCACATCACTCAATCAGAGACAGACCACTTTCTTGTATCTCTTTGGTCATCAGCACTCACCTACAGATTCAATTGGAAATGTTTGTGTTGATTAAGGATTATATGGGTAGAGGTCAGCTTTATACAGATACCCAGAAGATTGCAGCTGTTTTGAACTCAAACTCCTTTCATGCCTGAAATCAAGATCCAGCCCTCATTGATTTGCTGCAGATATGTTAATCTATGTCTATGAGGTCATGAATTCTGGAAACAAATTGGATTCATCACTTGACAGGTAACTTGTCTCAATGTGTCAAAGTTTGAGGGATCATGAAGAACCTTTTATCATGTGGCCTTACATGAAATCTACATTCTCTATGAACAAGAATAACAAGAGATAAACTATGATTCTAACAATGATGATATATAGGCACTGAAAAAGCAACATATTTAATGGATAGTAGCAATGGGCCAAATAGAAGAATTGCAATGAACTATCATGGGCACATGACACTTAGATACAGACATGTCACATAGGAGACTCAGTGCTACTATATAGAGACATAGCTGATATACTTCCCCCCCTCTCTAGACTGCAATCCAACTACATCCAGATAGGCACCTTTATATACTAGCCTCAACCCCTGACCAGAGTCTAACAAGAATCTTATGAAAGCTCTCTTGGGTTACAACATGGTCTTAGGAAAAAGCTGATCAACTGTTCAAAGGTTCCAAATGCCCATGGGTTTTGAGATTAACCATTCACCACTCTTTGTCAAATCTTCATCTAAATTTTTAACGTGACATAGATCAACTGAAATTTGGAACATGAGGAAGAAAGGTTTGGCTAGATGATTAGGAACAAAGCAAGTCCGAATTGAATTTTTCCTCCATTCAACTTAGAGATGTTAAGAGTATAAAGTTGGGTCCAGATAGAGTCTTTGATATGACCAATACCAAATATATCAGGAATGATGTGTTGCTCAGAAGTTTAGGAAATCATGCAACATCTCGTTTAAATACCATTCAACTCATCTCTTCAGCCATATATACAACCATCTTTTGAAGTAACTTTTTGCATTCATTCTAATGAAAAAACATATAAGGTTTTGAATAAAAGCTATGGATTTTGTAGGATTCCAAAACCAGCTTCAAATTTTCAAGATCAAACAAGACTCACCAAGCCCCCCAAAAAAGGCAGACTATAGCTATGTATACACCACAGGGCAGCTGTGAAGTGGGATCATGTGAAATGGAACCAAGGTATCCCCATAACAACAAGCCGTTTTGGGGGATTGGCAATAGCAGCAATGTAGCCCTCACCCATACTTTTCACCTAGCCTTCACATAGCCAGCAATCTTATGTTGGCATAACATGATTCAATAGCACAATGACATTTTTTGATATGTAATCAATTTTATCTTTATCTTTATCTTTATCTTTTGATTTTATTGTATATTTCTGAGGGACAATTGTGTGATCACAGGTGTGAACTCCTTTAAATTTCATCAACTCCTATTTCTGATTTGCTCTGCACACAACTCACTTAAACTTTCATAGGACCCTGGAATGATCCTATGAAGATGTGTGACCAGGTAAAACCACTTTTTCTGATCAAATTTTCAAATAAAACATCAGGATTTTTGACCCCCAAAGAACCACTTTTAGGTCATACACCTAAGAATAATAAAGATGTTATCAAGCACCCTTGGGTCCCAAATTTATTGGCAGAATCAAAATTCAGGTGAGCTCCACATGCCAGCTGCCCCATAGTGTATACAAACTCAGTTTTTTAGAAAAATTCATTGGTGTCATTCATAGAACTTGACTGGGGTACTGATTTTTTTTGGCCTTTGAACCAAGTTGTTAATGCCACCAATAAATGATGACAAAATATCTATGCCAATATACTACTATGGTTTTAGACTTTGTCAACTGTAATACATCTTTTGGCATGCCAGAACTTTGTTCAGCTGATTAGTCAATTTTTGTGGCCTGGGGGCCCTTCTGTGTTATTGATACTACTTGATTTCAAATCAATGTGATTGCCTTGTCAGAAGGGACAAAACTCACCTGAGTGATAAAGTTCTTGGTATCTTCCTACAGTGCCTTATATGAAAACCAGGCAGCTCAAGGCTACATCTTGACATGAAAGCTATCTTGACAGAGCCAAAAAGGTAGAGATTTCTCCAGCCATAGTCACATGATCAACATACCCCGGTAATGAGTAGACCATGGTCCTTTCAAATCATTGTATTCAAGGATCTTGGACATCCTCTCAGTTCAAGAAAAATCTCCCAATGGAGATTGGAGTTTGAAAGACCAAGGGATACATCGGTATCTTTTATGTGCTACTTCACTGCTAACCACATACCTAGTTTGACTATATATTCATCAAGAAAAAAAGAATCAAGTTGATTAGTACTCAACTGGGAAGATTGAGTATCTAAGGCATAAAAGGAAGACAAGAAAGCTAGTCAAGATCAGGAATACAACACAAAAGAACAATTTTATACCCAAATAATTATTATAAAGCAAATAAAAGTAAAATTATTCAAACACAGTCTGTTCAGCAATTTGTCATCTTTTGAGCTTCGTCAGGTTTCTCAAGGATTATCCAAACTGCTGAGCCATGGCAGAGAAAACACTGTGGGTGGTATTATCACTCCCTACACATTTACAATCAGATGTCTTCAATCTGATCATTTGATCTTGATCCTTTGTCGGTCTTCATCAATTCTGTTTCAGGTCGGCTTTGTAGATCAGGCATATTTGGATCATCTAAAAAGCAAGCAAGAATGATGCTGATCCCTGCAATAGCCGTCGCTACTGTCAAGATTACCTTCTATCATTTCAAAGTAGAGCAAGTTCTCAGCGCACAGTCTTTGACGTTTGTTTAATTTGTTATACAGAACAGCAATCGAATCAATAGTCAGAAGACTTGCCTGTGTCTCAGTGTACGCTCTTCCCACTGCCAGTCTCTCAGGACTACCAGGCGCGTGAGCTTGAGCGAAACTGAAAGGATCACCGTACGCCGATTTCACCAGATTCTCGTCTTGTATGTAGGCGCGGAGTTTTTGTGGTACCATGTTCACCCAGATTCCACCACCAATCGCAGCACCAATACCACCAGAAAGGTAGAAGATTGTAAGATAAATCGCAGTAATCGAAGCAAGATGCTCGTGAGCCGTCATGGACTAGTTGACCAAGAAGAAGAAGTCAAATCGCTTGATTGGGCATCCAATCAGATAGATTTTCTGTACTGACCTGAATCAAGGCCTGTACTGGAAACCCGACTAAACCCTCTGCAAACCCTCGAAAGAGCTGTGGTAAAACCAACTCAAAAATTGAATTTTCAGATCCACGGTATCGTATCATCAAACCGAGCCCAAGTGTATCACAAATTGCACCAATCTGATAAAAATCATACGCATATTTCAACGATAAATTCGGGCAAGCAAATGAGTCAAAGTGGTCGATGACTGACTATGATGATCCATTTAATCCTTCTTAGTCTACTTACCACTGCGCCAGCAAGCAGGCAGGAGAAGATTGAAATGAAGGTAGATAAGCCAGAGATCCTAGTAGCACTCAAGACTGTTTGACTATGGATTGCACCAAAGCAACCAACAAATCAAGATACTAGGTAAGATGGCTTCAAACTTCACAAAGAAAGAGTCGCGTACTTGGCTGCAACAACGAGGAAGGTATAAAAGTAATCGTTGGCAATACTCCCGGCGGCTGGATGTGCTATCGCTAATAGCATCCCAATCATCACGGTTCGGTTCTTCATCAGATATAATGGCAGCAAAGGTTTCTCAGCCCCGTAGATTTCCCAAAGTACGAATCCGATAGATGAACACCCGCCGACGATGAAGAGAATGATGGAATGAGCTAGTAACAATTGATGACGTCAGCCCCAAGTCATACGATAGCCTAGAGCACATTGAATGTTGAATGAAAGAATGATGCAAACCAGATGCCCAGGTTGAGCCATAGGCGTTCGCAATTGTGACATCTATCAATATACATCCGGACCCCATTAAAAGGAGGATGATACCAATGCCATCGATCAATGCGATCCAATGTCGAGCTTTATCAAGAAATGTGCCGGGAAGACTAACCGAGCGCGCTGCCCTGGTCTCATGTCGAGTACGATACTGAGTATAACCAAGAGAACAGATGATGGGAAGGGAGAGTATGGGTGTCATGATTGCAAACATTCCTACTCCCCATCTCCAAGTACTTCGATCAAGCATGGTTTCCGCCAAATTACCACCCAGCCAAACGTTAATGGAGCCAGGCACCTGAAAGAGTGCACGTAAGGTAAGACAACAAAAGACGAAAGATAGAATCGTCAGCATTATGTAAACTGGAGCGGTCCTACGAATCTCTCTGCGGCCTCTGAAGTTGATGAATCGTAACAGGCCTAGCTCGACGATATGCTTGATACACGCGGAAGGTTTCTTGATAATTTAACGCGTACTGACCGAAGGGAATATACTCCAGAACAATCTATTCCGCAGCGAAGAGACGTCACCGATCACGATTTCTTGCAAAAGGTAGAGCCCGGTAATCCCAAGAGTGTTGATTACTGTCCCAAAAGCGTATAAAAGGATACTAGGCGAAGCAGCCACCATGACATATCCTGGAGTCAAAGTCAGTTCAAATGAGCCGATCGAGAAAAGCCAAAGTGAGAGCGATCGATATTTGGGCCCTTTCATCTAAATGCTCACCAACACCATAAAGACCGACGCAGAGAACGTATGTCTCAATCCTACCCACTAGATCGCTAAGTTTTGCAATCGGAGGCTGTGAGATAGCCTGAGCCACAGCCTTGATCGTATTAATGGCGGCCAGGACACTATGAGTTTTAAACGAAGTAGCTGTAGCCTCGGCCAAATAAGTGGAAGCGGTATATTGATCTGAAAATTCACGTCAAATTAGTGAAAGTTTATCAAATTTTTCAATGGGATATGACTGATTTAACTCGCCTAATGATAGCGACCAAGCCAAAAGGCAAAAAAAGCCATACATCCATCCTAATTGCCACCGAGTCAAATTTTTGCTTGCAGCTTGAATCTTCAAAACTCCTAGTGGCGGTAATTCTGGCTCGGGATTTGAGTCAACATCCTCAGTTTTCCGCTCAGAGGTCGCCGAATGTTTCAATGAGACGAGTGGCATGTGATCCACGTTTTCATCAAGTGAGGGAAAGAATTCCTCGGAAGTTCGCTGATCAACTGAATACCGGCGAGACTGAATCAGATTGACATTCTCGATAACGAGATCAGGATTTGGATCATGGTAAGATGACGAAGATTTGAAAACATGAAGCATGGTGGGGAATCTGGAGTTGGATCTTCATGCTTCAAGCATGCTCAAACTTGGAACACTTGGTATACACCGTCTCACGAAAGATTGAAACTCTTTTTGAAAAAAGTCGTCGCCGCAGAGGGCAAAACCAGTGCAAAATCTCGTTTACAGGTTTTAATTTTTCTGTATTCTTGTCAATTAGCAGAGAGACAAAACCCGGGTTTTGCACCGCGACGAGATTTTGAAAAATAATCAATGAGGGGGCTCAAGTCAATGGGCGTAAAAAACTTTTCCCAATTCCATGAGGTCTACGCAAAATTTTATGAGATTGGGAAAGGTTTTAGGACATCCCAAATTTTTTTGAGCAGCAAATTTGCGTAAATTGGCTGCTCAGCAAAAGATCCGTGAAGTGTCCGGTCTTGACAAAAGAGAAAGTATCCAAAGAAAATTGATCTGACCACTGAAATTTGAGAAAGTTGAAAGGCTCAAGTCAAGATTTTTACAGTACTTTTTTTACAAATTGGGAAAAGTCCTTACAACACGGTTTTGTAAAAAACTTTCCCCAATTTTCTAAGGAAACACTGTAAAAGTCTTGACCTGAGCCCCCTTAATCTTTGTTGAAACCGCAAAGTAGTACACATAACCTTGAATCCTGATTTATGACAAGGGACCATCAATACAACCTGCAGGATGGCATAGCAAAGGGTTTCAAGAGTACCCCAGAGAGCTCCCCCAGATTTTGAGAATTTCCATACCGGAAATCCCAGCGTTTTGGAGCTTTCATATCAATTTTGTCAGTAGCAGTGGAAGAGCAAAACATGAGCCTGAGTCATCAAAGTACATTGGCTGTGAAGCACAAAATGAGTCAAGGCCTCACAATGCAAAAAACCATATGAAACATTGTTCAAAGCCCTGTTCAGCCTATCCCAAATCTGATCCCATTGCCTTGGACAAAAAAATCCCTTCAAATATTGCCTCTCATCAAAAGATGATTTTTAAAAGCATCATCACAAGTACTTGTGATCCAGATAGATTTCACACAGACATAATCATTACCTTCCTTACAGTGTCATCTTGGAACTGTGATTAATTCAATACAGTGATTGTTTTTTCAAACTGTTGGTACAACTCAGATTTGCTACTGCAATTGCTCAAAAGGAAAAAAGCATTTTGCAACTTCCATAGGGTAGTAATCATAATACTTTTAAAGAAATACTTTGTGGATTAGATGAAGAAATAAATTTTGTGGGTCAACTCCAATCCTTGCAGACTATCACTGAGCACATATGGAGAGTGATGATGGGCAAGTTGTTGTCCAAGACAAAAGACTTGGGATTGGGATTGGTTCAACAGGGCTTTGGAGGGGAATTTCATATGGCATTTTGATTTTTCTGAGTCTTGACTCATTTGGCCTTCCAAATCCACCATACCAAATCAGCCCAAGCCCTGACCACTGTCTGTCAAGTAGTGGCTTACCCAGCCCCCAAACAGATGGTTAAACAGAGTTCCCAACCCCGTTTGGAAGTCCCCAATCAAGTTTGTTTTTGAAAAAAACTTGCTGCCTGTACTCTGACCAGGTTACCTGCCGGATATCTGGTGCTTTGCCAAAATGTGTTCCTGAACCAAGGTTTCAACCCTGAATCAGTCTACTGATGTATGGAATACCAAAAACCCCCTTCCCAATCATGTAATTTGGGTTGAATTTGGGCCTTTGAGCATTATATGGAAGGACTGGCTGCACACTTGAGGTGCAGAAGCTGCTTGTGGATGGCTCCTTGCACTGACTTAGTACATCTGAAGGCTCAGATATGCTGTTTTTACATCAATATTTTACCCGCAAGATACCTGACAAGAATTGGGTTTTCCCAATTGCATGCCTAACCCGCAACTTGCGGGGATCCCTGGTCAACGGGGGTTCCAAAGGCTCTGCCTGGACCCCAGACCTATTGGGGTGCTCATTGGGTCCCCAACTGAGTATGTATCTTGGGGCTCAGGCTGAGTACCAAAGCTTTTTTTAATACCATTCAGTGCCCAAAACGTCATACTTAATTAAGTCCCTTGCCGTGGGGCCAAGGCTTAGGTAGGGTTATGACCCGGCCTGGCCCTGTCTGGCCAAGCTTGCCCAATGCATTTCTAGAAGTAGTCAGTACATGCCCTGGGTCATCTACACCTGGCCTATCAGCCCTCAAAGCCTCAAAAGCCCCAGGGAGGTACTGGGAATGCAAGGTGCTGGTCCTAAAATTTTGGTCATTTTGTTGGCAATACAGCCCTAAGGCTGGCCCTGCCTGGCCCTGATTGACTTCTCCAAGTCATTGGGCCCACACAGGGTTGTTCAGAGACCTGTGGCCAACCACAAACTCTCAGGGACAGGTCATAGCCCTAAGCTTAGGCAAGGTACTTACCTTATAAATGGGAAATTTGGCATGAGAAGCTGGCTGTATTTGGTCAAAATACACTACATTGCAATATTGTCATCACTGTAGAGGAGAATCGTGGACAATAACTATGTTGGTAATGATCTGCCAAAACAATTAAGAAATGTGACAAAGGAAGAAGCAAAACAACTAGTAGGTGAAACATGTTTTATGTATGAAACGGTGTTTACAACTATGACAAGATAGGAAAGGGAAAACCCGCTGAAGATCACAATGTTCCTAAACATTCCACTTGGTCTAAACCAATAATGGGTGAGACTAGGCTATGGGTCTAGGCATCTGCGATGCCAAGCCACTCTGAGCCGTAACAATCACTACCCAATAAAGTCCCTCTGATGTAGGGAAACAAAAGAAAGGCCATGAGCCATTACATAGGCTTCAACATCAAGAACCTCCACATCTTGACTGGAAGCAAAGATTCCAGGTGTTCTGAGATATGTCATTTGCAGAGCTGTAAGCCTCCAACAGCCTGTATCTACTAGCTATATCTGCAACTTCACTTTAGGATATCTGCTTCAGAGTCCATTTGTATAGTCATTTACAATCATGATATAGATATTATTGAAGTTCAAGTTTATGTAACAGCTCATGGTCATCATTTCGTGTCCCTACGCCAGAGGGACTTCATTGAGTAGAAAAAATGATATTGCAATGTAGCGTATCTTGACCAAATACAGCCAACTTCTCAGGCCAAATTTCCCATTTATAGGGTTCATTTTGTCCAATGAACTCTGGTTTTGTAACTTTTTGGGAAATTATGTTTTGGTTGAATTGAGCCAAGAAGAATTTGAAAAAGTGTGTAATGGGTTTATCAATTTTTGGAATTCAAATCCTCATCACAATGATCATTTGGAGAATCCCACTCAAACCATTTTCTTAAAGGTTGGAAATGTGAAACTCATCTGATCAGCAATTTTTCAACAAATTTGATGGTCAATCAAGGTGAATTCTTGAAGATTGAATTTTTCTGGAATGTTTTTCTTAGATGAATGATTGATTTGGAATTGATCTCCTTAGTGAATCTTCAGAATATACAATCCTCAACAAATCAAAATCATTCTCTAGAAACCAAAACTATGGATCTCAAACTCAAGAAGTTCAAGATGTGAAATTATTTCAATCAAGATTGATTGTAGGGAAAAGGTGTAGATGAAGATTTGAAGGGTATCATGATCCCAATCAAATTATAAGATGAAAGTAAGTAACAAACTCTTTAGAGCATCTTCAATGGGTGCGGTTTGCTAAACCAAATACAGAGCCAAAAAACATCCTGCAAACCTAGTGACAGCTGTATGTCATATGCAGCATACGGTTCATCCAACACGCACAAGAGGAAAAGGTGTTTGAGCTCCTACCCATGCCTGATATGTCCAGCTCAAACCCAACCAAGGTTTAGACTGTATTTTGGTAGGTCATGGTGATAGATAAAGTCACCACATTTGCCAATATTGTGTCTGTTACACTTCCAATACACTTTGCTGCAAGGATTTGGTTGGTCCTGCAAATATGGCGGATTGGTTGGGTGAAACAGGTTTTGCTGGATTTTGGAGCTCACATGCATGATGAGGTGTCATCTTTTCAGACCACACAGGATGGTTGTTTTGTGACCCAGGCCTGCAAACGTAACATACAGCTTACGTGTGTGTCAAATTTGTTATGTTTGCAGGTCTGCGTTCCGGATGCTCTATCTCAAAACCTCCAATGAACCAATGATAATCAAATTCAAATCTTGGGTGACTTACTCTGAGAGTTATAGTGTACCTCATTTGATAAAAAAACAAGGAATAGAGAAAGAAATGACAAAAGATGGATGGTGGAGGAAAGAAGAAATCACCATCCTTCAAGGAGATTAAAGGTAGATGAATAGTTGATGAGTGGCAAATGGCTTTGACTTCTGAGATTGATGATCTTCTAGTTCATCCAAAAAAAGTGGTCCTTCTTGGGACTTAGGATCTTCAAACTTCTCAAAATGAGATTTTCATTAAGTTTAAAATGGACTTTCTCAAGTGGATCAACTCCCATTTGTTCTTTATTGAAAGAGGCACGTTTAAACTCCTTTTGGTATGGGCAAAGAGTTTCTTTTTGGGTAGGTACCATCATTGGTTCCAAAGATGTTTTTTTCCACCAATCATTTTAGCAAGATAATTACCATTATTCAGATCAATTGCCAAAAAAAATAAACACAACCAAACTTACCCTTACTTGATCAGATCAAATTCAAACCAAAGGATCATCAGAAAAAAGAAAAACAGTCCTGGAATGTGTCTGCAGAGGGATCTGATCTCAATCCTAACCTTTTCTGACTTTTGATGGCAAGCCCTTGTGAAGAAAGGTTGGATTCTGACCCTTTTTTTGGGTCACTAAACTTGACATGTCTTTGTTAGTAAGTTTGATGGTACTTCCATCAAACTTTACAGTCTTTATCTTTACTACATTCTCAGTTCTACAGAGGGAGTATGACTGTTTGAGATTTGATTAGAGCACACAAGTCTACTAAATTCTTTTGATGTGTCTTTGAACTTCACTGGCCACTTTCTATTTAGAATGATTTGAGCCTTTTTTCCAGTGGGCTGCTTTGTATTAGGTGGACTTGTGTGGGTGGTACTGTTGCTGTGAACTGATTCTACAAAGATAAGAACTCCATCATCATCATTTCTAGAGTTCTCATCTTCTTGATCATCACAAATCAAAAATACATCACCAGCTCATCTGAAAGGTTCATTGAGTTTCTTTAGAAATCTTTTGAGGATGGAGTTTTTTAGTTCAAACAAAAAAAAAGAGATCTCTATCAAAGTTCTTGATCAGCACACTTGATCACTGGTTCAATAAATCTCAATACATGAAATTTCATTCATCAAGAAAACTAAAAAAGAAAAAAAAGAAACTATGTATGTATCTAATCAAGACTTAATAAACAGAGTGATAAATTGAAATTTATGTACTTGAGATTTTTAATCATTTCATTTTGATTCGTCCTACTGCTTTGACACCTAGACCATTCAGTTTTAGTATCATTTCAATCCTGAATTCCAACCTTTTATCTCACTCACACTTTCTCAACAACCTTATCCCTCTTTTTTTTTCTTGTCTCACACCCATCCACAGACACTTTCCAGAATCCTAAAAAATGCACCTTCTCAGTTGATGATAATTTTTTCAATTCTTACTCTTATATACAAATAATTGTAACCATGCTTTTTTCATAAAACAAATCCCATACATATATATCAAAAAAAAAAGAAAATCAAAAGATAAATCAAAACTGATTTAGGATAATTGTTATGAATTAAACCAAAACTTTAAAAGAAGAAGAAGAATTTCAAAGGAAAAAAAACCCTTTCTCTCTTTGATTATAAAAAAGAAAATCAATCAAATCAAATCAAAAATCCAAAAAAAAAAATCAAATTTCAATTCAATTTAATTTTTTTTGCTTTTCCTTTTTCAAATCCTTTCTTTTAACCTTTTATAATTCGATTTTTTTTTAAAAAATCATAAAACAAAAAAAACCAAAAAAAATTAAACCTAACTGAGAGAAAAAAAATGAAAGAGAAAGAGAAAAAGAGAGAAAGAGAGAAAGATAATGAAGTTTGATTGAAATCCACAAAAAAAGATCTTGATTTTGACCTTGACCTTTACCAAAAAAAAGGAAAAAAAAAGTAAACCACTTTATAAGATTCACAACTGATTCAAATTTCAACAAATCACCAAAATATATATATATATATATAAACCAAAAGATGAAAAAGTAATAAGATGCCAAAAAAAAACACAAAGAGAAAAAGCTAGATGGATCAATGATGAAAAGAATAAAAAAAAGGGGGAAAAGAAACCAATTCTTGAATGATTTTCTTTTTTGCGAAAAAAAAAACACTTTTTGATGTTTTACTTCAAATTTCTTTAACCTGCTGATAAACCAGGCATTCGAATAGACCTATCAAAGAAAAGAAAAAGACAAAGTTAAATCCAAGTTTCCAATTATTCCAAAAAAAGTAACATCAGATAGAGAGAGAGAAAAAAAGTAACGAACCGATATAACTCAGAATGTTCAAACCTCCAACTTTTGTCTTCTAACTCTAAGAACCGATGATCAGTTAACCTATCTGCTGTAGGTCTCAATTCAGGATCCCTAGAAAAAAATTCCCCATTCGAAAGAGATCAAAAGAGAATCGGTTGACAAAACTTCTATCAATGAGGATTCCCCTTCACCACTTTTCTTTTTTTAAGAACACTCATCACTTTCAGACTTACACAATAAAACATTGAGCCAAGAAATGATCCGACATTCTACCCAATTTCACATCAGATGGTACAGGCGGTCTAAGTCTTTCAGCTCCCAACTATTGAAATTTTAAATTCGTCAAAAAAAAAAGAAAAACCCCAATCAAAACCATTAATCATCTTTTCTATATTCATCATCACCATTCATACAAACAGGAAGGAAAAAAAGCAAACTACAAACCTTAAACATAGCTTGTATAGCTTCTTCATCACTCCAAGGTCTTCTACCCGCAAACATTTCCAAAACCACACAACCTAAAGACCATATATCGACTTTGGCACTATATCCTTTCTTACCTGGATTATGTACCACTTCAGGTGCCATCCAAAAAATCGAACCTTGTAAGGACATTTGTGTATTATCTTGATAAATGTTATCGGATTTTTTTGAAATCCCAAAATCTGAAATTTTACAATTTCCATCTAAATCGACCAATAGATTATCGGCTTTTAAATCCTAGTCAAGCCAAAAAAAGTAAAGCTCATAGATGGATCAGGATTGATGAATTGGATTCGATTGATTCAAATCAAAAATCAAACTCTCACCCGATGTAAGATATGAAGACTATGAAGGTATTTCAATCCTTCCAGAACTTGTGAAGTAAAAGACTTGATCACGTTCAATTCAAATGCACCATGTCTTCTCAAACAACGTCCGATAGATCCACCCGGAATATATTCTAGAAAGATACTCAGATAAACAGTCGTTTCCTCAAATCCTATTTTTCATTCAAATCGAACATCAGCCTGAAGATTATCAAAAAAACAGTCAGAAAGGGAATCTAACCAAGGTATTGAACAATGTTCGGATGTTCAAGATCTCTCATCAAGTGAATTTCAGATTTAAGGGCTGCAACTACACTCTTTTGACGTTCGTCATCTCGATCACTCCTTGTCTTTGGTAATTCGACTTGTTTCACTGCCAACATCTCTCCATTCGTCGCATTCAGAGCTCTTTAGAAAAATGGACTCGAATGTTTCAGTACCAATTGCCGTCCTACGACAGAAATGATCACAAAAACTCACAGGTACACTTGTCCAAAACTTCCTTTCCCAATCAGTTCACCCTTCACCCATTTGAACGAAACTAGAGATACAAGAGACAATCACCATTTAGTAGAAGATTACCAGAGAGATTAAAGAAAACACAAACAATTCTCTGGATCTTCATCTCGATCAGCAGAACGAGTTTCATCAATCGAACTGGGAATCGATAGATGCATCGCACCCGGCACGACTTCCTCAATCCTAGCGCCCCATAGCTTTGTACTCTTTCTTCTCAACAAAGCACTCTGAGATCCATTCCCGATAGCACTGTTGATGTCACCAGCACTCAACGCATTTGAACTCATCGGACCACCTCTCTTCAATAACTTTTTCTTTTCTTGTGCTACCACTCTGATCGAACGAGCTCGACCGTTTAATCTAGAAGGTTGAGGAGATGGGGACGGGGACGGGCTGATAGGTGAGCAGGGAAGTGGTGGTCCAATGTCGATAGGTTTATCCAAATCATGATGCGGAAAGAATTCTTCCAAATGTTCATAAACTTCATCGACAGCCGGTCGTACTGCCCAGTCATCGCCCGTGAATGAAGTTCTTCGGTCTCCATCTCTTCGACTCGCACTTGGAATCATCAGACTGCTCGCACTTGTGCTAGCGGAGTGATGTTGATTGATAGTAGTGGGTGGAGCTAATCGAGGTGGTCGCACAGGACGATCATCAGCTGTATCAGTCTTTAATGTCAACTTGGGTTTACCAGTAGATAGAGGAGCTGTTGTGGTGACGATTGAAGGTTTCATGGGTGTTACAAATGTTCCAACCAACTCGTCATCATCATCATCCTCAATGATCCCAAAGGGATTCTCATTTTTGAAGATTTCTGGACCACTAGAATGAACGGTCGTTGGATTGGAAGAGACACTCGTACGCCATGTACCATTCGATATAGATGTCGAGGTCGGGCTTCGAGTAGCTGTCGTATCGCTGATCGATGGTCGAGTCATCATGTTTGATTCCATTTGTAACTGGCTGAATCTGGCTGCCAAGTCTTTCGAGAGCTCATCTGCTCGTACTGTCGAGACGCCTTCATCACCATACCCACCTTCTTGACTCGATTGACGAAGTGACTTTTCTTTTGAACGTTGTGGTAAGAGAGTAGGAGTCAAAACAAGTGGACCCGATGGTGAATCAACATCAGAGGAGATATAGGCGAGTTGAGAAGACAAATGATCTTCGGGATTGCTAGGTCCAAGGTCTTTCAATGATGATGATGATGGGGAAGAATCTTCGAATCGTGCCTTTTGACCAGCTGTTGAAGACAATAAGCTGATCTCAGTTGCTGGACTTATACATTCACTACTAGGTGAACTACGGGCCGAATTAGGCCGTCGTGTATGTGACTTCCTATCGAGACCATGTCGAGGTGGATGATAATAACCTCGCTCACCAAATTCCTCTGTTACCAATCGTGAAGAGAGAGGTGAGTGAAGCGATGAATCAGATGATCGTACAGAACTAGCCTTGCTCGCACTCTTAGGTTGATGTGGTGGCCTTCGTCGACCAGGTGTTAAAGAATGATCTTCGCCTGATCCCATCACTACTCGTTGAGGAGCTGAGGCTACCTCATCTGCACGTTGACTGCTACTTGTGAGTGCTGGGGAAGACGGTTGACGAGGTGGAAGACTGTAAGCGTTTGATGCACGGCTGAGAGGTCGAATGCGGGATGGTAAAGAAGCGCTCATACTTGAGTTCGGGGTAGGATTGGTTCTCGGACGCCTGGCTACAGTTTGGTCGGTCTCAGGTCCAAGTTCACGAACACGTTCTCGACGCTGCTCGCCTTGTTGGAATGAATCCTGAAGTACATCACCTGGTCGACACTGAAGAGCTGAATGACTTACAGCCTGTTGAATATGAGGTTGAGTGGCAAGAGGAGCTTGGAAAGGGCGTTCTGATCGTGATTTGAGGATTGGGTATGACACAAATTCAATGATAAGTCAGCGCGTTAGAAACACATAGCAGCTGAGAAGATAGGAATCTCTTCGTTTCAAGATTGCGTACAAAACAATAGAACAACTGACCCAAGGGATGAGTAGATCGACTCGGGGTTGTTTCAGAGGACCAATGTGGATTCCTTGCAGGCTCCAAGTAGCGATGATCATTCGAAGGCGGTACTGCTGTACGAGGAGGTGGCGGGTGTGATGAAGTGACAAAGCCGTTGAGAGCTTGTTGACGAGCCGATGAGACGGTTTGACCTCTTAGTTCGGCTCTAGCATATCCAGATGAGGAGCTAGGTCGAACTCCATAACCCGGTGTACCAGGTGTACGACCCCTTAGGGAAGTCGGTTGGGGAAAAGCTACAGTAGGAGCTAGGTTCGGGTGACTCGGTCCAGATCGAGAGGATGAACTGAGAGAGAAATGTTGTAGGGAACGCTGGGAGACAAGCTCATTGCTCTGACCTGAGTGATTGGCACTGCGTGGGATGCGTAATGGAGCTGGTGCTCGACTACTCGAGATAGTGGCATTAGAAATGGGAGGTCTTTCGGTGATTGGTAGAGGTGGATGAGTAGCACCAGGTTGGGCCCAACGTGGATGATCATGGTGATGGCGTAAATCGTCCATACTCTTGGCTGATTGCATATCACGTCGACTAGATAGTGAGGGTATATTGCTGGGAGGACGGGATCGTGTATGGTCAGGGAGCCGAGGGTCTGAACGACCATCGGCAAACTGAGAGGGAGATAAAGGATGAGGAGGGGCCGGTTCTGATGGTCGACGATCATGTAGAGTATTGGATGGAGAGCCCTTAGCTTGACGAGGGAGAAGGTAACCGGGGATCTCAAAGGGTGTGTTTGAGGAAGTGTTAGCCATGAGGGCAGAAGCTCGACGTTCGTCATTGAAGGCGGGAGAGCGAGGAGAAGTATGTGAAGGTAAGTGAGAGTGAGGTGCGAGTGAGCACTGATTAGGAATGGATTGAGAAGAGTTTGAAGGTGGATCGGGTCTAGAATGTTGCCAACGTGATCGATTTGAACGAATGCTATTGGAGAATTCAGGAGATTCCCGACCAGGAGAGGAAAGATAATGGTCATATTTCGAATGAGAGATTGATTCGGGAGAGTGAGGTGAATGAATGGTAGAACGATGAGCAGAGGTAGGAGGTAAGATATGATTTGAATGAGTTGAATGAGCTGATAAGGGACCGGTGTTGAGTGGAAGTGTTGAAGAGATGACGATGAGCATGGGTGGATCTGAATCTTGATTTGATCTCATACAAAGATCCCAAAGTTGCCAATCATCCAATGGTAAACCGATCGGTTGACCAGCTCTAGAGCGAGAGATTCGACAGCTAGCATGTTCGTCATCATAAATCCCAAGTTTAGCGTAAATCCGTTCTTTGATTGCAGCAGGAGATGAAGAAGCTGATAGATCGACAAAATAAGCAGCATCACTATCACGAGTGACCAAGACTTGAGAACCAGAAGGAATTCTAGGAGGTCTTGGATCGATTGAATCAGATTGTCTTGATGAATCGTTTGAGATGATTGAGTTTCGATGAAGAGGAGGACTGGGTAATGGATGAAGTGATGAAGATGAAGTAGAAGGCTGAATTGAGATATCAACAGAAGAGGTTGATTAGTGATTGATTAGTGAATGGAAAGAAAAGGAAAGAGACTCAACTGAATAGATTGAAGATGGTTGTTGAACGGATGACGAAGATTGTTTGATGGGATGAGTTCTACTGGTGACCTCAAATCCAGACATGATGGTTCAACTAAATCTAATCGATGCATCCGAATTTAAATCAGTCCATCCATCCATTCCAACCATCCATGAAGCTGATTGATTTGCAAAAACCGTTGAGATGACTCACTTTGGTTCTGTGACTTCAAAGCATCAAAGAGTTCTTTACAATTGATGATGATGATGATGATGATGAATAAATACAAGAGTAAGGTTCTGAAGTTCTTCTCAAGAAAGATAGAGAGAGGATGGAAGTAGATTGAATGGATTGAGATGGTAACCAAGTCAAAATACAGTTCACTTTGGTTAGTACAGTCAGTACAGTCTTAAGTACTTCATTCATACAATCTCATTCTACACTCTTCTCACTTCAAACTCATCAACTTCATTCAAACCATCTCATATTCAATCAACTCCCATAACAACCCACTCATCAAATCACATCACCTCAACAAAATCTCATCTGATACTCCATTCATATCTTTCCACCTATCCCTCTCTCACTAGCAATTAGCACCAGCATTAGCATTAACAATTCAATCACTGATCTCACTCATACAATCAGATGATCTTCAGTAAAGCTCCAGAATGTCATTCTTGAGGTGTGGTGATCTTTTGTTTGATCCCCAACACTGAGCCGGCTCCGTCGGTTCGAAAGCCGGGCGGAGGTATCAAGATCCGCAATTTTAGATAAAGTTTAAGGAGAGCAAAAGCTGAGAACGGGAGGGGAATGGTGGGGCTACTGAAAAAAATAAAATGCATACAAATCACTCATGATACAAAAACTCGGAAAATAATAAACAAAGAGAGATATAAGGAAACTGTACTTTGACAAGAATACATGAGGATAGTTTTTTAAGGACAACTTTCAAAACAAAACAGATGATCATCAGTTCAATCTGAAATCATAACCTAGACTTTTCAAAACCCTTTGACTTTCCAATCTCTTTCTCAATACATTGACCAATATGATACGAAACTCCCATGGTCTTCTCATCATGATCCAAAAAAAAAGAAAAATAAACAAAAAAAAGATGAACCCAAGCATCATCAGCACATTCAATCAAATCAAGTGATAACCACAACCAAACCTGATTGAAACGGTTGTTTTTAAAAATTCAAACTTACCGTGATCGCTGGGTTCACACCTGTTGAAGTGGGTAAGACAGATGCATCAGCAATATAAAGTGATTGGGTTCCCCATACTTTTCCATTTTCATCAATCACACTCTTTTTCGAATCGGTTCCCATTGGACAGGATCCCATCTAAGAAAGAAAGAAAGCCAATCCAAAGTTCAAAATGATGTTTGAAACCCATCGGATCAGTTTGGATTGGGATCGAAAAACAAAAACCGAGATCAAAGCCTAACCTGATGAGCCGTTCCAATCGGACCCCAACCAGAAGAAATCCCAGCTTTTTGAACTTCTTGAATCCAATCCTTAAAAGCTTCTTCATTCCTCTCTTTATCTTCATCTTTCACATACGGTTCTACTGTATACTGAGTCGTATTGATTCTCTTAGCCCCAAGCCGATTCATCACTTCACATCCTTTGATCACTCCAGCTAATAAACTTTTCGAATCAAATGTACTTAATTCATAATCGATCATCGGTTCCCCTCTCTCATCTATTTGAATCCTTCCTTGATCTCGATCTCTACAGATGATCACCAAGGTAAATGAATTCTTGTATTCGATCATGTCTTGTTTATGTGATTCACTTGATCTCCATTTGGCTCCTATTCCGGCAAATTGACCTGGATTTGAGAACATCACCTCAACCTTGGATCCAAAATGACTTCCATTCAAGTTTTCAACTTCACATGAAATCTAGATGGATCCAATTCACAATCCAGTATGATAAAATGAAAGTGAAAGTTAGTGAATGGCGAAAAGGAGAGGATGACGTTCATGTGACGTGATAAATTAAGATATTTGCTTGTGACTTACCGAAGTCATAATACTACCTTCCCAAGGTCTAATCTCTTCATCAAAGAAACCAGTGACGAAGCTACAAGGATGTAAATGAAGTCCAACCCCTACCGTTCCACCTCCATCAAGTCCACTCCTAAGCAAGATAGCAGGAGTATTGATAGATCCACCACTACAAACCACAGCTTTTCGAGCCCTGATCAAGATCGGTTCAGATCGATTCTTCACTCTAACTAAAGCTCCAATCGCTCTTGATCTGTTAGAAGTAGGGCGTGAATGGTGTTGAAGATAATCTGATGAGTTAACCAAATCTTCGGGTTGATTCCCAAATAGGATTCGTTCCACTACAGCTTCTTTTAAAAACTTGCCGCCTGCTTGTGCACAATCTTTTAACCAAGTTCGAGTCGCACCTTGTTTCTCTCCAAACGGACCTGATTCGAAAATCAAAGAAAAAGCCATCAACACATCTTCTGAAAAGCTCAATCTGATCATTTCGATCAATTAAATTAGAATAAACTTACAACCCCAACCACACATTCCACAATTATGAGTATGACCTGCGGTATTTTGAGGGATTTGATCCACATGGATTCCCAAATCTCGACAACCTTTCATAAACAGCTCATTAGCACGAGAATGTTGAATGAATTGAGGAGAGACGCCAAGTCGATCGATGACCGAGTTGAGATCAGATGTGAATCCATCGGTTGAAAAGTATGGTAAACCGTATTGAGTGGACCATGATTGACGTATATGATAAGGTGTTTGGATCGAAGCTGACCAATTCACTGTCGTACCCCCTCCAAAGGTTGAAGCGGCTATTTGATTTGATTTTTGTTCATTAGGATCATATGTATGATTTTTGGATGATTTTAAACAGACTGATTCAATTTACCAATGATCATCATCTTTCCATCTACTGTAGTGATCATTCCATTACCTTCAAACATTCGTCTACCTTCTTTATTTGATCCTGAGACTGTGGATCAAAGATGAGCTGATGAGAGATTTGTAAGTTGAGATCAGAAGAAAAGTACTTACTCTGTTCAGTAGGAAAATAAGATCCTTTTTCGACCACCAATACATTATGATTAGATTTAGCTAAGATAGAAGCCACCACACTACCACCCGCTCCAGATCCGATGACTAAGACATCAGTTTCAAGAATCGAAAGAGGAGATTGAAGTGGATTGATAAACTCAAAAAGATAACTTTTTTGACGTCTGTCTGATTGGATTGATAACCTGGGATCACCACCTAAAGGATAACCGATTGATTTGATTAAATTTTCAGATGAATGATAACATTGATTTAAAGGAAATAAAACTAAAGCTGCAAAGATTGAACGTTTGATGGGTAAGGTTGATTTGGAAAAGTTGGATAAGATCGATTGACGTTCTGAGAAGGTTAAATGATTGAATGAATCGAAATGACCTGTTAAGAGATAATTAGAATATTTGTTGGATAAGATTGATAATGCGATTTTGATTTTCTTGATCGAAGGGATGGTGAGAGAGTTGATGAGATCAAAGGCTAATGAGTTAATAGAATAATCAGTTAGTGATGAGAAGTTGATTGAGTGTAATGGATGATTTGAATGGATATTGGATGATTGAGTTGATGATGAATGTAAAGTAGTGTTTAAGATGATGATTAGAGTTTCAAGTTGAGTTTGATTGAAATTAAATTGATGGGTTAATATTTTAATGAATTCTTCTTTTCCTTCTTTTCCTTCTTTTCCTTCTTTTCCTTCTTCTTCTTGATGTTGATGATGATGGATCATGTTTGATTTTAAATTTGAATCTGATGATTATGCTTTATTTTGTACTTCTTCCTTTTGAGAATCTCTTTAGATATCAGATAATCCTAGTTCATTGATGGGTTTGCTTCAATCCTGATTAGATAGCTTCTACCATGACTGATGTTGTGCCTAATTCAATCTTCATCTGCCCTGTTGACCTACATGCATATCACTTCAACAACACCCAACCACCATACAACATAACAAGTTGATCTTCATTCAAATTGAAACTCACTTGAGTGATCACTTGTTGGTCACTTGTAATCATCAGGTGCGAATCTGATAGTCAATAGAAAAGAAACAATAACGTACAAGCAGATAGAATACACTTTGGGTTCCACAATGATGATGTGGACTCTCAGAGCGAGTTGAACAAAGGTTTTGGCAGTCGTGTACAGAATCACGTGGCTACCACAGGGCTGTGACCCGACCCTGAGAGTGATGGGGCCGCCCCAGTGCCAGAGCCGGACTTGGATCGACCCAAGTACCTCTCAGAAATGGCCCGGCTCAGCAGCACAGCTTGAAACACTTGATATGGGAGGCAAAGAACACTTGGAGGGAGGTATGTATTTCATCAAACATATTCATCAGACTTAACCTTGTATAATGAAACTTATAGAATGCTCTAAGAGCCTACTTAGAAATGAAAAAAAAATGGAAAAAATTGAGATGAGCAGAATTTGAAAATTAAAAGACTCTCCTTTGAGTTTTATAAGTATATTACTCTATCTTGATAAGACCTTATACCAGCTTTTGAGACAAACCTGAGCCTCAAGGTTGACTGGAGTGATACACACTTTGTGGTCACTCATGACTTGTAAAGCATTAGAAAGGTGCTCTCAGAAGGCGCACTTGTGGCAGGAACTGCAAGCATGGCCTGGGCCATTTGTGCCAGATTGGGCCAGTGATGTCCTGCAGTTCCCCAATAAACAAGAGGCTTGCAGACCTCATTGAGGTATATTGGGCTGAAGAGCATTGATTGGAGCTGAGGGTAGCTTTTGATTGAAGACAGCCATACCAGCCTTAGCCACAAGGTTGATGATGTGGGCAACACACGTATGGAGGTTTTGGGCCGCATTGAATTGGGGGATCAATGTTGAAAGGGTTTGACCCATAGCTGTGTTGGTGGAGGCATTGTTGGCCGTGATACAGTAAAGCCATTCAGAAATTAGAAATGAATCCAGGATGCGTTTGAGCAAGCCTGCAAGGTTGAGACGGGTTTGAGGTCCTTTGACTGGGTTCAAAGCAAGTGTGATTCCGTGGAGTTCAAAATTGGCACTGATCCAGTGGGTGGTCACTCCAAGCATGGGGGTGTTGGTGGGAGATGTCCACCCATCACAGGTTATGGAGACATGAGAGACCAAAGAAAGTGTCTTGATGATTTGAGCTCAAGCCAATTGGTATTGTTCCAAGATACAATCAGAGATTGCAGTATGTTTTGAGAGAAGGGAGAAAGCCTGAGGGTTGATCATGTTGATGATCTTGCAAAACTCTGTTGCATCAACCAAAGAAACCAGAACCTCTTGATTGACATCCACACAGATTAGGGCATCCTTGAGATTGGCTCTGTCAAGCAGCTTGACCTGGAAGATAAACAAAGAAATTGAAATCAGCAAGTCAATCATAAAATTAAAAAAGCAACAGTTCAAAAACAAATAAAATAAAAGCAATAGGGAAAAAAGATTGAGATGAAAAGAAATAAAAGGTATTAAAAAAGGTTAAACTAAAAAGATATTAAAGGTAGAAAAATACCAAGAGTATTTTTCTTATCAAATTGATTGAAATTTATTAAAAAAATCTAATATGTATTGAAAGAAAACAAAATCAACTAATAGTTTAAGGAAAAGAAAATAAAACCAACTGATAGTTTTGAGGTGAAGATATACAAAAACAGTAAAATAAATTGAAAGGAAAGTACATACCTTGACAGACTGACCTTCAACACAAGGCTGGTACAGTTGGCTGTTTGGTATTAACTGGGGGCTTAATATGATGTGCGCGGGATAAGTGTTGAATTATTGACTTGATGCTGGCCTGTTTGTTGACAGCAAGGGGTTCTGTTACAAATTGGGGGTTCAGAATTGTCCTTGAAGTGGTTGAAGGCATTGATCAATCCTTCTTGGGCTCAGCAGATGTTCTTCATCACGCTGTTGCAATCTTCCTGGAAAAAATAGGTCCACACCCACAAGGATCAAACAGCAGTTGTATTATTGGATATGACTTTGGAAATTGAATTGGAGGGAGAAATGCTAGAAGCCGGGGTATTGCCTGAAATACTTGTCATCAAATGTAGTAGGCTGGTTGATCTTGTAATTGGGGTGGAGATCAAGGGCACAGTGAAAGACAAGAAATCAAGGTATTCTTGAATGGTGGTGCACTGTTGTATGATTACTGTGAGAGATTTTGGAGGAAAAAGGGTTGGCGTCCCGGTCTGGTCAGGCACCCAAGGCGCCCCCGGGGCATTTTGTCACTCTCATCAGTTAGGTTTAAATGCCCCAAGGCCAAGACTGTCAGCTCTGTGGAAGTCCTCTGGCACAGTTGGCTGGGTGGGGCCAGTGCCGGGTCACAGCCCTAGTCTACCACACACCCCCACAACAAGTCACAGACATCCCTCCAATATTGGAAAGAAAAAAAAACAGACAAGAGAAATAGGAAAACAATAAAAGTTAATTTTGATGTGAAATATAAAATGAAATGAAAAAAAATGATAAAAGTGAAAAAATAAAAGATTTGAGAGTAGTTCAACCACTTTCCTTTCACTTCACCAAATTTCATCCCATCTTGATCATTATTGTCTTTCTATCATCATCTAGACTTGGTTTTTTAGTACCCTTCCACCCTTCTATCTCCCAAGTTTGGTTTTTTTTTTGGTTTAAGATATGGTGTTGGGAATTTTTTGGTCTATTTTAAGGATTGTTGTTGTAGTTTTGTGGTTTTACTTGGTAGTGTTATTTTTTATGTCTGGTTATAATTTTTTTGATATTATTTGTTTGATGTTTTTTTATACTCTTGTTCTTTTTTACTTTTATGTCCGCTAGCCACCCTGTAGGGAGTTCTTACATTTTATCAAGTAACTTTATCACCCTGGGCACTTAACCTTGGGATTTCCCCCAAACCTTTGCAGTCCTTTTCTGCAGTATTTTATACTGTTTATTTTTGTAAGTTTAGTGAACCACATCTCCATTTTATCATTTGGAATTCAAATCTTTAGAAATCCTTCACTTTCCGATCAATAATCAATTTCATTCTAGACTCATCTAATTAACACTCAATCTTCAATCATACCATTCATCTACATTCTAAGATTGGCAAGAGTTGAATTGATTGAATCAAATCCAGTAAGTTTAGTTTATTTACATATCATCACTCTAACCCAATCCATCCATCATCCCAAAAATTCAACAAAATCAACTTTCATCTGAAACAAGATTGTATCCTTCATCTTATCATGTTAAGCCTTTCACCCATCTTCATCACCATTCTGAGTGATTCTCGATCTCATGCAGCAGCCTTGAACCAGAATAGCACATAACATGTCAATCGTCAGTGATCTTCACATTCATCAATCAGATAGGTTCCTGACTGTACTCACAGCAACTGCCTTGCTGGCTGCTTCATCCAATTCATCAAAAGCACTACGACCAGATCAAAAGACAAAATCAATGACATCAAACATTTGACAACTATCATCAATGTCAACTTCACTCACAAGATCTTCATCTTCGCATCCTTGATCAATCTGATGATGATTGGTGATGATTATGATCATTATCAAATCATTTGATTGGATCAGTCATTCTATAGTTAAAAAAGTCATCGAATCAAAAGGTTATGAGGATCGAAGCTTACTGCTTAGCTTCTTTCTCTTTAGTGCCCTGTAAACGTACAATCAATGGAATATCCAATGATAATTCATTGGTAGCTTTGATGATACCCCTAATAAGCAATTGTATATTTGAATAAATTATGATCACATCGCACACAATCCGAGTATCATCAAACTTACTCGGCGATCACATCACACCTCATACTAAAGTCGAGATCGCATAAATTGCATTTCACCTTCATCAGTGTATAATAAAAATCAAATTTGAGATTGATTCAGACTTACATTCCACCAAAGATCTGAATGATAATAGTATGTCAATTGATCAGTATCATTCAATTTCATCAATCCAACCAGTCTGAGGTAAGATCAACTCACATTCACAAAGATCGATTTAACACCTTTATCACTTGTGATCAATTCAAATGCCTTCTTTACAGCCTCAGCAGTCGCACCACCTCCCACATCCAAAAAGTTGGCAGGGTTTCCTGATCAAAGGTAATCCATAGGTTAGATAAGTTCCTTTAAGATCTGACAGTGAGAGAATTACGGAAATTTACCTCCAGCCAACTTCAATACATCCATCGTTGCCATCGCTAAACCAGCTCCATTGACAAGACATCCGATATTACCATCTAATTTGATCAAGTTCAATCCATACTCTGCAGCTTCTACTTCGGTAGCATCTTCTTGACTTCGATCTCTCAATTTGAAAACCTCGGCTTGACGAAACTCTGCGTTTTCATCAAAACCTAATTTAGCATCCATACTTTGAACATTTTAAAGTCAAAGAAATCAAAACGACTTGTCAAATTCAAATGAGGTGAAAAAACTTTCAAATTAAAGAATCCTAACCATAGTACTGCACCATCTTTTGTTTCAGCTAAAGGATTGATTTCGATTTGAGTAGCATCCTTATCTTTGAAAAGTTTATATAACTTAATAAAGATATCCGCAGCTGCTGCCTCATCTTTGATTCCCAATTTCTTAGCGACCTCAATACCTTGTGCTTGAGTTAAACCGTTATGAAAGTCAATCGGATAAGTCAAGATCGCATTTGGATCTTTAGCTGCTACTTCTTCAATATTCATGCCTCCTTGAGATGAAGCTACTAATGCTGGACCATTCAAACTTCGATCGTTTAAGATAGCCACATAGTATTCGTGTGAAGGCTCTCGTCTTTCAGCCAACATGACCTAAAGTTAAACAAACCCAGTATAATCAAACTGTGAGTAAACATTTTCAAAAAAGTCCAAGATGAGAGTATCGAACCGCATTACAAATCCTTCCACCTGCTCCCGTTTGTTTGGTGATCAATTTCTGTCCTAACATCTTAGCAGCAAAGTCACGAGCTTGATCAGGTGAATCCACCATCTGAACACCTCCCTTCAATCCATTAGGACCTTCAAAATGACCTTTTCCTCTTCCACCAGCCAAAACCTGTGCTTTGATCACCATTGGTTTTCCTATCCAACCCCAAAACACGATCACAATATATCAAATCATAATCTTTAGTTTTTGACGTTGATGAGGACAAACCAGATTGTTTGACAATGTTGAATGCCTCTTGAGGATCTTTGGCTGCTTTACTTGCTGGAGTTGGTATTCCATATTCATTCAAAAGTCCCATCGAAAGATATTCGTGTATGGATAGATGTCGTTTTTGAACATTTTGACATTGATAAGTCTTAAAGTTCAAATTGAGATTTGATTAGTTTGATATGATTCAACTGGTTTGAAGTTTGAATGATTTGAACAAATACCTTTGAAAGTGACTTTGAGATTGGACGAATAGGAATTCGATACATGATGTAATAGAAGTGGTTAATGTGATTGTTATCTGATTTATTTGATGGTGTTGGTAGTACTAGTTCGTTGCTCAAAGCTTCACATGTGTCATTGATCGATAGCACTTTCACATTACATACACAAGTACTACTCCTCACGATTACAGCCGAAACAGGTCACGAGACTACCCGAGTTTAATCCCAAAAGATTTAACCCTGGCCCAACCAACATAACAAAATTATCCGAACTTGAATATAAATTCACATTTCCTCTGCCCACGCAGTCGCCGAATGTTAAATCATGAGCAATTCGGAGGACGCCAGGAGAGATCACATAAATCAACCTCTCCTGTTCTTGCTGCCCTCCCTTTGACAAATTGAGATGTCTTTAAAAAACTTTCTTTTGGTCCGAGTTCGGGTTTGCTCAGATTAGCTTTTTGACGCTGTTGAGTGCGACTTGGAGAACGATCTTTGATTGTCTTAGGAAATCGTTGCAATTACAGTCTTGTCTACATCCTCATTCTTACTTTTTGTGTTTTGAGTCTGTTTTCTTAAATTAATAAAATCATTTATGTCATTTGATCAGCAACTAACTCAAGATTTGAACCAACCCGATGTCTCCAACTATTTTGAATAAAGACAAGTTCTGATTTACTTGGTCAGGATTTATGTATCACCAAGAATGCCACAGATTTGAATTTTTGAGTTTTGCCTTAGACTGGAGCTCTGGATGAACTGCTTAAAAGCTACGTCTGTTCTTTTCATTCAGGCAGTCCTTATTGATTTGGTACATCACATCCTCATTGCCAGTCGCGATTGGCAGTGGTATTAATGATAATAGGGGTATTCAAAACTCCAGAAACGTGTCCCAGAAGTGTCCAGAAGTGACATCCAGAAACTTCTGGGACACCCCAAATTCAAGTTTGGAGATCCTAGACCCAAATTCAAATTTGCAAAGTTTATGCACACCGGGATGTATCAACTCAACAGGCAACCCTTCTCCACCTGAGCCCTCATTCACTTGATTCACATGGCAGATTTCCCGGTTGAGATTCCCCCTTCCTATTCCCACCTTTCTCGCACACCATCAAACTCGTCGATTGCGGGACAAGCTCAACCAATACCTCAGTATTGTTACACCTTTGTCTCACCGTCTATCAACTCGCACATCTTGCCAGTTCTCCAGTCCCACATCTCACCTATTCCAAACCCTCATAGTTGGGGAACAATGACTCCGACAACCTACCAACCATCAATTCAAAGTTTAGCTTTCCAAGAACCTCAGGAGACTCAAGTGAATCAAGCGCCTCAAGCAACTCAATCCAATCAAGACTCCAAGAAGACACGCCAAAGAAAACGTACCTCCAAGGCCAAGACCGACATGCCTTCTTCCCCTGCTCGTCCTCGAACCCAATGGCGCACTGACCTCAACAAGGATGGGAAGACCCCTTTGGTGGCTCATAGTTGAGTGGCTCACAACTCCAGACGGTGACGGGTTTTGACTAGACTGGTGGAGAGGCAAAGGCGGGACAATTAAGAAAGCAAAGATAGCGGAGGAAGTCTCCAAGTACCTAGGTGAAAATGGTTTTCCAAACATCAAACCTACCTCAGTGGAGCAACAAGTAAGTCTATCCACTGCTTGAATAGACTTGTATATACACACGTATCCACATGTTCTTTTGTTTCCTCCCTCGGTTAGATCCGAGAACTTGAGAAAAGTTTCCGGGATGGGCGAGACTTCCGCAAAGGAAGTGGTGAAGGTGCCAAAAAAAACTAATGGATGACGCCCTCGCAGAGAAGGAGGCCAACGGGTATACAACCGATAGTGAGGAATGGAAGGACCTACTATCTTTGGTTGATGATAAGTTTGAAGGTCAGTGTTTCCTTTTGTTTGTGTATTTTCAGATTTGTAACTAATCTTTTCTATTTTTCACAAGCAATCTTAAAAAAAAATGTGTATACTTTGAAGATATGATTCCCGCCTTTGGACGACAAAAAGCGAACTCACCTGACGCAGTTCAAGAATCGACCGAGCCGTTCGATCTTGAAGATATCTTACCCACTCAGAGAACTATGGAATCGACTTTGGTTCATGAAGACAATCAATTTGACGCCAAAGATGAAGGCATTGCTGACCCGGATGCCTTAAGTTTTGAAGGCATCCTCAAAGGAATTGATAGCCCCCGTTTAGAAGATCTAGAAGATGGTGATGATCAACAAGATCTGTCAAAGGATCACAGCGGGATCCAATCAACAACGTCGGAGAATGTGGTCAATAGCACTCTTAATAAGTCAACACCTCGTCAGGCGGCTCCTCGAAGAAGTTTGAATGTCGATCTCATGGAATCAACACACAGTGGCCAAAGTAAGTCATCTCGAGTCAATTCAGGCCCAGAGACATCAGTTTTAGCCAATCACCTACCATCTCGAGACGAACGTGATGCTGAGTGGGATTTTAAGAAGAAACACATGTTAGCCGAACAAGCCGCTAGAAGGGCAGAAGTGATCTTGGTTAACAAACTTTCTGATGCAATCACAAAGTCATTAAATCCAGATCCGATGGCAGATCAGCACACTCAGTCCATTCAGGAAATTCAACTCAAACGGGAAACTTTGGAATTCAATCAAGCAGAGTTAGATTTCAAGGAAAGAAACTTAGATGAGACCAAAACCCTCAAAAGACGTCGGGAAAAACTTGAATTAGATAGAATCGAGTGCGAGCTGGCGAGTCAGAATAAGAAAGCAAGAATGGAAGACATTTCGATGCGCGGTCGTTTGTACAAGGAATATATGGAGAACTTCAAAATGAGCTGGACAGAAGTGAAACAGACAGTGGATTCGATGCTGGAGGATTGAAATTCACTATTTATCCTTTTTAATCCATTTATGCCATATCTTGATCTTTTTATTTTCTTTGAATTTTGTAAAGGTTTTGAATGATTTGTAATTAACTAAGTTTGCTCAGTAGATTTTTCATAAAACCCATTGAATGAAGCAGAAATGAAATGAGAAGAAGTTATAAATCATAACACAATCCAAGCAGACAATGATCTTATATAAAGTGAGATTTGACCAATTTAAAACAAGTGCTCATTCAACTGTCTTGGTGAATAATAATGGTAACTGATCTTGTATATTTGATTTCTCAAATATAATTACCTGACGATTTTGGGCTTCACTCTGATTAAAAAAGGCCTAACGATTAAAAATAAATTTATTTCTTTTAATCATTCTCTTCAAATTCTCATCACGATGATTATCTTTTCTATTTTCAAAAAACTCATCCATTAATCTTATTTCTCATAGAAAATTTTGTATTTTCACATATATATACATCATTAGTATTTTTCAGTCAAATTTAACTTCTAGAAGTTTTTCTATGAGTCTTTTGTGAAACAATCCACCTTTAGTTTAAATGACAGTAGGCAATTTTTTCCATTCATGATAGTACATCAAGATAAACCCGGTCAAAAGCACCCCACTTCTACTTGTTCATTTGATACCAATTGAACAAGATTCTTTTTTTACAAAACAAGAAGAAAGGAAGATCGATGAGATAAAGAGACATTTGACATTAATTTTTTTCCTCTTTCAAAGATTATGACCACGACTGGAGGACCTGAAAGAGCTAATGACAGACCAGAAAGAGCTAATGACATCCTTCAGAATGGGTGTCAGAATATGAAAAAAGAGATAGAAAGAGAAATACGTACATCAAATTTATTTGGCCATTAGACGACAATAATTTGCAAAGACCTCCTGGCGCAAGGAGTTGTCGTTATCGGTCAGCACAGCATCAGCGACAGCTGGCGTTTCTTCTGCATGCTGTCGCTTGGCTTCGCGTTCATCTGTGTTAGGAAGCCTGTATGAAAAAGACAACTGTTCATCAACTTTCAAAAGAAAGTTGTGCAGTAGACAACACGCCATCAACAAAGCGTTTATACGCTTTGTTGATCGTTTGTCTCGCAGGATCAGCCTGCATTCCTTCAACATCTGAAAACGGGATTTCAGCATCCCGTTCACGTGCTCGATTACGGTTCGTGCCTGACTGAGCTCCTTGTTAAATGCGTTCTTGAGTCCAGGAAGTTCGCAGTCACTGTTCCTCTTGAAGAGAGGAACAGTGCATTTGGAGGCACTGTACCCCAAATCAGCCACCAAATACTCACCCTGGGTGAAGTATTCACCGGGGTGACACCAAAGCTGCACCAGAATCAATCAGGTTGTGTGCATTCAAAAAGTCGAAACCAAATTACTGACCAAGGAAGTTTGTAGGACACGCTGGTCATGAACACTTCCACACCAACCATGGCGTGCAAAAGTGATACGCCGGCGATGATCACACACTATCATTGAGTTGAGACCATAGAAATATTTTCTCGTCCAATAGTCTTCTTTACATACCACTGGGCCAAAGGCTAACGGGATGAGAGTCCCGTCAACAAAGCCTACACAACCCGTTAGCGCTGGATGAAGTTGAGCGATCTCGTGCCTGATCGTTTCACGTTCTTGTGGGGAAGGCCAGCTCAAGTATTCGCCCTGTAATTCGAGGATCGCCGCCACACATTGCCATGTGTAGTTTTTGACACTGCCATCTGAGATCGGTACTATAGTCAACAAAAGCAAAGGAAACATTTAAGGAATTCAATAACCGACCTGAAACCCCTAATAAACGGCCAATAAGGGACACTTGCCCGCCATTTCCCGCAAGCCCCATATTCGCTAGAGCGACCAAGAGTTGAACTTCCACTTGTGATTGAGGGTTGCTGGAAGTGTTTTGAAACACTTGACTATCTTGAATCTTGCGGAATAGGGTAATGAAGCTGCTCTTCTTCATTCGGGCCTGACCATAGGATCAAAGCGACCATCAACAAAGATTCCGGAGACAGCAAAGAAAATATAATCCTTACCACCTTCATGAACGTAACCTCTGGACCGTTCATAAAACCATTGAACAGTTCCCGTGAATGGTCCCGATCACAAAGAGTTCTTGAGGTTAAGTATCGCCGATTTTCAACATGTTCCAGCTCTGCCAACCATATTTCGACTTTGTGCATCTTTGATTCAAAACCGTTGAGCCGTTGAATCCTTCTACTTTTCATAAAAATACCTAAAATTAAGCGAGTGATTGGTGTAAGATGAAGATTGGGTAGTAAATGAGGTACGAGTAGAACGGTGGATAACGATCTTGAGGTGCTTGACGTATGATTAGTTGATGAAATATGAAGTGTGTCGTCAGTAGGGTGAGCAAGGAGGTGGCGTGATACGCCTTTCAGGACTTGTAGGACTTGTCGTCGGGCTGAGACTCGTGGCATCTTGAGGTGTGGTCTTTGGAATCAACGGAAACCAAGGTCAGAAGGGGCTTTCAAATATCCCCAGAACTGTCCAGAAGTGACATCCAAATTCGAGTTTGGGGTGTCCCAGAAGTTTCTGGATGTCACTTCTGGACACTTCTGGGACACGTTTCTGGAGTTTTGAATACCCCTAATCAGAGAAATCTCTTACTCTATTTTTATGGATGTTCTCGTACCCACAATTATTTCTCGCATTAAATCACAGGGATTTCCCGTTTGAGTTTTCGAACCCAAAGTTGAACCCAACCCTTTACCACATACCTCACTATCTTATGTTTGCGAAGATGTCCCTCACTCTAGATCATATAGATTTATAGCCACCGATTACTTGTACCTCGCTTAACAATCACATATATTTACTAAAATCTGTAGGAGTTACAAAGAATGGTTGCCTTATGGCAAGGATTGAATCAGTAATGACAAGCAAAAGATTATGAGACATAGTTCATCCCTGACTTGAATCAACCTTGGCAGACTGATCAACTTGGGTTTCTCTACGTGCTGGTCTGTGGCACGGTGTACAAACACAAAAAGAAACAACAAGAATGAAAGAAATGGCATCACTGATCGATGTAGGTTCAATAAAGGAAATCAATAGGTTATCTCGTAAGATCACATGTTGAAAGAAATGATGGTTGATTGGGCTTAAGGATCAAACCTTTACCCAGAAGTTGGAAGGTCACTCTTACTTCTGGCCTTCTTGAATGCGCTGTTCAAGGAGTCTTGTCTGGGTTTTCACCATCGTGGTAAACTCCATTTCTATCTTCATAGCCAGCTTCGCCTGTTTCCGGATTTCGGATAGGGCCAGTTCCTACACCGGACTCACCCCCCAGATAGCTGTGAGTGTCATTTCAGTTCAAGTTTTGAATGGAAATCAATGGAAAATCGAGTAGATGAATATGAAACCACGACACTTCAAATGACTGACTTCCAGAAGAATACATCATAGCCAGTATCTACTTCTAGGTCGGATTCCTCTGGTGCAGCCTAATTTGAATTTTAACCCATGACCGCGGACATTGTGTAACGGATCAACAGAGCACTGGATCAGCACGATTCTGGTCTATTGAGAATGAAGAGAGAGTGATGTGCGCACGTTGATGGCATAACAAGTTCCATATGGTGCCCCATGATCTTGCGCCTTGGAAGGATCGATCTTGAAGTACGCAAAGATTTGATCCTGAAGCCTTAAGTTATAAGCACACTCAGCAGCTTGAATATCGTCATTTGATTTACCAGCTACAATAATATGATTGTGTCTTGGTCTTCAATCAGCACACCGTTAAGATGCTTACTCATGAAACATATACTGACCTGGATTTGATGAGATCCAATTGCTGCTAGGTTTCTTGCCAAGATAATGACCAGTAGCATGCAAGGTTGTTGCCTCGCTTGCTCTGGTCTCTAAATAATTGTGGGTTTGCTTGTGAGCATCCCTCATTGAATGCATAGGTTTAGCGTCGACTAATTTCATCAAAAGTCTCAGAGTGATCAAGAAATAAAGGATCAAATAAAGACTAAAGAAACCCAGCATCTTGTCTTGAATATCACGTCAGGTCAGAAAGAAGTCACTGGGATTTGACAGATAAAATGTGATATAGCTTTATTGGATGGCCAAGTTGAGTAGCAGGTTGAGGAAACATGTAGGACTATTGATGTTGTACTTCTTTTCTAGTCATCAAGTTGGTTTACTGCACCCTCTCCCATATTTTACAAGGAGACTGCGAACGCAAATGGCCTGGAAAAGATTTTCACGTTGCTTATGTCCAGCAATGTGATTGAGAGCAAGCATGATCACCGTACCAGGGAGCCAAAAACGTGATTATCAGCAACTCAGATAACCTCCCTGTAACGAAGATGATCAATCAGGTGACTGCCTAGAGCGTAAGGATCATAAGCTTGCCATGGAGTATGTACAATTTACCTGTTTGTTTTTGGCCGATTTCCCCATCCACTTCGAGGATCCTCAAATGGGACTTGAGAAACGCGTCAGATCCGGTTGGAGCTCACATCCAGCTCTGTTGGGACCTGGGGTCAATCCATAACGCAAGGGAAAATGGTTTCACGCGCGGTCACTCACTGGGGACACTCTTGCCTGGAGGATCCTCCTCAGTTTCAGTCTGCCTTTCTATCACTCAAGAATCGCTCGAGACTGTTTTCACTGGGATATTTACTCCAATCTTTAGATACCCATACTGTCCATTTTAACTTCAGCACGCACTCTTTCTCGATTGTGATTGACTTAGTGTGTGTTACCAGTACTTTGTATTTTCTATTAGGTGTTCCCTATCGAATCTTCAATCTCAATTGGCCCGATCTCTGTCTTTCACCATCACCTCAGCCACTCGTGCTCTTGATCGCTCTGGAGTATAGATCCTCGAGTAAGTGTGTACACGAGTCTCTCCTTTATTCCTTCTTGTCTTTCTCTTCATCCAGTTCTGTCTCTTCCCCTCTTTTTGTTTGTTTATTTTACTGCTTTTAATTCGGTTTTGACCCCACTCGTTTCCTGCATCATGGCTTAGGTTCAAATTGGAGAAAGAAATGAAACTAAAGTGGCCTAAATGTAGGCCTGTAAGCTTCAGTAGTGGCCGGTCAGCGCACTTGCACTTCTTTGACTTCCTTCTATGCCAGCTAATTTCAAATTATTGTCCATCCATCTCAATAAACCCTGTTGTCGAAGTTGTCCAGCTTCCAAGCTGGCAGAATACAGTATATTTGTCTTTCTCGTACAACTAATTCACTGCTTTGAAGTGAAATATGAAGCTCTGACATCACATAATTTTGGGATCCGTCGTTGCATTAGAAAACCGTTTTTCAGTAACCAAATAGAAATTCATTGCAAAAATAGAACTTTCACATCTTTGAGTTCATCATATAAATTTTTGAATATACTATTCCAGAAAAATGTAGGAATTTTGATGCAATCAAACATCCCATGGTCTGGTTAAAGACTTGAGTGTTTGAAGAAAGTGGAAATTTCTAGTCTAAAGATGTCAGTTGAGAACAATTCAAAATACATCAGATTTTGTTCTGATTGGATATTCACATGGCTCAGTCTTGAGGGATTGGTTTGATCTGAAAATGAGGAAAAACAATATTGGATGTATCAATGGCCCATCATACAGCACAAAAAGTGATATCTTCTGAGTAGAGAGACTTGGCAATCTGATAACATCTCATAATAATCCCAGATTGTTATGATAATCTGTGAGCTCAATCAATTTCTTGAAGTCATATTGTCAAATCCAATTTCATATAAAACTTGCACTCATAATATCTTTGCATATCTATCCCCAGGACCACCATTTGCAACACACATGCTTTTGTACCCATTTCTTTGCCTGACTTCTGCAAGCTCTCCTTTGTATTGAATTTGGTTCTTTATGAAAGCTTGAACCAGTCTACACTTTGATCAAAATAGGGCATGTCAGTCATAACTTGCCTTTCTATAATAGTGAGTAAAAGGATCTTGAGTATTGGTATCTTTTTTCATTGGCCTTGCAATATATTGATATCTTTTCCCCAATTCAAACATATTCTGAATAATTGCACTACGGATATAAATACCAAGATATAATGAGTGCAACCAGACTTTGAAATCAAATGCACAATCACTTCAATCAATTGCAACAGGTCAAAGATCATCACAATATTTTTATAAGCCCCAGAGTGTATAGGCAAATTTCTTCTCTGCTCAGAAAATATCATCTTGGGTGTAGTGATAGTCTCTTATGTCTGAAAAGCATTACCATGTTGCAGGGATACTCTCTCCCCTTGTCCATAGCTTGTATGATATCCATAAGATTAAACCAATCTGGTCTAAAAGCTTGAATAAACTGAGCTAGTTTTGTGTACATAATGGATCTATGATGATTGTAAGCAGAATGATACCAAAGTCTACAGGGACTGACAAATTACCCTCAATTATGACGGGGACAGTTTGGTGGGGCATCTCATCTGACATACATACTTACTGGACTAAAACCATCAAGGTGATCCGGCTACCACGGATACTTTGATTGTTTGTCAGCAAGCAGAGTGTGGTAATTCACGAGGCAAATCCAGCTACTGTGGACCCAGACCACTGTCTACTCACAATTCATTTGGTAATTAATTGAGAGTGGGGTTTGGTCTATACACTCATTTCTTAATGGACACTCCCTTCATCTCATGAAAAATCCCAATGGGTACAGAGGTCATTGGTTCTCATTCTTTAAAAGTTAAACCCCATCTCTCTTGCTTTGCAGCTTATGTCACTGCTCCAACTCAAAAAAATGTTTTCTCTGGAAATCACATCGCAAGAGGATATCAGAGGCAAATATATAGCATAGTATTTCCTGTTTTGACTTTTGTAACGAAGTTTCTTTTTTTTCTCATTGATTCAAGCAGATCACAAACTCCCAAATGACTCGATGACATTCTAGACTACAGCATATCATCTATTTTTTCTTCTTCTTAGGTCCAACCACAGCAAATCCCCATCCATCATTCTTCGGAGCAGGTTGAGATTTAACTGCATCTGCCATAGTCGAACTTTTCTTCACCGTTCCAGAAACATTACTATTAGCACGAGTTGGGGTTGGTTTCAAATTACCCATCCTAGCCATCACATCTGCATGTCGTCGCGTATTGAACTCTTTGGCAAATCGACGTCCATCCAATGTAGCACTACCAGCATAAACGCTATCTGAGACTATCTCCAGTACAGATTCGTCCGGATTGATTGGAAAATCTAATAGCATCTTCATGAAATCGTCCACTACCAAAGGATATGTAAATATCCTTGATCAAAATTTGAAACAATTGGAGACTCAAAAAACAATTTGGGCTTACCATTGTTCATCCCTCTTAGGGCCTCTCGAAGCCATTTCATGAATTCAGCAGAAGCAGGTGGCGGGCCTTCTGGCGCACTTGTAGAAATTCCAGCAGAGGAAGTGGTGACCGCTTTATTTGAGTTGTTAGTCACACTCGCAATGGTTCGAGTGCTAGACATAGGCGTCTTCGAGAGGGTAGGGTGTTGCACAGAGGTTGACAACCGACCGGTGCTTGGTAAGCCAGGTACAACAGATGTAACTGGCTTGCTACCATTGGCTGGTGGTGCAATTACCTTGCTTTTGGCACCTACCACAGACCACGGACCAGACACAGCAGCTGCCTGTGGTTTGGTGCAATGAGACCACATTAATACGTAGGGAAGGCTTCAAGAGTTGAGGAAAACGCACTTTTGTAGCACCTGCTCCAACCGAACCGGCATAGCCCGCAGAAGGACGAGTCGAACCAATGGACGCAGCTTTGTTCGCCAATTGTTGCTGTGCAAGCTTTTTTCTGCGAGCTTCGTCTTCTTGGATTTGCTTCATCGTCTGTTTGGGAGTTGAGTTGACTGTAGCTTCATTATCTTTTCCACCCCACACTACAGGGGAACCTAACTGAGCGGTATGTTTTGTTGGAGACGAGGCCGTTGCCCAATTGGAAGTAGGTGGAAGCGATTCTTTCATCGCCTTAGCAGCTCGTTCAGCGGCCGCGGCCTGTTCAGCTAACGCTCGGCTGGCCGCAGCCTGCTTTTCTGCTTGTCTACGCTTCTCGGCCTGCTTGAACTCGATGGCTTGGATCTCCATCAGCGATAGGTTGGAAGTCGGGGTTTTGCTGTCCTCCTTAGACCACGGAGCTGGTGTACTGATCGAAGCAGTAACTGCTGCACTGACTGCAGCCGCGGCCGCTTCAGAGGCCTCGCGCGCAGCTCTTTCGACCGCCTGAGCCTCCTTCAATTGTAATTGAGTTTTTTGAATACTTGCTGTCCTACGGTCATGTTCATCTTGTTGCGCTCTACTAATGACGATGACTTTACCAGATTGCTTGGGGGGTGTAGCTATCGCGGAAGTGGCCGCCCCCACATGCGGAATACTTGATTTGGCAGCGGGCTGATGCGAGACACTCTGCCAGGGTTCGTCCGAGGCCGAGGCTGCTTCAGCCTGAGAGACACTTTTTTGCTCGAGTGATTGGGCGCTGCTCTTTTGGTCACGAGGTTGGCCCTGAGGAGAGGACGGATCACATTTATCTTCGATACTGACGCTTTGTTTCCTTCCATCTGATGGTCGTGAGGCTGAAGATTGGATGGACCCAGATGAGATTGCTGGGGGAGCGGAAGCTGCCTCTGGTAAAGTCGCGGGATCCTGTGCCTTTATAGGAGAGGAATGAACAGCATCCGAACTGTATTGATTTGGGAGTGCAGCAGCAGAAACCAAGTCGCGTGAAGCTGATATAGGGGTATTTTTTCCGGAGGATCGGGTTCCAATGGGCTCTATGGTGGCCAGAGGATGTGTCCAAGAATCTCTGTTAGTTGGTGAAGTCGGATCAGCGTGACCAACGGATGCAGACATAGCAGGCTGAGCTGAGCTCTGGTCTGGCACTTGTGATTGGACAGACGTCACTTGATCAGGTTGCATGTGCCATGGATCCAGAGAACCGGGGGTCTGCGCAAATGGCATCTGTTCGTTCCTTTCGTGTTCGGTAGGGGGTTCGTTGAAGTCCCCGGTGTTGCCCATGGAAGGATTGCCACGGTACGACGCAGCCTGATATTCAAGGTGGGAATGCAACTGAGGAGCTACGAGTGGGTCAAGATTAGCCCCGTTGAATAGGTGATGTCCAGCCGGTATCTGTCCAAATGCAGGTTGATGTGGGATGGGATGGGTAAAGGGGTAGCTGTTATTGCCTCCGACCAAGGCTGGGTGAGGAACATGTTGCAAAAATCGCAATGGGTCGCCAAAAGAATTTGGCGCATATCCATTTCCAAGCAGGCTTGCATTATACTCGTTGGCATTTTGAGCGGGCGGTCCTGACAAAGCGGGTAACCCAACATGCCATCCGCTGGTAGTGACCAAAGGCGATGCGGAGGGTAAGGCAGAAGAACGGTGCAAAGGCGAAATAGACTGTGCGCTCGAATTCCAGGGGTCCGCAGCCGAAGAAGGGTGGAGAGAGTTGGAATCATGAGGATGAGTTACAACTGCAGAATCGAAGACCGAAAGATTGTCCTGTCGGCTAGGAAGAGAGGGCTGCTCCAGCAATGACAATCGCTGGGTCATGGGTGATGAGTGTGCTTGACTGATTCCTTGAAAACTTTGCGTATGTGATCCCGGTAACGGAAGATTAGGGGGCAATGCGGGTGGTGGACGGACTAGGAAAGGTCTGTCGCGATCACCAATACGAAGGATAAGGGTTTCAAGAGTTTCAAAAGCGATATCGGACACGCGTTTGACGAGCAAGTCGTCACGAAAGAAAGAAGCCTTGTACCATTCTTGCATCTGGAAAGCAGTGAATGGGCCTTGGATCGTTCCAGAGGGGTCACGGTATTGCCAGGCAATGTCCTCAGGAGGGGCGTCGAAAGAATGCGAAGGAACAGCGTGGGCATTCTGACCAGCTCGATTCGAGTCTGTATCACCGGAGGACGCCGCCGCTCCGGAAGAATCGGGAATCGATTTTGACTCCTGCTTGGGGATCAATAAGGGATCGGGGGGCGATTTATCGTCCAAATCACCATTGTTAAGTCCCTTGATAGCCTCAGAGGTGCTAAGGGGACTCGGTAACTCGAGATTGTCCGATACCTCGCGAGGAGATGACCCCTGGACAATCGACTCTTTCGCAGCTTGATCAAGACTGGCCGCAGCCTTTTCGCGCTGGTAAGTAGATATGACTTTAGCACAAAAGCATCGATAGAAGAAGGATTTCGGGCCTGCTCACCATCCTGTCAAGAACTGAGTATCTGTGATTACCACTCGAGACACTGTCTGTGGAGAGATGCATTTTTTCTTCTAATGGGACACCTCTTTTCCACTTGCCTTCAGCTGGCGGACCAGAATCTCTGACTCGACGATCTCGAGTATTAGCTGACCAGCCAGTAGATTGTAAGGCAGGTTCATCTGGACGAGGAAATCTACGTGTGCCCTCTGAGAAAATAGAGGCTTGTATTAGAAATTTGATAAAACATGGGTACATAAACCTCACGCACCTGGAGGATCATTTTCACTGTCACCTCGACGTCTGTTGGTACTATGGGTCGGTGATGCGACCCCAGCAAGCACGCCGCCTTGGATACCCAAATTTGTAAAACGTTCGATGGGGCTGTGATGCTTACTCAGTTTGGCTCCGGTGCTACCAGATAGTCTATTAGTCGGCAATCCAGCTATGTTTCCATCTGGGTGTGATATTGGTGTGGTTGGACTGTCAATGTGATTATGATGCTGAGCTTTATTGGCTTGGGGTCGCCTTTCACTATTGAAAGGGCCTGAAAAAAGCTGCAAAAGATATTGTGATCTCAGCGACTAAGCTGGTACAGATTGAAATTGTGGAATGCTGATTATGTGGGTTTATAGCCGAGAGAAGAATCGGAAATAAGATTAAACCTACTTCTTTTTCAGCTTCTGTCATCTCGATCAGACCTAGCGGTGGACCCACAAGTGTATCACTGAAAGCTAGATCACTGGTGTCGAGATCAGGTGGTAGCTTGAGCGCCATGGCCTCAGAGTACAAATTTAACAACGTTTCTCTTGAATATTCGTGAAATATTGGCCCAGTACCATTAGCCATCGCGTTTCCAGAGAGGTCACTCGAATGGAGGCCAGCATCATGAAGTCCATAGGAGACATCCCATCCATTCGACGCGCCCGAAAATGCAACGCGTTCTTCATTTTCTTTTCCAGGCGAGACCACTGCCGAGAAAGACTTCGGTAACGGGAGAGCGGGACTGATAGAACCAGAGCTGAACGACCCAAGTGAAGGTATCGATGGTCTCACTACTGGTGTAGGCCCTCCACTGTTCTTTAGTGCATGCGATTGGGATGCAGTTTCAGTATTGGGTGGATGAGGTGTGGGTACTTTGTTCCCAGTAACAGGCTTGCGTCCTCTCATGAAGACGGGCCCAAAGTTGATTTCATTGTTTGAGGACATGTTGGATTGATTGGAGAGTAGGGATTTTTCTAAACTGTCTTCGGTTTCCAAGGAGGATTGGTGATGGAAGATGATCAGAAAATGGAAAGATAGGAAGATCAGATCAGAGGAGTTTAATCAATAGAAAGTAAGAAACAATGAATGAAATGTCTTTAACGAACTTTAGAAAGTGTGTGAGTTGAAAGTGATGAGGTTTAGAATCTTCTGTTGAATTTTTTTGAATGCGATTGATAATTGTGGAATCAGCTTAAAGTGAAGGAAGTGAACTGAGTTAAATCGATAACCTCATCTCTCTCTCTCTCTCTGTAACCCTAGCTATATGGGTTTTGACGTACTCATTCATGTTTTTTACATACAATGCTCAACAAACTGTATGTACTACACTACAACATAAAGATTCATCATCTGTAAAAAAATTCCTCTGTGAAACACTTGAGTGGTGATGGGTTTTTGGTATATACCATATGGAACTCATTATTGGAGACTCTGAAGAATGAGATGTCCGGGTGCACACTCTGGGCCTCCATTTTGTCCATTGGACATGGCAATAGATGTGATCAAAGTCATCATAATCAGAGTTTCAAATACTTAGGTCCACTGTGTCATTCCCACACTCTGGGCCTCCATTTCATCCATTAAACAGAGCAATTGATCATGTGATCAAAGTCATCATAATCAGGTGTTCAAATACTTAGGTCCATTGTGTCATTCCATAGCCCTAAATATGAGAGTACAGGGATGTTAAACTCAATGGAGGCCCTCACATAGCAATGGTAAACCACTCTTAGGCAGCAGGGGACTTGGGGGGACAAACTCATCACACAATTTTGCCTGCAAGGGATGGTATAGGATGCAAGGAGTGTCATATTGACAACACAAGAATCAGAAATCAGAAAAAAAATGGCAAAAAAAACAGACAGAAGCCAAATACAGGGCACAAACCTTGGATTTGGGCAAATGTGAAAAAAATTGCCCTTTTGCCCTGACTTGGAGTCAAAATTCAATTTGAAAGCTGATTATCTACAGGATACAAAGTAGATCCCGGGAGCCTGCCTAGCCTTGTGCCCAGGATGGTTTTGGCTGTAAATTTGACTGTCATTCTCAGGCTTTTGCCCAGAAAATCCAAATTTACAGCCAAGATCCTCCTGGACACAAGTCCAGGCATGTCCCCGGGTTGAACTTTGTATCTTGTAATTATCATCATTTGAGAAGAAGTACCAGAAAAGCCTAAAAATGAACAATGAAGAATCAAAAGTTGAAACCAAGGGATCAGACAAGAAAATTTTTAGGAAGCACCTGGGTCCATCCTTCATTAATTAGGGGATACAAAGTAGAATACAGGCACGTGTGCCTTGTGCCCAGTTCTTTTTAGCGGTAAATTTGAATCATGGGCCCAGGTATTTGCCCAGAAAATTGAAATTTACCGCCAAAGAAAACTGGGCACAAGGCCGGGCACATGCCCGGATTCTCCCATAAATAATCAAAACTCCTTTGATGATCACCACTGGACCATGTAATTGTTGAGATATACCTGCTCTCATAATTGAGGTTTTAGATCTCATAAACAATAGTTGAAACACCTATGATACAACCACCAACAAAAGCCACTCAATACAAGTTTCATATTGAACTTATTCTCATTCTAATTTTAGGCAATTGCTGATTGCTGTCCTCACAACACCCATTCAGGTGAAAGGATTTTTCCGGCCAATTGTACAATGGGCAGAAGATTTTGGCCTTTCTCCCAAAGCTTCTAACAAAAGTTTGGGCAAAAAATGAGGGCATTGCTGAAGCCTCTTTTAACAAATTTTGGGAGCAGAGTGAAGTCACTGCTATAACATAGCAAGACCAAACCTGTCAACCCTGAGCACATGTACAAGTACTCAAAGGATGACTAAGAATATAATAAACTCCTAAAAACCATAATTACATATATGTACATACTAAAAACAGTATGTAACATATATGTAACATATATGTAAAAACCTATAAAACATAAGAACACCTCATAACTCAGTGTCAAGAGTTAAAATATGCTTATATTAAATAAAGCACATAATAAACTTAAACTATGATGAACATAACCAATAATTGACAATCACTATCCAAACCAAAATAGTGATAAAAGCAAATATCATAAAAGTTAGGTTAAGAGAGAAGAATATATAAACCCCTCTCCTAACCTCAGAAGAAATTCCCTCATAGAAAAATATATATAACAATTACTTTTAAGAACTAACAAAAGTTCCTTTGAAGTAAATAATCAAGAGTCTTATAAATAAGACTAGTGATAACACTTCATATACTTTAGAGTTTTCCCAACTACAGTAAGTTATATTCTTTTCCTTCATCAGGATCCTCTACTTCCCCTAAGTAGACTATACTTCAGGTTAGTGACCTTAAGAAGCACTTCAGGTTGGTGACCTTAAGAACAACCCCAAGTTGGTGACTTTAAGGACAACCAGAGTAGTGATATTAAAACACTCCTTAATCTGTAATAATAAGGATTAAGGGAAAGCCTTGGATCCAGATTTCATCAAATAAATCTCCAAATACATTTAATTAAATTCATCTCTCTTTCCTCCTTTTTTTATATTACCCTTTTATCCTTGTATTTACTATACATTTGAAATAAAATAAATAAAACATTTAAAAATATAAATATATAAATCTAAAAATTAGTGAGCCTTGAGTATTCTAAAAAATACCCAACCCTCACAAAACCACCATAAACAATGTATCCTGAGGGGTTGTGAACTGGTACACCTGCTATATCTTTCAGCACGCTTTCCTGGTATGTAACAAAGGAATAAGGCAAAACACATACACAGGAGACAATTTTGATTGTCAGCCAAAAAGACCTGCACATTTCCTGTATTTGAGAGGAGGATCTATGTATTGGAGCAGAGGTTCTGCTTTGAATATTTGGGCCTCTGAAGTGTGTGAACTAGTGATCCCAAAACTGCTCTGATACTGCTCCACAACCACTTTTGTTACACTCTTTGGGTGTAAGAATTCTCTATCATTATGCCCATGGTACACTCAGCAGATTGTACAGCTGGTGGAAAAAATATTCCACCCAAATGGTTGTGATGGTGGGTAGCAATTATCACAAGCCCATTTGAATTGTATCACTCCTGTGACACATGTACATTTTCTCTTTTCCCCATCTGTCTATCCACAGCATATGAGAATAAGTCCTCTCACAGTTGCCACTCAGTACTTTTGACCCATTTGAACTTATTGTTCCTTGTTACAACCACTCTAATATTGCTTGTTGCTTGCTTTTGAAAAAAGAATTAGAAAGTCTGCTTGAGACTAAAGTTTTTACCCAATGAACCCTTGAATTGGGCTGTACTATCTTGAAATGCACTAAATTCATGGGTTTATCTGGTAAAAGACTTAGGTTTTGAGCTTAAAGCTTTTTCTTTTCAAACAGATACAACAAGAAATTTTGGGATGGCCCTCATTTTCTGAACACTAAGAGCATCTCCACTGGACTGTGTAGATAGCAAAACACATGCTGTGACCACATTGTGTGGGAAAAAAATGAGCCCCTGGAGCATGTAAGCAGCCTGTATGGGTTACACTCTGTCTAAAATGTGGCCAGGATAGCATAGGACTACACTCCGCACAAATCCCCGGATAGCACCAAAAGGAGAAGTATCACCAAAAGGAGAAGTATCACCAATTTCTCCCAAGTCGATTGCATTGCAACAACCTCAAAATAGCAATTTACACTGTCTGTTTACACAGCCACAATCTTGTCAACCTCCAGGCATAGCTGTCATACAGGCTACTGCCTGTTGAACAGCCCTTGTACATACAAGCAAAAGTGTCTCATATCCATGCCAACGCTGGAGATGCTGGGATGGACTCTGTCAACTTTGTTATCTCACTTTTCATCTCATCTGGTATCATTTCAGCACTAGATTCATTGCTCAGACCTATGTGTTGAATCCTTTCCTTGATATCAATATCTTGACTTACAATCATGGAAGTGGAAAGAATCAGAAGAGACAAAATAGACAAGGTTGCTGAGAGATTTAATTTAACCTAAAGATTTATGTGCTTGGTTCAACTCTGTAGATCAGTTGGTCAAGTAGTTCAGACAAGATGTGACAGGACACTGATCTCTATATTGGTCATTGGGATATCAGGTCTTTGCCAGACATGTCTTGGTATTTTTTGGTGAACAGCAAATTTCAGATGATATCCACATTGTTTGGAAAAATACCCAGACCACCAGATCTTGCAAACAGTGTGTATGTATCACATTTTGTCAATAATTTTATTGGCAGAGTACAGGACTCCACAGTATACAGACTTCAAAATAGCTCCCAAAAATGAGCTCCTGTCACATCCTTTACTTCATTTGGAATAATCAGCCCAACCAATCTTTGGAATACTTCCACCATTTATCTCAATCTCTTTCTTCAAAAAATAATCACAATAGAATCTCTTGCTAGGCTCATTATGATAAATCAAGGTTTGGCACTCTCCATTGATCACTGTGGTCTTTTCAACCTCCAGGAAAATCTGTGATACAGACTATGACCTATCAAGTGGTATCTTTACAAACACCCAATCAGGTCTCATTTTGCACAGCCTGGTGGTGATGCTCTTATGAGGAGTCTGTCAACCAAGGGAGGTTCTGCTCTGCAGAACCTTCAATGCTAGACAGGAAAACCACACACAAAAACATTGAAAACACCAGAAATATATATTGTGTTAAATTAGAAAATGACACCTCTACACTCAAGTTTCAAGAGTTACGGTACTCAAAGTCAAAAGGTAGAATCTACCTTTTTGGAAAACCTAACTTTTTTTAAAAAAAAACTTGGCCCCGACTGGAAAAAATGAGATTTCCTGTTTTCCACTGCCAATCACCTACTTTCACCTTTGTACATACATCACCACAAGACAAAGGTTGTCCTGTGAACTTAAGGCCCAATGAGACCTTAACTGAGACTTGAAACAAATCCAAGGACAGAGGTGATTGGACACTGACACACGGCATGATTATAGGAAGTGCTGAGTGCATAAGTGGGCACGGGGTCCTCAAAGCCTAGAAGTTTTTTAGTTTTTTTTCTCCACCAAAAAATCTAGGTTAAAAAAAGTCAGAATCTACCTTTTGACTTTGAGTACTACTAGTGCACACTGACATCATTAAGAACCAAAAACTATACCAAAACAAAATAAGTGAAATACTCTGAAGCAAGCTAGTTCACTGATTACAATAACAACCACTATGGGGGGATTTGAATTTCCTTTACCAAAGAAAGACAAAAAGCCCTGACAAGGGCCAACTACTGGACATATTCAGACATATCAATTAATCTCCTTCCTCCCTTCCTTTTCTTTAGCTCTTACTTGCAATCACTACAGATTTGAGATGATAATAGAGTTTCATACCACAAAACAGACATATCTTTCCTCAATCAGTCAGTATAGAGTACTTACAAGATCATACTCCCCTCACAAGAAAAGTAAGAGAGCTGCAGGTCCATCATGGAGCATTTGGGGTCTCTTCAACTGCATCAAATCATGCATCAAGCTTTTTTAAGGTTACACAACCTTAGATCATGATTCATCATAGGATGTGCAGTATCAAATAAGTCAACCATTGTTTGGTTTGTTCAACAGTTCCACACCTCACTGAAAGATCCAATTGACAATTCCCTCCAGCATTTTGTTGCATATAACCCAGTCTTGATCTATATGGATACAATTCTGAGGATGTGTGGCAGGTCTGTTGGACAGGAGTTAAAGACCAGTAGGTCATGACACTATATGAAATACATATAGTATTTCATGTTATGTTATTTCCACTGTGAATTCAGTTGGATCACAATAATTTATTTTTGGTAAATCACACAGAAAAGTGTCTTCAGATTTCAGGCAGTTAAAAACTTAGTTACTACCTGCATCATTAAATCTTGTGGCCCAAACTTCAAAAATTTACAATGAAACAAAACCTTGGACATCAAAAAAGGGACTTACTCCCAAAGTGGAAATCATGGCATGAGATCTGCTGGAGCTTCTTGAAAACAAAAACTATTGTCCTTATAGACCTTTTTTTACAATTTAAACTTGCCTTGGAATCAATAATAAGATTATGCATCTTTATCCTCCATGTGATCTCCAACACTTTTTATCACCCCATACCTTTACCATTTTTAAAGATATACCAAGACGATGAGATTTCAATCTTACACCAAAATTCAAATTTTGGCCATAGAGCAATATACAGTACTGTTTTGATGCTTAGCTCCAATAGTTTTTATTGGTCTATAAAAACACACAAGACCTCAAGATCTCAAGAGTGGGCAGTTGTTGAGGGGATCAAGATGAACAAAGGTTCCTCATTGATGTCAAAGCAAGTCAAAATTGAAAAAAAAGTTTATCAGGACACCAGTGTCTTCCAACAAGCTCCAACAGATTGCATACCAAGATCTTGAAATTAGGATTACAACCATTTCACCATTCCTTTTCCTAGATTTCTAACACCACATGAAAAGAAAAGTTGGGTTAAAACTTAATTTGATCCCAAATTCACCAGCCAAAATCAGGTTTTATCCCGTAAAAGACTTGGCACAGGGATAGTTGTAGGTAACTTGTTATTTATTGATTGGAATTTTGAAATGATAGGTACACTTGTGGAAAAAAAATTGTGTTATTGATGGGTTGAGTTTCTTGTGATATTAATCTTAGTGGTAAACATGACATCATTCTAGATCACTCTTTCCCCACTCAATTTGCAATTTTTCACTTTACCAGTTTTTCATCTCTTGATATTTTCAATTCAGTTCAGCAGCAGTTATCAGTATTTCACTAGCAAGTTTGCACATCTCACCCAACCTACCCATTTTATCAGAAATTAAAGTTATCATGGTTATTTTTTGACAAAAAAATGTATGATTTAATTATAGTATGAATGTTTTTGTAGCAAATGTTTGTAAATTTTTGGTTTTACATTTTCCATGGTGTTCTTTTTTTATACTGTACCACTAGCCACCCCAGAGGATGTTGATTTCTGTGACATGTTCAATGAAAACCCAAAGTTTTAGCCCAGCCACATCAGTCTTAATCAATATTTCCATAAGTACAATGGTGAAGATTCACAAATCTTGATGTTTGTGCAGGAAAATTGATTGAATTTGAAGCAAAGGATTTTCATCAAAGATACAGATATAAGATAAGTCTTGGTTCTGCTGTTTAGGTTTTGTGCAACTTTTATTTTTTGATCTTTAGAATTGATGTTGGATAACTTGTTATCAATCAAATAGAATGGGAATCATTTGGAACTCTATTAAATACTGAAATCTTACTGACAGGTTGGAATTTTTTTGTTCTTGATCTACTATTCATTTTTTGATGATATCATACCAGTTTACCATTTTTTCCAATTTCCTTGCCATTTTGTTTACTTTTGTCAATCACTATCCATTCTCAGTTATCATTTTTTTCTTTGGTTCCCTCTTTTTTTGTCAGCTTCCCTCCCTTTTTGGACTCAATTTGGGTTCTTCGGCAATTCTTTTTTTCAGTTTTCTCATACTGTTTTGTTACTCAGTTGTTTTCTTTGGTCAGAATTATGTTTTATTTTTCTTTTCTTTTCTCTCTTCAAAACAAAGTTGTTCTTGGGTTGGATATTTTACCATGATGGTTGTGTTGCACAGTTTCTTTGATTTTTGTATCTTTCACTTAAGCAATTATATCATCAGCCTAAGATTTTCACCCACACCTGAATTCTTTATTTTATTGTTTTATATATAAGTATTAGTAAGTTTCCTGTTAGACCATTTCAGTGTTATAACTCAACATTGTGATTAGGGCTATGACCCAATCCCGACGCCGCCCAGCCGAGTCTGCCCGACAACCTCTCGAAGGGAGACGGTACGCGCCCTGACGTTTTAAACCTAGCTTTGTGAGAGTCCCCAAAGCCCCGCGGGCGTTCCGGCGGCCCTGGTCCGCAGGGCCGCCAAGTATAAAACCGTTACTCAAAAAAAATTCTGTTGCTTGAAGTTGAATTACAAGTCCGCTGTTATCTCCACTCCACCCTCCTTTGTGCTCAAAATAGCACTCCTTTGCCCCTAAGATTGAGCCTGGCTTTGCCCTGCCCCAAGTCCTAAAATTCAGGGCAAGCCTTGGCCAACCCGAGCCAATTTGCCACGGGTCTACTCAAGGCCTGACCCAGCCTTGGGGCCTGCCCTGAAGCTTCAGGGCCAGGTCATAGCCCTAATTGTGATACAGAAGTTACATATGAGATACATGTCACAAATAGTATTGGTGTATAGTTGTTGTAGAGGCAGTTGTACAGAACTTTCCCTTTCTCCCTTGTTCAACAATCTTGATACTAGAACCTGCACAGATTAAAGGGAATGTCTCCCATGTTGACAAACCCCTGAGTCTGGTCATAACAGAAAGCTTGGACAAGCAATGGCAGAACAACTATAAATTCCTTGTTTGAACTGGTCAGTACAGCTCACAAGGGACATAGTTTAAGTTTAGATAAAACTCCCCCATCATACTACTGGGCTCTCTTGAGGCCATCCTGATTTCCCAAAATTCAAGCAAAATCCCTTGGCCTGAGCCCCCTGTTTTCATTTCAATAGATGGTTACATTCAACATTCAACCTGTCTGTGTGTGGTTCTACAGAGCCCTCACCCGACCCAAGGCAGACTACTGCAAGATAGATTGAAGATAGACTATCGAGTGTATGGAGGCAGACTATATCATAAGATCATCATTTGGGTGCAAACATGTTGAGGATGATCACATAACAATTCACTAGGGTTTCAACAGTGATTCTGTATGATAAAGTGATACAGCAAGAGCTTCAGGCAGTAGAGTGTGCCATGAAAATCAGATATAATTTATGAAGTGGAGCGCGTGTAAAGGAAATCAAGACCATCACCTCCTTTCAGGTAGATCACACACATGGGGCTTGAGAACGATGCATCGTGAGTCAAGGCACGAGGTTTTTGGACTTAGGGTCCACACACGGGCAAGAACCACAAGAGAGAAGCCGCATTTTTTTTTTTGTGAAACACCAATAACAAATCGGCAAATCCGCATTTCTCGTGACCCAATTCATTTGATGCCGGAAATATGGCCTTTATTTATAGAAACTATGTATAACTAGCTTGAGACAAAGAACATTGATCGACGCGCTACGTTGTGTCAAGGGACACGGGATGGAAAACCCAAAGCATGAGGAATATGTCCTTAGTTTGGATGTCACACCTACCCGATTCAGACGAGGAGCCACTCACACTTAAATATCAGTGTCATCTTCATCAGGCAAGGGAGCAGCAGCGGCAGCAGCTAGCTCCTGGTTGTAGACCTCCATGAGGCCGGCGTCAACGGCAACCTCAGGCGGGGCGAGAGCAGGAGCGGCAACGAGTTCCAAGTTGGGGGTTCTGTGAAACGATTCCGGATTTGAAGACGGTCGATACAAGGCGATGGACGAGGGGTGAATAGGGAAATGTGTAACGAGGGACGCAATTAATTTCTGTCCCTGGCATCTTATGACAAAGAAGGAAAAAACGAACCCGGAAAGTTTTCGAGCTAGCCAAAGGAAGGGCTTCTCGAAGTTGTAGTTCGACTTGGCAGAGATCTCAAAGTATTGCAAGTTTTTCTTGCGGTGGAAGGTCACCGCGCCTGTCTTAACTTTACGCTCCTACGCACCGAAAACACATGCAGACAGTGTGCTGTTAGATTCGTGCTGACCGCAGAGGGCAAACAGAGACTATGCGGTGTACTCACCTTCACATCGACTTTGTTTCCACAAAGGACAATGGGAATACCCTCGCAAACACGCTCGAGATCACGGTGCCAGTTGGGAACGTTCTTGTAGGTGATCTTTGACGTAACATCGAACATGATGATACCACATTGACCCTGAATGTAGTAACCATCACGAAGTCCACCAAATTTTTCCTGTCCTGCTGTATCCCAGACGTTGAAGCAGATCATACCTAGGGAAGTTCAGAAGGAAAGAGGTCTGAGCTTCAGGAAACAAAGAAAACTTAAAAGGAGGGTCATACCGTGGTTTGTGTGAAATGTCAAAGGGTGAACCTCAACACCAAGGGTAGCAATGTATCTGAGAAGTTAAAATAAGACAGATTAAGGTCAGAACTTCAATGAGACTTCTCGAGGAAGGCAAGAATTAGACCCACTTTTTCTCGAAAGCTCCTGTTAAGTGACGCTTCACAAAAGTTGTTTTTCCGGTTCCACCATCACCAACTATGTTATGAATGAGATCGTTCAAATGTACCAAATTAAAAAAACGACCAGGAGTGATAGAAGAGTGAGTAAGCAGTGCAAAGATAGTCGAAGGGGACGTTAGAGGACGAAGGGGTAAGGAAGGAGGAGATTGGATTGGAAATGTTGATTCGAATGAAAGAAGAACGCACCGAGAACGAGCTTGAAAGCGGGAATGTTGCTTGCCTCTGCCATTTTTGTGTCTACTTAACTTTTACGCGTCAATTGAGGTTGAAATGAAGAGATGACTTGGTGAGTTGGGAGGTTTATGAAGATTTGGATCGGTTGAGAATTTGAAAGGAGGAAAAGAAGAGTCTGAGTAGTTGACCTACAATGATTTAAATTCAAAGGTCTTGAGATTGATGGAGATCGATCGATGAGTTAATTTTCAAAGGAAATCAAGTTTTGATTTGGATTTTGAATTTTTGTTCTTCAATCGGTCCGAGGGCACCTCAGAGTCGGCGGATTACTCTTTACACAACAAAATTTGATGGATTTAATCCCAGTGACTGCGCATCCTCACTATACGGCTATTTTGATATGTCACATCCTACGTAGTGTGTACAGAAAGGGTGTCGCTCAAGTGCTCTCACTGCTCAGCCAAGGGGGAGTGCGTCAAGTGCGTCATGAAATGGTTGGCTACAAATAATCACGCATAATTATCATACAAAGATACTCCAGAACCCCATCATCATTGCTGACTACAACAGTAGACTTCGTACCACAGAGAATACATAATGATCGAGAAGTTTCACAAGATTCAAGTCAAGTATTTTTTTTGAAAAGGATCATGACGGAAAAAAGAGAAAGAAGACGGGGCATATTGTGAAACTAAGACGCTTCACCGACAGAGCCAAATTTGGATAGTAGACTAAGTTAAACACAATGGGACATCTGAAGGAGGAGATAAATTGTATGATGAAAAATCAAAAAAAAGAATAGACCGAAATAAAGAAAGCACTGATTGTACCCCATTATAGGATTAAGAAGAAGAAGTGCGCAAAGCCAGCGAAAGGATGTGGAGGATGATTGGGCAATGCTGATAATGACTGGGAAGGATAAGAAAGTAATCAACATTCATCTTCTACAAGTTGATAGAGAAGTGAGTTCAAAGTTGAGATGGTCTTGACAAACCTAATCGTTTCCTTCCCTATTCATCATCATCATCCTCATCGGGAAACTCGCACGCAGGTTGGCCACGATTGCAAGTCTGTTTGATCAAGCCATTATTTGGGCAGATAGGATATTGGTGTACCCTCTCACAGGTGTAAGGTATGGAACTTCCATCCGGGTTCGTTCCACAGTCAGCGTCTTCAAGTGTCTCTCCGCAGATATTCACGCGGTCACAACATCGTACAACCAAGTCATCTGGATCATCTGCTCGGTTGAAGGTGCTGAAGACAGCGAGCAACATGAAGCATGGAATCACACTAGTGTACTTGTTCTAGAAAAGAAAAACAAAGAAACCAATAAGAAATTGTGACCTTGAAAAGATGTTCACTGGGACTTGTAAAGTAAATATTAACTGACCATCTTGGGTAAACTGTGTTGGATAAAAAGTGTCTTTGAGGTGTGATCGTTTTGTATCTCTTATTTTTCAAGATGACTGACATGAAGGTTTCCTTTATATGGTCAACAAGATTTAACCAACACCAAAATTTAAGTGTGAAGTTGAAGTTCGAGATTAAAAATGGTTAGATCGATTGAATTGCTGTGAGTATGTGTGAATCCAATTTGATGATGAAGATTGATAATATTAACGATGAACTCTGCTGTGTTGGAGTGATCAAAAATCTGACTTGAGCTATGAATCGATCTTCAAGTGATTTGAATTTGATTAAAGCAGATTCACAAAGTATTCTTGTACACAAGATGCCAACTGGATTCCTTCATCTTGAGCTTTGATCAAACTCAAGAAGTTGGTTTTCGCCGAACTTCATTCTGTTTCGCGTCGTCATCACACAGCTATATACACAGCAGGATATTCTCAATCCACCTTCAGGCTTGATAGATGATTACATATTTCTCCACATTGGTCCCCTCTCATTTCTCCCTCTGGACACCACAGCATATAAGATCAACTATTGACCCTTCAACCCTAAACTTCATTGGTGATTCTCGTCTTAGGCTCAGTGTTAGCCACTAAGTCTTAAGATCTACTCATCTTTGAGTGTTCTCTTCGTCTGACTTAAAGTTCAGCGTGAGCTATAATTCACTTAAGTCACAGATCAACGACAAAGTATCATGTACTCTTGATTGTTCTAAATTCACGTTTATCTCGTGACTCGTCTCCAAGTTCATCTTTGATCAATACGCGTACATATACAGACCTTTCATCATAGGTTTTATGATTGGTGGATGATACAAGACCAATGAAGAATTTAAAAGCTATTCTACTGTCAATTTCCTGATCCCACGTCACCTTGGTCTAGTGTGTCATGTGGAGGGCGAGTTTTTGGGGAATGATGATGGGTTGATGACATCATCAGGTTATCCTTTATCCAGTCTCATCAAACCTGTGTGATGACTCGTAAGACGCGGAGTGCTCCTCATCACTTCGATCACTAACACTCAATTGTCTACTTATGCGATTAGCGTTCAATATCCCTCTGATACTTCAATCGGCTCATCATAAGGTAGAGAATGAGCGTCTAGCCTGGAGTTGTTGGATCATCTGATGTCTCTGGCGCTCAACGGACATGACCGATCGGGTCCGGGGAAGGCCGAGTGACCGAACGGAGATGAATCAAGCCCGTAAGTGGATGTTACCGTTAGATTAATATGTACAGGGTCTGTTTCAGGCTCGGGATTTCTTGGAAGCAGGCCGGCGTGTTGTTTAATATTGACTCTGCGACTGAAAAATCGGATGAAGCGAAGGAAGATAGTATAAGCACAGAGACTGGAAACTTAACCAAGTCCCTCGCTCGAGCCTCGGCCTCACGGGCGAGGGACTTGGTTAAGTTTGCACAGCTCGAGTGAGGGACTTGATCAAGTTTGCAGAAACTGTTCAAGAAAAAGTCTGCGGCATATTTCAGCTTGCGGGCCAAGTTCGACGAGTTTCTTGCAAACAAGCTTCTTGATGAAGATCACCAAGTATATATATGTAAACATGATGCGGTAAAATTCAGTATCAAAACAAATCTGTTTCTAATTTTGACTCATCAGAATCTACAGATCAAAGAGTCAGAGGAAATGCGATTCATCTATGCAACGGATATCCACTTATACTACGTCATACCATTGGCATCATTGCATCCAATGATTGATCACGTGGAGTGAGGATTTAGGTTTGATGTACCCGGTCTAGTCCAGTGACCCTGCTGAGGCTCGACTCAGCGACAATGCAATGGCTCTAATACTTCTGGTATTGGGTGTCAGATCAGGAGCCTAGCAGCATTAGGGTGCTAGGAGTTAAACAACGAATGGGAAGCGAGAGGTCATGATTGATTAATCGTCACGTGGATTTATGTCTGACGGTCCAGAAGGTTGATGGTAGACTGGCCAAGTAAAAATTAATGATGATCAAGTTGGATATAGACTCTGAATGACGAATACGAGTTCAAATTTCTTGGAAGTGATGATAAAGTGCTAGCTCAAACAGCTGACTAGATCACAAGGCCTCTTCACTGATCCATAAGCCAATTGGGTCAACACATTTTGTTATTGCAGACACGTGAGATTGGCCGAGTTCTCGGGACAGATCAAGAGATGAAGACTAGTTGAAGCATGTTGTAAAGAAAAAGAAGCCCAAGAAGATTTTTATCCCTCAAGACATCAACTTTCCTTGAGAGGTTTCCATGATTGTCAACTCACTTTGATTTCTCTTGGAGAGTCTTGATCAACGGCTTTTCCGATCTTACGGGAATTCAAAGAAATTGCTGAGCAAAGATTGATGATTTAGCATTTTAAGGTTAGGATTTGAGTCAAAAGCAACATGTCAATCAGGCAAATCCTCCGGATCAGTGACATGTGTGTGTATTATTTACATAAGTTAAGTTTGACAGTTTCGGTTTCGGTTCTTTCCTGGATGTATGTGTCAGGATAGTCAAATGGGTTCACTTCACCCTTCAAAAGGAATTCTATAAAAGACCAACCAAATTAGATTCATTTTCGAAGTTTCTATCAAGATCTCAAAGAACAAACATATAGATTTACGCTATATCATTCTCAGCATCAGTTTATCGTCTGACTTCTTCTCTGGCATTCTTACTTGCTACCAATCTCCCAATTCTTGGGCTTAATTGCAATCTGAAACTATTCTCGTCGAGTCAATGCACTCAAAGTTACCGACTCCTTTGGATTTCTCAACCACTACTTCTCCATCAACAGACTCTTCACCTTCCGATTCACCATCAAAACCTATCTTACCATTTGATCAACGAATTGCTTATGTGCAAAATGAGCTAGCCAACCAATCTCCGATTTCATCCGCTTTTGATCCCCCTAAAAAGTCTAAAACCGGTCTATTGGCTAGCATAAAGAAAAACCGTTATGTGTTAAATTGCGCTTTGTTTGCAAGTCTGGGTGGTATTCTGTTTGGCTATGATGTATGTTGCCGCTTCCCGCCTTACTTTTAACCCTGATTTATTGATTTTTGCTGAATGCTGAATTGTATGTTCGTGACTTATTAGCAAGGCGTGATATCCATCATTCTTGTCATCCCTCCATTTACATCCCGTTTTCCTCGAATTGATCCCAGCCTTGGCTCACATACCGCAAGTTTTTGGAAAGGCTTTTTGGTCAACCACTTTTCCATATGCTACACTTCCAGTCGAGTCACTCATTAAAGTTCTGCATATTTTTCTTTAGACCGTAGCCATCGAATTTGGGGCAATACTCGGTGTTGCCTTGGCTGGTTTCACAGCGGACAAATATGGTCGTAAACACGCAATAAGAATGTAAGTTCAATCTCTACGCAGGTGCACTACTTATCTGTGCCATCACTGTTGGTGTAGCCGCAGTCACTGGTACGAATTTGTTAAAAGATGTAACCTTCAAAACAAACCTTGATCTGCTCTGAATTGACACTATATACCCTCCCCCACCTCTCAAATCTCGTCCCCTTCGCGCACGTGACATACAGTGGAGTGACATTCTTCATCTTGGGTTCTATCATACAAACTGCTGCCCATGATTATGCCATGCTTGTGATCGGTCGTTTTCTTGGTGGAATCGGCATTGGCACATTATCAATGACAGCACCAATGTGAGAAGCTAGGAGATACTTTCATTTTCTCCAACCAAAACAAATGAGCTTCGACTGTGTATAACTCAGTTGAATTACACCATAGGTATATGTGCGAAATTAGTCCACCTGATGTTTGTATCTTCCATGTCACATATTTTATTGCTCTGATGCATTACTAATCCCATTTTGAGTTCTATCTTACAGATCAGAGGTGCTCTATTATGTCTCGAGGAGTTCAATATCGTAGCTGGAATCGTGATTGCCTTCTACATCACGTGAGTTAACCGGTTTTCGTTTGATCTCTCACATTTCGGCTTTTGTAGAATGCGTAGCTTGATCTGACCTTTCGCGTTATCTCGTGAAAAGGTATGGAACCCGTTTTATCGTTACCGAGTTATCTTGGCGGTTGCCTTTTGGCCTCCAAATGTGAGTTGAAAAGACTGAGCGGAGATTACGGTGAAAACAACTTCATGATTGGTTGAGATCATGAAAACGGGTGATGACATACGCTCATGCCTTTTACCTTTGTTCTCGCCACCTAGATTACCCGCTCTCGTGATTCTGTTTGGCCTCTATCAACTGCCAGCGTCGCCCCGTTGGCTGGCCAATCAGGGTCGACATGAGGAAAGCTTGATTGTTATCTCCACCTTACGACAGCTACCAGTTGATGATTGTACGGTACGCAAAGAATGGATGGATATGCGTGTTGAAGCTGAATTTCAGCGCGAGATTCAAAAAGCTCGATATCAAAATTTGTCCCCTAAACATGTGTCATCCCACATGAGTGGCGATAATGAACGTTATGCTGAGAGCATTGAACTAGCCCAAGTCTCATCGGTATGGATGGACATTCGCTTTGAATGCATGAGATGGGGTGATACCTTTCGAAATGGATGTTGGAGGCGTACCATGGTGGGAGCCGGCGTAAGTCATCTTTGCTCAATGTGCTTATGGGATCAATTATAGCCCCCAGTGTTTCTTTCAATCAGACACTTGAAGATTTTCCATTAACTAAAGAAATATTGTCTGACTTGCACGTTTTTCTGTTGCTATAAAAGCTGATGTTTTTTCAACAATTTGTGGGTAAACTTTTTCGGTCTATCAATAAATGTGCTGTCAGCACTATGATATACGCCATGCTGACTCCCACAAGCCCTTTGAACGACCGATAGGTTGGAATCAATGTACGCCGAATTTGATTGTTTAACTCTCACTTCTCATATCTTCCTTCACACTTTCATGTATGGAGATCAATCTGAAACTTATCCCATGATCCCATGTTTGTTGGAATGTATCCGGAATTCATCGATTTACTCTCAATAATTGGGCTCTAGGCGTTAATCTATTGTTCGTCCTTTCAATCCGATTTGTATATGAAGTAACTTGAAAAACTTTAACAAGAGTTTCACACTTTCCTCACACTCTCTATTCATTGCAACAGACTCGCCAACATTATTTGCAACTCTTGGTCTTGACTTTGAAAGTCGCTTGACAATGAGTGGTATCATGAATGTTTGTCAACTTTTAGGTGTTTCGATGTCATTCTTGATCATGGACAAACTGGGGCGTAGACCTTTATTACTGGCTGGTAGTGTTGCCATGTTGGCTTGTCATGGTAAGCTAAGTTTCGTGTCTCTATGACTCGTTCAATCATGTTCCTGGTACGAGCTTTACATCTTTTCTTATCATCAGCCATAGTAGCCATACTGGTCGGCAAATATTCAGGAAATTGGGCTGAACATCAGCAAGCAGGTTGGGCTGGTGTAACCTTCATCTTTAGTGAGTCCCGACTAGGCGTGATATTTGAAGCCGGTTCAGATCATTCCTTTCAGACGTTGATTTTTGACATCGGCTCACCATTTATTCAGTCTATATGATTTCCTTTGGATTAAGTTGGTACGTCAGAGCCTTGATTTAGAAAATCACCATCAGAATCAGTTCTGAGTGAAGCGGCTTTCTTCTGGACAATAATTGATCCTACACATCTTAACATCATCATAGGGGCCCAGTACCTTGGGCGATACCTTCTGAAATCTTTCCATCTTCACTTCGCGCTAAGGGAGTGGCAGTGAGCACGATGTCAAATTGGATCAGTTGAGTCTCATCTTATCTCTATCTATAGCGTTTGTAACCCTGGGTTTTCGAATAGATGACTGATTTTCCTTTCAATTTTTAGACAACTTAATCATTGGCTTGATTACCCCACCAGTTTAGTTGAATTTGTTATGATCATTTATACAACACCAACTCCCTCCATATTTTACCGGTGAATGTTTCGCAAACAGCTGATATATATTTTTTTCTGTGTCTTCTTCCATCACTAGTTGATTGAAAGAACGTAAGCAAGTCTCATTCAATTTATTAGATGAGCCCCTTTCAGAATGAAATTCTGATCACTCTGAACTTCTTTTTGATTTTACCCTCAATCTGCAATAGAAATTCAGGAGCATTTATCTTCTTTGCCGTTAATTCAGCTTTATCATTCGTGTTTGTATGGTTCTTTGTTCCAGAAACTGCAAATCGATCGCTGGAAGTTGAGTTCAGGTTTTTAACCAATATATTCAGATAGTTTTAAAACTGAAACTGATTCAATTCTATATGACAACAATTTGATAGGATATGGATCAAATCTTTGGTGATTCGAAAGGAAATGTAGAAGAGATGAAGAAGAGAGAGCTATATGAACAAATGATGCTGAATGAAGAGATCAGGGAATGAGTACAAGAGCTATATATCCATACTACTCCGTGTTTGCCTTGTATATGATTGAGCAATTCTTTTTCTTATATTTTCTTGTTATCAAACCTTTTTTTTCAAACTTTTTGGGTTTTGTTGAGGTAGAATGGTCTATACGTTTATTCCCATCATATATTGTAGCAGCGTTAAGTTTCTAAAGCAATGTTTTTCTTTCTTTCCAAGTGAATTGCTTCAAGATTGTAACTCTAGTGTTTGTTTTGTTGAAATTTATAAAGAGTGAAGAGTTGATTGAATTGGATGAGGATTGGCAAGTTGAATGATGAGCTTTGAAGAGTGGTTTCTGATTTGTGAAAGTGTTGTTAAGGGAATTTGAATGTGTATATGATATGTATGATATGTATTGTATTGTACAAGGGTGAGAGTTGAAATTTGAGTGGATTATTTTTACTTTACAAATCGAAAACCAGTTTACCAGATCGAGTTTACCAGAGTTGACTTCTTTTATGAACTTCAACTTGAATCGTCATCATCCATCTCATCATCATCATCATCACTACTCATTCTCATTCTCATTCTAACATTAACTTTTCATCTTTAGTCTTTGATCTTTAACAATCATCCATCATCCATCAGTCCATCAGTCCATCAGTCAAATCAGTCAATCAATCAGTTCATTTCATCATGACTTCAAACAATTCAGATCCCATCTCACTTCATAATCTAACTCAAATCTTACCAACTCGAAACGCCACTCAATCTATCCTATCAATTCCTTCTGAAGATTCAATCCTATCAATCCTCAATACCCGATATCGTTCGGACATTCATGATATTTACATTGGTCAAGCTACTCTACTTCACATTAATCCATTAGGTCCTACCACAGATCAAAATGATCAATCAGCTCGTTCTTATCTCATCACCGATTCTTCTTCGACTTCAAATCCTCCTCATCTCTATGATCTTGCTTCTCGTGCTTTCTACACCATGCGTCGATCTGGAAAGACCCAGGCAATTGTTTATAGGTGCTTCATCTCATTTCATCTCTTACTTTTCATCTCTTCATTGCTAACTTTTTTTGCCTTTCTCACAGTGGCCTGTCGGGTTCCGGAAAGACAACTAGCATGTCACTCATTAGCAATCAGCTAATCCGTTTAACCGATCCGCTCGGCTCTAATTCCCCTAGCGGTAATGCAAGACCAGCTGATAGGCTTCAACGACAACTTCCTCACTTCTTTCACCTTCTTAGCTCCTTTACTCAGGCAAAGACATATCAGAATCCAACTGCATCTCGCATCTCAACGATGTTTGAGATCCATTTCGACGATCTTGGTCAATTGGCGGGTGCAAAAGCTCTAGTCTTTGGTCTTGATAAAACTCGACTTCGGAATCCACTTCGATCATCTCAAGATCGAGCTTTCGATGTCTTTTACCAGTTGATCGCTGGCTTCAGTCCCAATGATCATCCTGATCTCATCCATCTCATGCCTCAACCCTCTCAATATGAGCTACTCGCCTCTTCAGGTTGTTACCGGCTCACCGATCGTCCTGATGCTGATCAAATCGCCTTTGAAGACCTGAGAGCAGCTTTCAAAGCGCTTGGATTCAAGCCAAAGCACATTCAAGCTATCTTTAAACTTCTCTCAGCAATCCTTTTACTCGGTAACCTAGATTTTGATCTTCATGATTCTCGAGATTTCCAGGATCAATCCTGTTTTGTCACCGATGCCGAAACCTTAGCCCTCGTCGCTGAACTCTTAGGCGTCACTCCCGATGATCTTACTCGTATTCTCACCAATCGGGTACAATACATTCGCAAAGAAACCGTCACTGTCTTCTTACGCCCTGATGGGGCTCGTAGGCAAAGAGACGATTTCATGAACGCACTCTATGGTATTCTCTTGGCTTATGTGATCGAGACAGCCAATCACAAGATGTTTCCAGGAGATGAGATGATTCAAGAGATCCAAAGCCAAGGTGGTAGTAGTATCATTCAACTTGATATACCCGGTCTTCAAGGTCGGACGGATCAATTAGATACGGCGGAGAAGCGTAAATCGGTCAATCGTAACTCAACTCTCCTTGGTCAAGCCAACTCATTTGGTGCTTCGGGTTACGAGGAATTTTGTATCAATTATCAAACTGAACTTGTCCAAACATGGCTAAACAAGATGAACTTTCGCGATGATCAAGCCAAAGCGGTTGCTGATGGAGTTGCCTTACCCAAGGTTGAACTTGCTGATCTGGCTTCCTCTCGTCTTGAGATGCTTCGTGGTGGATCATTGGGTGGGAAAGCAGATGGCAAGCCCGGTGGAATCATAGGTGGCCTCACAAAAACAGCTCATTCCCATAGAAAGGGGAAATACTTGACTATCGAAGAGGCTGACAATGATGTTCTAGACGGAATGCGTTCACATTTTGCTTCACATTCTAGTTTCATCTCTCGGCCCAATCACTCCACCTCTCAATCTGTTTTTGGAATACAACATTGGTCTGGTCCTGTCAGTTATGATATCACTGGTTTCGTGGATTCAGATCTTGCATTAGTCGATGTTGAATTTGTTAGCTTGCTTCGTAATAGCGAAGACTCTTTCATCTCAAGACTCCTCTCAGGTCCTTCACTTGCGCTTGACCGACATCCACTTGATCAATCTGTCATCGTAGGGGCTCAAGTCTCAAGTAGTCCCCTTCGACGACCCTCGCCAATCATTCCTACTTATCCTCACATTGATGCCAATGACACCCAGGGTGGCTCACAAGTTGCATTTGATTCGACATCACCCCTGATAGATCATACTACTGTTCATTCTACGTGCTCTCAAATCAATGCTACTGTTTCTCAACTCGTCTCTCATTTCAATCAATGTCAACTTTGGCATGTCTTGTGTATCAAACCTAATGATGATCTATACGCCAATCATTGGGAAGCTGCTCGAGTACATACTCAATTACATTCCTTTAATGTGGCAGAGCTTGTGGCACGGAAACGAGTGGAATACCTCATCGATTTCGATCCCAGTTTGTTCTCTATGAGGTTTAAACTAGTTGGAAATGAGTTATCAGATATTCGAAGTTACCTTTCCGGTGAACCCTTTGGTTGGACCGAAGGAGACGAATATGCAATTGGTCGTTCAAGAATTTGGCTTACGTACAATGCATTCAAGGCTTTAGAAGATCGCTTGAGTATTGAAGAAGGTGGTGATGGTGGTAACGCCTCTGAGCGACGACGCCGTTCAATCGCTGGCCATCTTGCTGAGGTCTCGATTCCAGATTATGGAGCCCGACGAGCAGGTTCTTCTGGAGATGCTTGGGGAGATCTTGGGTATCATCAAACTTCTGGTAGTCGAGAAGATTTATTGAACAAGAATGGCGCTTATGATACTAATGCAAACATACCGCAGTCGCCTGGCTACTTGGACACCAAGATGCGCGACTTACCTTTTGATGCGCCTGGCGAAGCTAGACAGAGCGTTTGGGCCTCCGAATTCCAGGATAAACAAAATGCAAGAGGTGATGCAAACGAGAAAGATCCACGATATACGGACATGGGCTTGGCAAAAGATTCAGCTGCAGGCACGGTCCTTGATCACGATAAAGCACAAACATTGGAAGAAGTCGAATCTAGTAAGACAAGACGAATCTGGGTTAAACTAGTTTGGTTATTGACTTTTTGGATCCCTACTTTCATGTTGAGTAAGGTTGGAAGAATGAAAAGACCTGATGTACAAATGGCATGGAGAGAGAAGGTGGCGTTGTGCATCATCATTGGATTGATGTGCGGAAGTGTTTTGTAAGTTTCTTTTGCAATGCGTCTCCTTTGACCTTGCTAAATGATAATCTTTTTTCCCTTGTCAAATCAGATTTGTCATTTTAGGTTTGGGTAAAGTTCTTTGTCCGAACCTCGCAAAGGCGTGGAATTTGACCGAATTGGGTTATCATGCTCAAGAGGATGATTACTTTGTTGGGGTCAGAGGCGCAGTATACGATATGACAAAATTCTGGCGTGGTCAACATTCTGATATACTTGCACAACAAACTACCAATTCTGATATGCTGTCACTGGCTGGTCAAGATTTATCTAATTACTTTCCACCACCTTTGAGGCTTGCATGTCCAACGATTCAATCAGATTTGGTGACGCTTCAATACTCAAATTGGACTGCTGCTGTTCCTAATGCGGTTCATACATCGGGAGCTAGTCAAGTTGTGAAATCATCAAAGCTTGCGAATGATCGATGGTACCCTGATAGATTCTTACCATTCATGACTCCTTTCTATAAGGGACCAATTGTTTATTCTAAGAAGACAATTGCAGGACTCAGCGAAAACCGATCGATTGCTATCTATGATGGTGGTGTTTACGATTTGACGGATTATTTGTATACATACGGTCTTCAGAATCAAAACGCCCAATTTTTGTATCTCGATAAATCCATCACTGACTTGATCCAACAACAGCCGGGCAACGATATCACCAAAGAGGTCGATAAATTACCGCTCAACATCACGGAGAAATCGGCCACCCTTGCATGTATGAAAAACGTCTTCTACCTTGGCGACACTGACTTTAGGGAAGGACCACGTTGTACGGTCGGGAATTACATTCTCTTGGCTTTTACGATTGTGATTGCATTAGCAGTAGTAGCCAAGTTCGTAGCTGCCTTGCAATTGGGAACCAAGAGAATGCCCGAACTCAGGGATAAGTTTGTGATCTGTCAAGTACCTTGTTATACAGAAGGAGAAGAATCATTAAAGAAGACGATTGACTCATTGGCTACTTTGAAGTATGACGATAAGAGGAAATTGATATTTGTGATTTGCGATGGGATGATCATTGGATCTGGCAATGATCGACCAACGCCACGAATTGTGTTAGATTTACTTGGAGTTGATCCTTCCATCGATCCTGATCCTTTGTTGTTTCAATCTGTCTCTGAGGGATCAAAACAATTGAATTACGGGAAAGTGTATTCAGGTCTGTATGAAGTCGATGGACACGTAGTGCCATATGTGGTAGTTGCCAAAGTAGGCAAACCTTCGGAACGCTCTAAACCTGGCAATCGTGGTAAACGTGATAGTCAGATTATGTTAATGAGGTTCTTGAATCGAGTTCATTTTGATTCACCTATGTGTCCATTGGAACTTGAGATTTGTCATCAGATTAAGAATGTCATTGGAGTTGAACCTCAACTATACGAGTCAGTAGTCTCTTTTCTGTTGATCTATCGATACTCAACTGACTCGTTTTTCATCACGATAGGTTCTTGTTTACGATTGATGCTGATACGGAAGTTTATCCTGACTCCTTGAATCGATTGGTTTCTGCTGCATCTGACGATGGAAGAATTATCGGAATCTGTGGAGAGACAAAACTTTCGAATGAGAAAGTCTCTTGGTGGACTATGATTCAAGTTTATGAGTTGAGTCAATGTTTATTTTCATTTGATATATCACAACAAGGATGTTGAGATTTTTTTCCATGAAAACCCCCACAGATATTATATTTCTCATCATCTTGCAAAGGCATTTGAATCTCTGTTTGGCAGTGTGACTTGTTTACCTGGTTGTTTCACACTTTATCGCATCCGTTCTGCTGATAAAGGAAGACCATTGGTGGTTTCGAACTTGATCATTGATGAATATGCTGAGATCCATGTCGATGTGAGTATCTTGAAGGCACGATCATGTTTTGCACCTGCGCTGTACGCTGATCCTTTACCGCCACTCATCCTCTCCACAGACCTTGCACAAAAAGAATTTATTCTCTCTTGGTGAAGATCGATTTTTCACAACGCTCTTGATGAAACATTTCCCGCACTACAAGACCAAGTTTGTTTCGGATGCCACAGCCATGACAGCCGCGCCTGAAACATGGGCTGTCTTGCTATCACAACGACGTAGATGGATCAACTCAACCATTCATAATTTAGGTGAACTGATGTTTTTGAAGGACATGTGTGGATTTTGTTGTTTTTCGATGAGATTCTTCGTCTTTCTCGATTTGGTTGGTACGATTGTCCTGCCGGCTACAACGGTCTACATTGTTTACCTGATTGTGATAGTATCTACCAAACAAGCTGCCGTTCCCGTCATCTCCCTCATCATCATTGGTGCAGTCTATGGACTTCAAGCGGTGATCTTTTTACTCAAACGAGAATGGGGTTTAATCTTCTGGTTGATCATTTATCTTTTGGCCTATCCGATCTATTCATTCTTTCTGCCGATCTACTCGTTTTGGAACTTTGATGATTTCTCTTGGGGTAATACAAGAGTAGTGGTAGGGGAAGGGAAGCATAAGAAAGTATTGGCTGATCAAGAAGATGTAGCATTTGATCCATCGATGATCCCCTTAAGAAAGTTCGGTGATTATCAAGCTGCGATGTGGGAAGAAGAATCAAAATCGAATTTTGGGGCTCGTAGACCCGAGTCGGTTGGTGGATTCAGTTTGGCTTCTAGAAATCATCTCTCACATCATCCTGGACTCGGTAGTTATAACGCTCCATCAATTCATCCTTCAGGTCGTTTGGACGTTCAAAACACTGGTGATTATTATCGTGATGGACCTAAATCGGCTTACCATTCTCGTTTACCTTCTAGAGCCAGTGGACTTAATCTCCGTTCACCTTCCCATCACGGTAGTCAAGTAGGTACTCCTGGGGAATTTGGTGGTGGCCCACTTCCGATGATGATGGGTACTGGACCAATGTCAATGATGGGCATGGGTGGTGGTGGACCTGGGTCAATTGCCTTTGGGCACGCTCCGATGAGTTTTATGGGACCAGCCATGGGAGGTGTTGGCAATGGATCAATACGTGGATCAGGAATGGATTTCATGGGTGGAGCAGGTGGTCAAGGAATGATGATGAGTGGTTACCCTTCAATGGGTGGAATGGGAGATATGCATGCAAGAAATATGAGGTAAGTTTGTTGATAGTGTTTGATTAAAATGCTCAATATCCCTAACATGATGGTTTAATTTTTTTAGTATGTTTAGTATGGGAGGCGGTATGATGGGAGGCGGAGGAAACATGATGATGATGGAAGGTGGAGCGAATGGAATGCCCGGTGTTCCAGGATCTGGAGGGGTAGGACCACCACAAATGAACCCAAATCCGAATCCAAGTGATGAGGAAATCGTCCAAGCGATCAGATCTTATCTTTCTACTCAAGATTTGATGAGAGTGACTAAAAGATCTGCTCGAGAAGCTATTTCAAATTGGTTTCCAAAGTTTGTTATTCTCGTTTTTGTCTATTTTTTGATTTTGGAAAAGTAGACTGATTCACATTTATAATGAATTTTTTTGTTTAGTGCTAATCTTGGAGAAAGGAAAGCATTTGTGAATGAAATGATTGATAGTATCTTGGCTGGAAATTGAAGAAAACTTTTTTAGAAGATGAATACACAATCTTTGGAAGTGATTTGGTTGAAGTTGGTTTTTAAACCAGCTTTTCATCTTGTTCTTTGTTCGATCCTTGTTTTTGATGATAATTGGTAACTTTTGATCAATTGATGAATGATGAATGATGAAATTTGATAAGGTAGAAATGCAAAAGAAAAGATGATTGGGAAATGAATGAAGAAATTGGAAATGGGTTTTTTCTCGTTTCTTTTGTGTGTTGTATTTTGTTTTGACCTTTTGGCGTTTTTTTCTTCCCTTAGCATTGAAGGTTTTTCCCCCCCCTTTTTTTGTTGGCTGTTTTTTTTTCATAGCAAGGTAATCTAACTTTTATCATTCTTTATTTTAATCATTTCAAGTTTTGCAAGATCATGTGTTTCATTGTGTGGTTTGAATTTTTTTTATAGTTTCTTGTGAACTCATGATTTTTTATTTTTTAAGAAGTCATGATTGATTGAAAGAGTGTTTTTTCTTTCTTATACTTAGAGATTTATAGTTTATATATGTCGGACTCTTTTCTTTTATCTTAATTTACAACTTATTAGGATTGATTTTTTTTAATTACAAATGAATTGAATCGATTTAGCTTTTTTTAAACAAAAGATTGTACATTGAAGCTTTGATGAATGAATGAATGAGAGAAAATGAAAACAATGGTTTGTCTTCACTATACGTACTTTCAAATCAGTTTCTTTTGATCACCTTTTCTTTCAATTGCACATGGTGAAGAATCCAATCCCAAGAAGTATATTATGACTACAAAGAATAGTAAGATTGGGCCAATTCACTGTCAGGATTGACAAAAATATACAAAGAAAGTTAAGAGTACCAGATAAAATTTTGATGAAGACAGATGATGATATTTCGAAATGCAATAGTTTCAAAATCAAAATATGTACAACCACTGTGATCTTGACAAATTCGACACAAGCAAATGTATGAAGAAACTAAAAAGGATGTATGAATACAGACGAGGTAAACAAATTATAACAACATTTGACCTTATCAAACCGACCAAGGCCATCCTCCGTACTGCACTGCCCAAAATACATAGTAGACTGGTCACATGAATCATTCAAAGCTCATCTCTTGACTCTTCTTTATCAAGCTCTTCGGCTACTCTCTGTTGAGCTGCATCCGAACGCTCCTTGCGGTCCTGTACATCTTCATCATCCACCTTGTCCTGTTTCTCTTGGGTTCTTGTGGTATGTTGTAACCGAATAAGCTTGGTTCGATGGAGATGTGCAGCTTCAAGCCACTCAGTAATATGTTGAACTGTATCCTTTCCCAAGGCCCAATATCCGCTATTCTCTTTGTCGTTGAACATCGTGATATGTCTACCAGAGCGCAAGTAGGAATGTCAGTGGAGTGTTGGTATGATCAGGGGCATGGTAATGATAGAGATCAAAAATGAAATGACACACGCGTCAATTTCGTTCTTTGCTCGTATGTTCTGATTGGGGGTGAAATGCGTTCGAATGTCGACAGGAACTGTGGAGTCCGGTAGAATGATAAAGTGTCGGCTATAGGAAAACGACTTGCTTCCGAACACTTTGGGAATCTCGGTGTAAAAACTATCGTAAAGTATATTAGCTCACCACGAAGACCAAACAGAATACAAAATCAGTAGGAGCTATATATACCAATGGAAGTTAATCGTGGGTTGAGTATCAAGGACGTCAATCATCCGTTTCTTCAAACTGTCTACTTTCCACAATTCTCCTACAAAGTCTAAATGACTGGAGGCCCAATTGAAATTTTCGGAGATAGCATCCTTCTGCCAATATGTTGTACCTGCTGCGGCTGCTAAACCAGCAACACCTGCAGCTGCCATACCCATCTTCCACCAATCCTTGTTGACATTTGATGACGCTGGATCTTCTTGATTCTTAGAGCCACTTGGAGTAGGTTTTGATGGCTTGGGTTTCTCTTTAGATGCTTGATCGGCTGTAGAGCCAGACATCCAACCCAGAGCACCTAGACCTAGTCCAAGACCACTGGCAATTTCTTGCGCACTTTTGGCGTATTTCAGATATTCATTGGCAGCGTTAGCGAAAACGGCGGGATTGAGCCCATAATAAGGCGTATCGTAACCGATCAACCCGATGATACCAGGCCAGATTATCGTTTCATGCAATTGGTTCAAAGAGTTTCGATCTCGGAGTAACTTGAGAGTTGCGTCGGCTAAGACTAAACCTCCCATGCTGATTTCGAAGAGCATATCAAGATTGAGAATGACTATCTTGAAGAAATAACTCGTGGCATACAGTAACATACCTGTGTCCAAGGAGAACAACATAAGCCTTTTCGCGTTTTCCATCACCCAAACCTCTTTCCTTGCGTTGCTCTGAGACTACTGCCTCAACTTCGGACGTTTTGACAGTGAGCCAATCCAAAAATAATTCAGATGCTTTGGCCTGAGAAGCGCAAAAATCGATTGTCTTTGATTAATGTGAAGAAGATCAAGGAGAAGAATGGTAAGGTGAGATTTTACAGACTAGAGAGCCGCGGGTATCGTAGGCTGGATAAATGATAGATTCGGTTTGAGTATTGGACCAAGTTTCAGAACAGAGAAATTTGATTCGTTCAGGAAATGATCCAAATGTATCATCGCCACTGTTTTTATTAAGAAGTCAACAGCATAAGCTTGAACTTCACCAGCATACAATATGCGACTTTGAAGTTGAGATCGTAAATGTACCCTTTAAAACTGTGACCATGACGTCAGTGAGCCTACTGGCTGAGCTATGATGATGATCTCATACATACCCGTGTAACCAGACCAAGAAAAGGATAGCAGGCGCGCCAATGGCCGTGTTAATAAATTCTTGACTTGCTTGAACGAGCGACATTAATCTAGTGTAGCGTAATAAATCTAATTCTCAATCTGATAGGCTTCATCTGAGTTCATCCCATCAAATAGTGTGACCTGTCTCAAGCCTGTCCATACCCTGTCTGTAAATGATTTTCAAGTATTTCACAACAGTTTCACACCATACGCAGAGATTGTCCATCCGGCTGTCAACAGATTTTGAAGGGAGAGACACAAGCGGCATAGAGCCTAAAGTAACACAACAAAGCCTTACAAAATGAGTTGGATCAGAAGTCAAGGAAGCGAATTGACTAAGACAGGGGCTAAAAAAAATCTCGATGATCGAATCATATCAGGAAACAAATGATAATCAAAGGGAAACTTCAAAATATGTATGCTGAGGTATCAAGAAATAGGAAACATTCTCCTAATGAGGGGAAAAGAATTTAATGAATGAATGAAGAAAGGAATTTGATGGGTGGGGATATATAAGAAAAAAAAATTAAAAGATCATTGCAGCCAGTGAATCTTGCCCGAAAAACTAAGTCTAGCTCGGAGAATGTTAGCATCAGTGTCAATTTAATCATGATCATCTCAAGATCCAAAGTAGAAGACCCTCACAAGGTAAAGAACGTAATGTCATAATCTCATAAAACTTGTACACACCCTTCCCTCCTACAAGTGTTGTAACAGGTGCATGGACGCCGTCCTGGATCGCTTGGATCGACTGGCTTCATACAATTTCCATATTCCCAAGCCTTGCAGATTGGCTGTTGTTCCACATTTTTTAATTCTGTCGGTTTTGGTTTTGAAAACACGCCAGTAAGGCTGATTACTAGGATAAAGATTGAAAAGTTCTTCATTATGATGTGAAAGATCTCAAAGGTTACGAAGCGGCAGAAGGTTTTCTATTCTGGAGAAAAAAAAGTAGATGAGAAGGAGACAGGGAAGGCGAAGAAAAGAGCCCTGTCCGTGAAGCTTCTCTGGATTTATCATTGTAAATGGGAATTCAAATTAAGATTTTTGAACTTGTTACGGAATCAGAACACCTTTCTCGAGTGACTTTACCCTTTAACATGATCTGAACTTTGAGGCAGATTCAAAGGAAAATCCCTCTCCATGTAATAACGAATGCTCACTTCTTTTTCCGAGGCAACTCATGTAAGTAAATGTTGTAAGATCAACAAACCTGTCCACAATTTGTTGATTACGAGGTGGACAATTCTCCTTGAAAATGGTAGGCAGAGTTCACACAATCCATACTTTTTTGATAACAATTACTTAATGATGGTTTGGTGATTGATAAGGGTTGATACATACAAAGTTCATGAATATGATGAGCGGTTGAGTGCAATCCCAGGAATGGTTGTGAAGTAACTTAACAAAGTCCCTCGTACCTTGAAGGGTCTTGATGCTCTCGATGCTCGAATTCAGAGCATGAGGTATGTCCAATCTCGGCGAGCAAAGAAGAATCAGAAGTACAAGACTTTTCTTATCTGTTACTAATCTGTCAGCATTGAGGGATTTTTTCCAAGCTGAGTTGTGGAGGTGGATGATTGGAGTCAACCCTGCCCAGCTTTCAGATCGAATTTGAAATCTCGTGCTTCACGAAAGAAAGTTCCTTTCCAAGTTGAATCCATCACCTTGAGTGAACCACAACATCCCTTGACAATATGTTGACTTGCATCCGACTGGCAGCATTAAACCTCCGACAATCGACATTTGTGAAAGCTTCCTCGAGACCTGAATTTATCCCAAGTACATGATCTGCACTTTGAAGCAGATTCAAGTCTAACAGATTGTAAGGGCTCTGTTGGACAAATCATCCGTGGCTTTTGCCACTCTCACATCAACTGCAATTTGGTTCATCCCACAATGTATGTTGTAGCTCTAAATTAGCGTCAGGGAGCCTTGATTTATACATACAATCACTTTGATTTCAATATTTTTGGACACCAACTTAACTTAACACAACAACATTGATTGATCTAAACTTACCACTCAAAATATCTCACTAATCTACACAAAATATACCGTTCTTCCAACTGATGAAATTATCAATACAACATCAATAATGGTGTGCTGTGAAAATGTATAAGACTTTGGGAACAGCAGTCCTTAGTGAGATGTGGTTGGAATACAATACGAAGATCAGAATGATGACAAAACGAAAATCTTACGAGTTTATATCTAATGAAAAAAGACTTTGATTTGATAAGTACCTGTGAAAAAGGTTCAGCAATCACAAAAAAAGTAGAAAAGAAACATATATAAACAATGAGCTGGAGTGATTTAAGGAGATATATAAAATACTATATCATCCATCAGACCAATCACATATGATTTATATGAAATAGAAATAGATGATCAAGTTTAATGGTATGTACTTTCTCTTTCCAAAGTTGGGAAAAGAGAACTCATACCTGACCAGAAGGCATCCAATTTTCTATGTAAGCTGTAACAAACACATCTTGAATTTGGTGAGCAGAGCTCATTGCTTACAAGTTGAAAATCACAATGGATTCCGAAATGATAAATAGTTTTGTTGAGATATGGTTAAAGATGAGATTAGATTGAAAGATGAAATTGAATAATTTGACATTCTGATATGAATGATACAAATTTATAATGAATCAGTGAGATGAAAGTTTGAATTTTTTTGAAAAGTTGAGAAAGTTGAGTGGAAGGAAGGAAAGATTGAATCATTGAAATATGGATGTGCTTGTCCAGAGATGGGTAGAAGATAAAGATGTGGAACAGAGAGTGGCTTGCGTTTGAGCTCAGTCGAGGAAGGGAAGATTGAGGTCGGAAGCCAGTATCAGAAAAGAGTCAAGTTGAGCCTCATAGAGAAGACCATGTCCACAGCAGGCCATCGGTGTCTGTGAGATGTCACGAGTGAGTGCTGACAGGGGGTTGAAGTTTGATCACGTGAGATGTGAAATGTAAGTTGATGGAAGAATGGGAACTACACCCTCACCAATCTGAGTCTCGATCAAGAACCCATCACCAAACAAACAGTTCAATCAACACTCAAAAGAAAACCATTTTGAATCATTCTTCAAATCAAAATATCATAAAGAGATTAAAGACTGACCGATCAGATAATCTCATTAAAGAAAATCTAATCAAACTCACTTTTTCTAAATCTAAAATTCAAGATGAGTAACGTAAGTTGATTTTCCTTTGATTGAATAGATCATCACTTGACGACTTAAACTGACATGTTCACCATCTTAATCTAACAGGAAGCATGGCTGTTTTTATTGGGAGTCATCATGGCCGCAATTTTACTCTTTACAGCGGTTTTCTATGTGAGTAATCTTTTCAATTAAAGGAAGAATCCTTCAAACCCTATCGATCATTCAACTGACGAATTTTATGCTTGATTTTAGATCATTATGTTTTCAGATTTAGAATGTCCGTCTTTCTCAATCTTATACTCCATTTGTTTATTCTTTTCTTCTTCTTCTCAGATCGAATTATTCAAGACCATTCAAAATCTTATCTTAATTGATTATCTTTCTAAACAAATTGATCTTTTCAGGTGATTATTTGAATCCGATCGATCTATGTAACAAATTGAATCAGGTTTTTGGATTTCACTCATTCCCATTTTGATCGCTTATATCGTTTGATATGATGAATTTTCAGCTGATCTTCCGTTTGAATTGAACAGTTTGTACTGCCGGAGATGGGTGCACATATGTTCCTGGTAGTGTGTTTCATGATGGGTTTTCAGTTAGTCGCTACACTCATCAATGCGCCTCTGGTTGCATGGAATGTCAATAAGTTGAGTCAATTTCACTCTTTGGCCTGATGTCATCCTTAGGAGTGGATTGACTAGACTATCTGACTGAACATCCTCTTATCATACTTTCCTCTGATCTAGAGTACTCAATAAGAATCACATGTATGATGCTACGGAAATCTTTCGGACATTGGGACAGCACAAGAAAGAGAGTTTCATCAAACTTGGGTTTTACCTCTTGACTTTTTTCTTTTACCTTTATCGGTACGTCAATTTTCTTCATTTTTCCATGTTGAATCACCATCCGAATCAGAATGAATTTAATGATTTGAAATCGATTGGGTATTCCATGACTTATACAAAACCTATCCATACACGATCTCTTCAAATTTCATCCGACCTCTATATCACTTTACATTGGTGATCTGGTTTCAAAAAACAATTTGTCCTATGGATTATATCTGAACAGGATGATTGTGGCTTTGGTAGCAGATGAAGTATAATGAACTCAAAGAAAAAAAACGTATTAATGAAATAGTGTAAATCAATTCGCAAATTTGTTTTCAACGCTTGTTTTGGTTCTGCTGGCGTTTTCACAAACTCATCCCAATATCATCTTAACGTCAAGATCTTGATCTAGAATGAACCCACTGAGTCTTTTCTGCTAAACCGCTTTGTGAAGATGAACGCAAGAACAGTTTCAATTCGGTAGGTTCATAAGGGCTACTTAAAATATATTCAAGTGGAAAGATTGTGAGATTTGAATGAGAGATCATTTCGTGAAAATTGACAATTGTGTATCTTGGCTTAAATATATTTGCCCATGCTTTTGTATGCTTCTGACGCTGTTAATCAATCTCAACTCCCTCTGGCCTGTTTGACCTGAAGACAAATGGTTGAAATGATCTATCCTCTCAAAAGAAGATGATTGACAGAAGTTCACAATCTTAAGAGGGAAATTCAAAAAGAGTCTATTAGAGATAGTAATCAAATAAAGAAGAGATTGAATTCGAAATTTTGAAGATGAAAGGAAATATGAATGTGAATGTTAAGGATGTGAAGTGATGAATCAGATAAGCTTGATGAATTTCAATGAGAAATTAAAAATCAAATTATATCAAAAGATGTTTCATTCAAATTCATCAGTAAATTAAAATCTTTTTCAAGTATGATTCAATTTAAATGATCACTTCATGATATATCCTGATGAGTTAGTCTATCAGACTATCATTAGTATTAATTATTCATAGACTTTTTGAAGAGTGAAAGACTTGATAAGATTAATAACAAGGTGAATGTCAAAACAAAATTAATTTACTTAATATCTACAACAAATAAAAGTCTCGAAGAGAATTATGAATTATAAGATCAATGTATCATAGTTTAAAATTGGGTTAGATGAAAAAAGTAAAACTAAACATTCATCAATGAAGTTTAATGAAAAAGTGAAGAAGAAAAAGAAACAGGTGATGTACAAAAATGATTCAGATTGAATTTACAAACTTAAAAGTTCTTCAAGTTGAATAATATGAAATCTTTTGGGATAATCTCGTTTTAAATTCGATTCAATTTGAAGTTGAATTTCTTCACCTCCAACCGCTTTTGTAGCCGAACTCATCCAAAACACTTCAAAACCATAATGAAGTGCAGAAAGAACGGTTGAAAGTAAACAATAATCTGCTGCTAAACCTACGATCATTTTTTTTTTGGTTTTGTTAATTGGTTCGAAATGAAAATTCAAAAAACAAAAAACAAAAGAATCAAAACTTTAATGAGTGATCTTTAGTTTAATCAATCGATTTGATTTGATTTGATTTAATTCACTTACCTATGCAGAGTAATTGAGATAAATTTTTAGATTTTAGAAATTCATTTAATCTTCCTGATCCATCAAAAACTGATAACTCTTCTTTCTTTGAATCTTGACCCTTAGAAAAAGAGAGTCAAATCATCAAAAACCATCCATTCATCATCGAAAAAACATTATTAATAATTTCAAAAGAAGAAGAAGAAGAAAAAGAAGAAAAAGAAAAAAACACAGTTTAGAAGAAGATGGAAAAACCAAAAGGTTCATTGGATCACTTCAAACAATGTATTGTATTTTTTTTGAAAATGAACGAATTGATGTTGATGAAGATGAAGAAGAAGATGAAGAAAAAGAAAGGTTTGAAAACTCACTTTTTTAACAAAATGAACCAATGAATCAGTTTTGGAAATCAATTTCTTAACTCCATTTTCAATCTCACAACCTAAAGTGTCTTGAACCTATTTTTTGAAAAATCAAAAAAATCAATAAGTTTCTCTGAAGAGTGAATATTTCAAAAGGAATTTTGAAATCTTTCATCTTTTGAGGTTTTACCTAAGTATTACTCACACAATGAATTGACCATAAAGTAATACCTGAATTAGGTTCAATCTTAGGTGGAAATTCAGGTTCTTGTTGATGATTTGATGCGAATGAAATATGATTTGGTGGATGATAATCCTAAGAAGATCAAAACCTCAATTTCAACCAAATCGTTCAGATTCAAAAAAAAAAGACAAATAAAAGCCAAAAGCCAAAAGCCAAAGCAAAAAACCAAAGTGAATGAGTTCAAAAATCAGGTTTGATATTCGAAAACGTGTTGACTACTTTACCTGACTCACTACGATTAAATTCCAATTTAATTTTAAGATTTGATAAACGATTGGTAAGATTTGATGTCCATTGGGTACGGCTAATGAACCTGTTGGAGGTAAGAAATCGTTTTGAAGGTCAACTAAAACTAATCCGATCTCTCTTGGATTGATTTTCTGATTCATCATCTTCTAAAGTTGATCGATCGAAGGGATTTAACCAACTTCGATCCAATCCAATCCTCATTTCTCAATCTCAAACTATCCGATGATCTCATAATCAGGATCCGATCCGACCCGGGATCTTCATCAAGCTTTCCTAGCAAAGTTTAAAAGTTCAATCACATCCTATATTCAATCTCAAACAGATTCTTCATCATCCATAGATAGCTTCATCAATTCATCCTGGATTCACTCCCGGTCACTCAACTCAACTCAACTCATCTCATCAAACCAAAACAAAAAACTAATTCCAATGACTAACATTCATCCATTTTAAAAAACATGCACTCATCCTAAAAAAAACCCCTTTTCCAAACTTCTAATGTGTCAATCAACTTCACCCATTTTATGTTCTCTTTTACTAAATTCCATCTTGATCCTAACCCAACTCAATTCAAAAACACACACAACCGAAAAAATAAACAACAAAATCTCACATGAATCAAATCAAACCAAAAAAAAAACAAAGAAGGCAGGGAAGAAAACCAAAAGAATTCACACTTGATGGCTTCATTCCTCTTCTTCATCCATCACTATTGCTCCTCCTGTTGTTGTATTCACTTCTTCTTCCTCTTCTTCCTTCTCCTCCTCCTTCACTTCTTCATCACTTCTTACATTCAACTTCACCTTTTCCATCTCTAATCAAATCCAAATCCAAACCACAGCATCAGTTCCTACCTTCTTTTGAACTGTATAAAAATCTAAATCAATCATCAAAACTTACGATCAACTAATCCATTCTCTTCAACTACTGGCCAACCTTCTTCAAAGAGTTCCGGATTCAGTTCAGGATCAGCTAAACTTTCAGCTACTTTCTTCTTCCCTTTCACCTCCAATGCTCTTTTCCATTCTTCAATCACTCTTGGTATCAATTTAGGACAATACGTTCTTGCAAACAATCCTGCTTCAGATTCTCGTCCCGTCTTCAATAAGATCTCCACACATCTTTCACTTTCGCCTAATTGAAATTCACATGCAAAACTTATATTATTCGCTCCAGTTTTCTCTATTTGTGGATTTATAATGGAAATTCAATCAGTCTACATTAAGAGATTAAAAATCAAATTAGAAAACCAAAGTGAATCAAAATCACTCAACCTGCTCGTTCTGCTAATCTTTTTAATCCATTCCTATCCCCACTTGAACAATAAATTAACAAAAGCCCACTCAGATCTTCACCATGATCAAAACATTCTTCTGCTAAGCTCACATTCCATTCATTCAATGCCTTCTCACCAATCCTCCTCCACTTCGGTTGTGATCCCGAATCGGTTTGGTCTTTCACTAAGTCTAAGGCATAAGCTAGATTACCTAATTGGATCGCTAATTCAAACTTATGATCCGGATCATTGGAGACTTCCATCGCTAATTCTTTCAAATCTTGTGATTCTAAGAATCGTCCGATCCGATTCCTTTGATCCATCGGTACTGACTCCAACAAATTCGAAGCGGATTCCAAATCTCCATGTAAAATCGCAATTTGATATTCAATCACCGAGACTGCTAATCCGAATGAATAGATCCCACACTCTTTATCACAAAGATAAACTCGATTATGACTCGGAAGGTAACCTAAGAGAAACATAGGTTGATCGAAATGACTAATCGTATGAGTCTGTCCTCCCACCACATAGTTTAATCGATTTGATCCATTCGTATAGACCAGACAATCTCCAACCCATCTACCCGTCCTCACCACTTCAGTTAACTCATGTAACAATTCAAAGGCTTCTTCAACCCCTTCATCTCCCACTTCACCTCCTTCTTCTATAAATGTACTATAAGCATCTCTATCAAATCTCAAAATGTAAACTGATTCCTCTCCAGCAATCGCTACAAAGTTGCCTGAATTGGACCAATACACATCTCGAGCTTCAACTTCCATCCTTCTGACTAACATGCCCGTTTCCCAATCATAAAAACAAACAAATCCTGATCCTTTCGTACAAAATAATGCACCACCAAAGATGCCATCTGTTGAATAATTGATCTTCACATGTCCTGCTTTCTCTTTGAAGTTTTTGAAAATCTTGATCTTAAAACTCGATTCTCGTACCGCATATGTATTCGAATCAGCTGCCCAAGCAAATCCCAATCCAGGACCAAATGCTTTGTTTCGCCAAGCTAGAGCTGTGTAGATGATAAACTCGCCGTCACCACAGACGGTGACAAATCGCCCATTGGGTGAATGTTGAAGGCTCTGTGCAAAGACCTCTGTGTTTCCAAGTTCACGAACGGCGATATTCAACTTTTGTCCATCAGGAACTTCGTTGTCTAAGATCAAACGGTGAGGTGGAGCGCATGATCGGTTCAAAGGCAAGAAGAAGACATGAGAGAACTGAGACAAAGATGGGACATAGATTAAGAAATCCTAAAAGCAAACCTTACCTTGGTTCGCGGCCACGTTAGCCGTAAGGACTTCTGCATTCCTAGTAAAGACTACTTTACCAGCCACATCCATACTCACACTAGGTTCCTCTCTACCCAGCTTGACCACTACTGAGCCTTCATCAAAACCAAGACCAAGGTCGTTACCTTTTTTCGGATGATAAGTCACACACCAAGCTCGTTCGAGTCCATAATTAAGTGTGTTCTCAAGTCTATAAGTAGAGGCATGCCAGATCTTCACCGTTCCGTCCTCTGAACCTGAGATGATGATAGGCAATGAGGGATGAAAGATTGCGTAAGAGACGTTAGATTGATGTCCTTCGAGTGTTTGAATACATGACTTGGAGTGATAATCCCAAATCTTGATTAGTCTGTTACAAAAGTCAAAACAAATGGTCAGATTGATCTTAAACCCGGCTTGGTGGTCTCAAGACAAGCAGTAAAGCTCGATCCGATCATATCGGTCAACAAGATCACTTACCGATCATCACCAGTAGTGACCATATAAGGTTTATCACCACCATGATAATACTCTACATAGTTCACACCCTTCTCATGTGCATCAAGAGTGAAATTTGCAGTTTGAGATCCGAGAGACCAAACCTTGACCGTCCGATCAAGACATGAAGAAGCAAATGTATTGGAGTCCTTAGGGTTAAAAGCCAAGTTCATGATATAGTGTGCGTGTCCTTCGAAGACCTTTGGAGTGAAGGATTTCGATCGATTAGAAAAAGGATGATGAAGATGAAGATCAGAGTTGAGTTGGATGCGAACCTGAATACATTTCCATGATTTCTCCCAATCCCAAAGTTTGATGGTCATATCATCACTTCCGGTCAGCACAAAAGGTTGAGTAGGATGTACTGCTAGACATCTAAATGAACGGCTCATCAGTCTGAGGGTTTGTTCTGATTTAATCCCCAATCTTACCGAATGTAATCAGGATGTGCTTCGAATCCAGAAACACGCTCTGAGGTATTATAGTTAAAGACTCGAAGATGGAAATCATCTGAAGAGGTTAAATTTGATGATGAGCTGAAATGTATGTAGATATATACCCAGATCAAACGAAACTCGATGAAGATCAAGTGACGAACCTGAACCACAGACAAACCAATTTTTCCTAGCAATAAATTTGGCGCAACGAACTGGCACTTCAGTTGGAGTGAAAGATTTGAGTAAAGCCTATTTGGGAAGAGAATCAGATGAATTGAACAGATTCTGTGAAAAGGAAGATGAAATGGGATATTTGGATTGATTTAGAGAATCTTTCTTTCGTTCTGAGCTTACACCTGTTTCAGTATGCCAAACCAAGACTTTGCCAGAATAGAGACCAGATAGAAGCCAAGGTTCGGTTGGATGAAAGTCGACAGTCTTGACACGTTCTTTTGGATAGATGAAGAAGTGAAGTGAGTTTTGAGTTTTGAGATGAAGGAGAGATGAAGAAGGTTACCTGATCGAGCCAATAGTTTTCGATTAACTTCTAAGAGCATGATGTTGAGATTGATATAGTGTTTGAAGTTGATGGAGTTATTTAATATTTGAATTGATATTTGATTTGATTTGATGGTTTCTGATTGAATGAATTCTTCTTCTTGACTTCCTTCTCTTCAACTTCAAGGTGATGTGATTGAGACTTGATCGAGATGGAACTTGACTTTGAGAATTCACGTCATCCAACCTATAAGCATACTCTTCACTATAAACATCAACTCACTTCTCTTCACTTCAACTTCTCTCTGCCCACATTCAAGACTTCTTCATCTTCAAATTCTCAACACATCACACTCTCATCTGATTATCCAATCAAGCTCACTTCACTTCAAGATCTTTATTCTAAGTACTTTGAAATTCAATCTCAACCTAATCAGACTCTTGATCAAAACATTCAAATTCTCTAGGAATAACTAGACTTTGTTTTAACTCATGATTCACTTCATTCAACTCTTCTCATGATTTCATTCATTCTTGAAAAGATATTAAAAAAAGCTTTGATACGTACAGGTGAGTTTCATTCAACTAAATCATAAACCCATCTTGATTGATACAGAAGAAGAACCTTATAGGTCTTGATCAAATCAAGTTCACATTACCAAAAGAGAAAAAGAGCTAAGATTGGCTAGAGATTGTCAGACAAGCTTATCTTGCGTTCGAGTATTCAAAATGAAGGCGTAGAATGGATTGGACAAGACCATCACCCGATTTCTGAAACTCTTCACTCAATTCTTCAATCAAATGAGTCATTTAGATTCCATAATTCTGGTAGCTGCCTTGTATCAACAGTACCACTACTTGGTCTAGCTCAGTAAGCCAAGTGGTGTAGTGTAGGTGCTGACCTGATCATGAAATGGTCCATCATAGTCTGTTGCCCGAAAAAGACGCAAGCAAAGCGTTCAAGAGATTCTAGGTATAGCACAATCCCAAGGCCCCCTTAAATCCCTAAAAGCGTACAAGAAGAGTGAGGTGGATGTGGGTTTTTGGTTTCTTGAGAAAAGATTTTGGGAGAAAAGATGAAGATGACATACTTCTTATAACGTTGTACGAAAGAGTAAATGGCAGGTAAGACCAAACAGGTACCTATAGGAACGATTAAAGTGTAAAGAGCTAGAGCAAGCTTAGAGATAGGAGCGATGACTGAAACGGCAATAAAACCGAGTGAGATGTTTAAAATGATGGGTCTTAAATTCGAATTTGGATGTTTTCGCTAGAATGAAAGATCAAATTTGGATGGATATCAGTATCTGACGAACTTGAGGAGGATGGAATGGTTCGAATCGAGAGAGAATGACTGACGATCATATCACGACGCATGATTGGAAAGAGAGCAAACCATTGTAAAGCAAAGATCGTAAGACTAAAAACACCTGCATTTGAATCTAATCTTGATCCTAAAAGGACAGATGCAAAGATGGCAGCATTGAGTGATAAGGCGGAAACAAAGCTAGAAAAAAAAAGAAGAAGATGAGAAGAGAAAAGATGATCAAGTAGGATTAAGTAGGGGATTTGGATTAAAAAGCTAAAGAGTCAATCGATTATACCTAACGTCTACATTCGGATTCGTGATCTGATAAGGATAATCAGCTAAGAGGATATTGATCGAGATTAGAATTGTAGTTAAAGCATAAATCGAATCTGAGGAAGTAGAGAGAGTTAAAGTCTTGAGGACAGGAGAAAGTAATAAGATGAGAATGATGAGAATGATGGTGGATCGTAAAGTGTGTATGCCTATGGAAATGATAGGAGATCGATCATGAGTTCAGAAAACATGTGATACCAAATTGAGTTAGCCGTACGGTTAAGCTCTCGAGCTGGTTTGGCTCTTTCGTAAACGATGTATCCAAAGAGCCCTATAGACAGATTGACCCAAATGAGAAGCTAGGGTCAGGAGATCAAGGAGATGAATACTTCTTGATTAGTATAAGCTTCTAGAGGACCTTGACAGAGCTCGTGAGCCTAACCTGAGGATCGATTTGGTGATTTTGAAGGTGTAAGAAGAGTCCGATGAAGATGGTGATAGATGATAAATGAGAAGAGAGCGGTAAAGATGATAAGACTAAGGTTGAGTATTGATGATGAGATCGGATTAAGGATTTATTGGAATGTAAGTGATTGATGAGGGATCTTGATTGATAATTATCTCGATAAGGTTGTTTTAACCAAAGTACTCTTCTAAAGGGCGGGGGTGGATCGGATGTGGTGTGATCATCATCATGATGGGCATTGTCAAGCGATAAATCGGATGGCTGAGCCTGGATCTTGTCATCTGTGATCGTAGGTTGACTGCTTTAGTGAGGGCACATGGAAATTGGAATGTTAGGTAACGAATGGAAGAACGCACTCTGACTGGCGGCCAGGTCAGCTGTGAGACCCTCGGCGTTCCTTCCAAGGACTCCTTCCCCAGCCACACGCATGCTGACACTAGGCTGGTACAAGAGCCCAAAGTCAAGAGTTTTTAGTAGACTACTCGTTCTGAAGATTGACAAAGTCAATGGCTGGAGCCTAAGACCAACTTATGAGAAATTGATGTTCTTATAGTAATGTTAGAGAAAATGCTTACCAGTTCCATAATATCTTTCATCGAACTCTAAGCACATCATTCTCCCTTCATCAAGTTCAGCGAGAGATTGGATTGAATCAAAATTTAAACTTGTCTTGTGAGCCGAGTAAGCTGTGACGGTCAAGCGACGATCTCAAACCACTTCAAATGATTAGTAGTTGGTACTAACTCGTTATTAACAGATGGGAATGTGGTATTAATGGGACCTTTACATACATTTGTTCGGACCGGGTTTGTGTTTATTCTTATGTTTGATTTTCGACCATGATGTCATGGTTGTTTACCACATTACCATCTTCATTTCCATAAATTCTATTCTTCTATTCTCATCATCATTGCTTTAGTTTTTTGTTGCCCACCCACCCGTTTCCCTTTTTTCATTTCTTTTTTCTAGTTCTTTCTTATCTCTGTTTTCAGCGTGTCTTACTGGTTTGTTCTTTTTTATGTTTCTATTTTCTTTTTCAGAAATTTGTTTCTTCTGTTTGTTTCTTTCATTTTTTCCTTTCTTTGTCTGGGTTTCTTTTTTCCATTTCTATATTTTTTAAAAAAAAAGTTTTTATTATTATTATGTTTATTATTATTTTCTTTGTTTCTCATATTTTTCTCTTTAAAATTCATTTTTTATCCTTTTTGTATTTTTCTATGTGGTTCTATTTTTTGTCGTGTGTCAAACTAGCCGCTAGCCACCCCGTAGGGTTTTATATTTTTTATCCAAGTAATTTATCACCCAGGTTTTTAAGCCTTGGGATTTCGCCCAAAACAGTTTTATTATTCTTTTTTATTAAGTTGGTAAGTCTTATTTAGTACACATTTCCACATCAGATTCATCTTCAACACCATACTTAAGTTCTTCTCTAACAACTAATTCAGAATAAAGTGGAGAAAATGTGATTTCTTTTCAAAATCTATCGAAGGAACAAACCACATAACTCTCAAAGATCTCAGCTTAATTTAATGCACACACCCATTAACTCTTCTTTCATCAATACCCCTCAGACCATTTTCAATTTCTCTTTGAACTTATCAATCCGAGCTCCCTATTCACTCAAAATAGGACAAAACGAAACAGAAAGCTCATTTCGCTTCATTCCCCATAGAGTCTGATCTCCTTCAAGAATTCTTTGTTGGAGATAAAGATGAAAGAGAGTTAAGTTTGAAGTTTTCTTAAGAGTTTTGATCTTATTTCTTCTACCACTGTGTTCCTACTGAATTGTATTTGTCTGTTTTGTCTTAACAAATTTTCCGGTACTGAGAACCGTGGGAAAGTTCTGTAGACAATCTGGCCGAGCGGTTAAGGCGATTGACTAGAATGTTCTCTCTAGGATCACAACGGTCTATCATCAATTGGAGTTTCTCCGCGTAGGTTCAAATCCTGCGATTGTCGAATTCTTTTTTTCATAAACGGAACATCAACTGATCGTGTCAAGAATTTTGAGGAAATCTTTAGAATCCAGCGATGATTCCAGTAAAGATTGGTAGAAGTGTATCAAGATGATTTCATTTTGGTGAACTTTAGAGTGTGTGTTGTTGTTTTTTCTTGCAAGTGATTCATCTTTCTTCATTAAAATCAAATTTAAAAAGGATCAAATGTTCAAAAAAAACCAAAATTTGATTATGTAAAAAAAAAACAGAAAAAAACACCAGAAAAACAAAGCGAAACAAGAAAGACGAAAAAAAAGGTAAAAGAAAGTAAGAACTCAAGAAAAAGAGAATTCAAAAAGATACAATCAATTGATAGGTTTTCAAAAAAGTGAACTTGTGATGAGTGAGGAATCAAAGAGAGATGAAGAAAAAGAGAGGAATGATGACCAAGAGAGGTGAAAGAACGAAGTGAGGATTAATGTGATGTAAAAAAAACGAACGAAGGGAATGAATTGCAGTTGAAGGTTTACAAGTCAAAATTGGAATCAACAGTCTGGAATACAAAAATTCGGATCATGAACTCAAAGGATGAATTTGAAAAGATGATGAGGTTCATTCGCTCCTCTTTAAAACGTCACGACCGTCACATCACCATGACCAGGTCCGGTGGTAGGTTTTTGATCCATGACATCTAAAACGACTCGAGCCACGATCTCTTCCACTTGCTCTTGACGACCACTTGGACCTGGAACAGTGATGGACCTACGTGCGATGATTTGAATCGGAAGTACACCCACGTCATCTTTGCCTGGGATGCCCCAGACCTGGAAATTCGAATAGAAAGCAAACGAGTCAGTGGATGAAGATCATCAAAAGGTTTGAAGGCAAAAAAAGGAAAAAGTCAACGACGACTGACCTCATATTCCCTAGGATCGAAATGTAACCATTCTGGAAGTTGTTTTCGATCTTTATCAGCTTGACCCGGGTAATAGGTCAGTGCAAAGTAAGTAGTATTGCTCGATGAGATTTGATTTCGACTTCGACCAGGTGAGCCTCCACTGGTCATCAGAGCGCCTGGTGGTGGATTGATATTCGGGGTCATGTGAAAAGGCTGTCCTACACCGACATTGACGACGATTGGTCCGCTGAGACTTCGTGAACGTTGATTGCCAGAGTTCGATCGATAGAGATCTGGAGATGGACTGGAAGCTGTGTAGCTACTCCCACTTGTCGATTCATGATGAGAAGGCTGATGATCAGACACCCCTTGAGGGTGTGATGAGGGGACGGGATCCCTACGGTCGGTTTCAGGATAGCCTATACAAAGAGGTGATGGGATTTTAGGAGATGAGATCTGCCAGTTCTGATCGCGGGGAGGGGAGAAAAAGATGGCAGAGGTGGCGGGGGATCCATTGATTGGGGCTGGAGGAGTGTAAACCGAATGAGCGCTCAATCTTTGAATATCACCAAGATCAGATCCCTGTCCAGGTGGGAGATGTGACCGATGCTCGTCCTCATCAGCATCCTCGGTGATTGAGTCATGAATGACAGAGGATGAAGCGCTACGGATTTGAGGGCTTTGACTACGATTGGGAAGATGTTGTGACTTGAATGCAATCAACCTTGGTCTGAAGGAAGTATTTGAACTGTCTTCTTGAACTCCAACGGGAGCTGATTGAAGAGATTGAGGACTGATCGTTCGATAAGCAGCCGTCTTGATCGCACCAAAAGACTCAGATAAACCAATCCCATCATCCTCACTGGTGTTTGGATCCGAACTCGATCCAAGATCGACTACCATTCGAATCGTTCCAACGTCTACACCATCAGATTGACGCTCAGGTTGTGAGACCGGCGGTTTGAAATCTTTTCGTCGGCGAGGGACAGACGCCGAAGGTTTGACCAACCACTTGCTTTTAGGACTTCTGGATGAGGCTGCTTCACTATCCTCCGCCTGTGTGTCAGAATAGAACAGACTAGAGCTTCCGGTAGTGTTCCAACTCGAGCGTTGATCATCAGTAGATGTGGCGGGATGTCGCATGTAATTGGCCGGGGGTAGAATGTCTTCTGAATCGTAATCTTCCTCTTCCTCCTCGATGGCTTCGTCATCCTCAGTACTTCTAGGGTCCGAGCTTGCTAAGACATTGATTACTCGGTGATCGGGTGAGACGATACCGAGTCCACGAAGAGAAGGGTGAGAATTGGAATCTAAACGCTGACGCGAGGAAGGTTTGGTGAAGACGTTGAAGATGTCAAGACGTTTGAGTGCCTTTGAAGGAGGTTGGGCCACCCCAGCAACGGCCAGCTCATTTGGAGTCACCATCATCATCGGTCCACCTGCTTCTGCCTCTTTCTTCCATTTAGGTGAGTGAACGCCCACAAAAGTGTCTCCGAGGCTAAGTGGGGTTTCTTTGAGACTGGCGGTCTTACCCATATCAGATTTTTCTCCAGGATAAGCGTAATGCGACTGATAGACATCCTCCTCTTCAAGTTCTCGCAACCCATCCGCTGAGCAATATTTCCGACAGCTCCGCATGATCAAGATCAAGAGCATGATCCCACCCAGTGTTCCAAAAACCCCAGCGATAGCCATCTTGCCACCATCCGACAAGCTTGAACCCGAGGAAGAGGACGAAGGTGATTGAGCATCAAACTGAAATGGCAATTCTGCCGAAGACCTTAAGCCATTCAACCCCGTGCCTTCCAAGGTCACCGTTACAGGCGCATTTTGATCGTTATAGCTTTCTGGGGGAGTACCGGAGAGGGTAAGTGGGTAAGTAGTGAAATGAATCCAATCTTGAGCTTCAGGAGGAGATATTTGAGCAAGAGAATAAGTGGCGTTTAGATTTGAGGTGTATTGACTCAAATCGAGACTGAAATCTTGACCGGCTTGTACACGTAAGGCTGGTAAGACAGGTGCAGTAAACAGGCCGGGAAGCACTCTTAAGACCACTTGTGTGCTAACATTATTATGACAGCTTGGGGTAGTGAAGATTATGGGTATAGTAACATTGGTTTGAGCTAAGAGAGACTCTGGAAGGGTACCACTGATTGAATGTTGATCTTTATCATGGATTAGATAAGGTGTTGCTGATAAATCGACCGTTTCCGAGACGGGAGTGGTTGAATTTCGGGGAGAACCATCGACGTTGAAATGGACCATGGGGATGACATAGTTGATAATACTTTGAGCTGTAGCATTGATAGGTGGTAAAGGTTGAAGAAGGTCAAGTGTGTGTTGAGTGACGGTGAAGGTGAAGGTTTGACTTAGATCCCCATACCCCAGATGATCACTTCCATACAGTACAATTGTCACATCGCTTTGCTCGTTGGGACTCACTCCGTCAAAGGTTGCGGTGTTAGTGTTGAACTTGATCCAGTTTGGTAGCGTAGTGGTACCGGCTTCAAATGCAGAATAGTAGATTTCAGATCCAGAGTTGGTCACAAAGGTGTCTGGTAAAAGCCCAATAGACCAAGACCAGTTCGGTGGCACAGTGATGCCCTTAGTGGCATGATTGTACTTGGCGGAGCCTATGACAGCACCATCACCGAGCTGAGTATCCAAAGGACGCTTGACGCGAGGAGGAGGACTATCCACAACTAGCAGATTGAATTTGTCGGAAACCGAGTTTGAATTGTCAGACGCGTGAGCTGTGATCACAACGCTGATACTACCGAGGTGAGATGCGTCAGGCGTGCCTTGAATGGTGGCTACATCTGATTTGAAGCTGGCCCATGCAGGGAGATTAGTAGCGGAGTAAGTCACTCCGGCATTTCCAACTGAGCTGTTGAATGTACCGGGAAGGATAGACCATAGAAATGGGACTCCAACGCGTGCAACGGGAGGTCTTTGATCCGAGAGAGGATAGACAACAGAAAGCCGAGAGGAGGGGATGGCCTGGGCGATTTTCGAGAGAAGTAGGATTGAAAGGAGAAAGAAGATCATCTTGATGATGGGAAAGAGTGTGTGTGTAGGTCAAAGTAACTTATATCATATAAAAATTGATCCTCGCAACTGCGTCAACTTTGATAAGCGTCAGGTGAGTTGACGACTTGTCCTTGAAAAAAGGGTATTGGTGAAAGACTAAATGCAACAGAATGCCATTGTCAGCTATCATGATGAGGCATCATCAGCGGAGGAGACCTTATTCCAACTTACCAGTGGGAATGTAGAGTTGGTATGATTAAAATATCAATCAAGCACAAAACACAAATACGCAAGGACAGAAAACTAAATCTAGCCTGTTTGGGAGGCGTGAAACTAAGAGAGAGTAGATGAGGATTTCAAGGAATCCAAAGGTAAAGATGAATCGAATTGGATCGATAAAGACCTACGTCCAGCAGAGATTGATGAGACGCTGAGAATGGGCCAGTTTTGGTTGATAGAAAAGAGTTAGGAAGATACAGAATAAGCACCAAACAGACCGCAAAGGAAATGAAATAAATTTGATAGAGATGATATTATAGAAAGCTTGAGTTGAGATTGAGGTCTTCTTTGGATATCAAAACTATTCAGGTTTGAGGTCAGCTTCAGTTAAAAAAAAGTTTGATTTCAAGGTTGTGCTTAATTCATGATCTACGTCTAAGGGTTGTGCCTTGAAGGAAAAAAAACAGCCCGCCAGAATGAAGATGATCAGATTCAACAAAATCAAAGAATCAGTCTTTCTGTGATTGTATTGAGAGAGAGGAAGATGAGGATTTGGAGGTCTCTTGTTTCGACCTTATCCACTAACTGTCAAGATGTTATCGATATCAGACTGGAAGATTGAGATTGTTCTCAACTGAAGTAAGAATCTACGTGATACTAAGATAATAACTTTTAACTCGAGTTGCCTACCTATGAGATGCAGCGCGCCTACCTACCCGATGACTAGTGGCTTGTGCCTGAATGGATAGAACGTCGCGCGAGTGAAAATAAATCGATTGGAATGATCAGGATACGTCGCGTCAAGTTTGGCCAGCCAATCTCGTATGTTCCTCGTCCGAATCCAACAAGAATAAAATCAATTCCATCACACTTTCTTAACCTTTTCTCAATGACCTGATATCACCCCCCCCCAAGGCGAGGGTTCGGCCTAAGGCTTGTGTAAAGCTAGCGCCACAGTTTCGTGATAATGGATCACCTCTGACCCAACATGTTGATCAACCGATATTGTACAATGAGAACTGATCAGCTTCTTGGAGCGTTCAGATCTTAAACTTCACGAAGCTGATCAACTTAACAAATCAAGGTGATCACCCTCACGTTATCTCATGGTGAATATAGATCTCATCTTCGAATTCCTGAGGTGAGAAAATGGTTACAGTGAACCAATACCCAGCTGGATTGAAATGGAGCACGAACCACATAATTCCCTGACGGCCGATGGGATGCCACTCCCCCCCCCGACGTGTCGAGTAAGTCAACAGACATCTATCATCAGACCGACCTGCAACTTTGACCGCATCCTTAGAAAGGTGTACCGCGAACCAAAGAATAGGATTGACTTTATGAAATCGGCGAAAGAGCTCAAGAACTCCAAGTTTGACTAGAGAGCTAAAGCAGAGAACGGAAAGTTTTCTCAGCATATATATATATATACAAATTTGTTATCTAATTGAACTTTACAAGGCAAAATCCTTTTATATACAATTTAAATTTCGAATTTCCAAAAATCATCCAATCAAAAACATTCAGAAGAATGATCCATAGAACCAAATCAGATAAGAAAGTTCTTTTTAAGAAAAAAAAGACAAAGAAAAGATCAAGTTAAAGAAAAAAAAAGAATGTGTAGAAGATTGAAAGAAGAGTGAAAGTGAAAGAAATCTTAGAGAAGAGTTGATCAAAAGACTATAAGGTGATCAAAATTCAAAGGAAAACAAAAAGAGAGAGAGAGAGAAAACACTTCCATTCAATTTAACAAATCCCAGAAGATGATAAGTTGAAAGGAAAGAAGGAATGAGAATGACTTACAGAAGAAGTATTGGAAGAATAAAATGATTTATCTTTTGATCTTGGTGAAATCGGGTTTGAAATCGTAAATTCATGAACTTCATTCTCATTGAATTCAGCATCAGCTTCATTGAACTCATACATCAAATCAAGTTGAGGATCTTCAATTCTCATTAATCTTAATCCTTCAATCGCTTTACATTGTACTTCATTCAATCTTGTAAACTTAGGATCAATTCCAATCTAAATTTTTTCAAAAAAAAAGACAAAAAATCAGTTTGTTCTTCATTCAAAATCAAATTCTCATCCAAATTCACTTAACTGGTCTACCTAATTTGAATTCTTGATGATCAATAAGTTCAATCGATTTAATAAAACCTACATTTAAAAAACTCATCAAAAGAGAAACTTGAAGAAACCACTTTACAATCAACTTCAATTTCTTCATGGGTTCTATATATTCACTTTATAAACAAAAAAATATAACACATTCGATTTTGGATTTTTTTATTCACACTCTCTCATTCAATCTCTCAATTCTCTAAAGAAAGTGAATATAACCAACACCACAATTTCAAACCTTTCTTCTTTTTTTTACCTCCTCTTTTCAACCTCCCTGAAACTTTTTCTTTTTTTGATCCTTTTAAAATCAAAAAAAAAAAACAGGAGAAACTCGTTGTCGAGTGAAAATTGAATTAGATCAATCATTGTAGATAGGATATGATCGATCACCTTAACATCCGAAGAAAAAAACACCCCTTCTGTTCAATTTCTTTCTTTTAATCATCATTCCTTCGGTTGATCAGTTTTAAACTTTAGATTTTCGATTTTACTGAACCCGAGGAATGAAAGAATTTATGACCAAAGCTTGGTTACTCAAGTTTTCAACTCTGGTTCGTCCTCTTCTTGAGTATCAAAAAAAGTAAATCAAAAAAATATTAAATAGTATGAATACAATTCAAATCTTTGATAAAAAAATAATATGTTTTGGGATTCGAGATCAGATTTGATTGTTTCAGAGTGAAATTCAAAAACAAAAAAACCAGAATTTTGATCAGAATTTTTGGATATCATCTGGTTCTGACCCATTATTATCACTTAGATGACAATCACCCACACAGAGAGAGAGAAACTCATAAGTATTTTGTTTGAGATGAAGAAATACAAAGATCATTTTTTCTAAGAGAAAGATTGATTTTATGATCAAGATGATAAAGATTGAAGTAAACTTTGAGAAGTTTTCAAGACTTGATCAATCGTCGGTCTTTGTTTTGGATCTAAGACCAACATCTCTTGAACCAAAGCTTTTAATCCATCACTATAACCCGTTTGATCTTTTGTTGGAAACTTCCATGATCCATTCATCACAGCTAAAGCCATACTTCCACCCTGTTCGATCGTATCATTCGTTTCAAAGGGTGAATGTCCATAAGCTAAACAGTATAGAATACAACCTAATGACCAAATATCGACTGCTTCAGTTAACGTTTCACCTGTTTTAACATCAAATAATTCAGGAGCTCGATAAGGCATTGAGGAATGTCTAGAGGATGAAATGAGAAAAAGGGATGAGTTTGATCAAAGTTTGGAACTTCAAGAATCTCAGATCATTTTTTTTTCGAAACTCTCACTCAACTCAGCAGCTAAATCTTGTTGTTGTAATGCAATCGATCGATTCGGAATCTCCACTCTTGCTTTCAAAGCTGATCCGAAATCCATCAAGATCGGTTGACCTTCATCACTGATCATCACATTCGCTGGTTTTAAATCTCGATGAGCCCATGCTTCGATCTCATTAGCTTTAGTTGAGATCTGATGGGATTCAGTTCCGTTTGAGTCGACTTGATCTGTAAGAGTCAGATGTGATGAAGCTTTTCCCATCAAAGGAGCTTCTTGCTGTTCTTCTTCTGTCTTTCCCATCTGTTCTTCTTCTTCTTCCTCTTCCTCTAGTTCTTCTGCTTGTTCTGTTTCATTTTGAAGAGGTGTGGAACTGATTGAAGGACTGATCGTCATCGAAGGTGAAAAGACAACGGTCTCTAAACTCTTGGTGGATCGGCTAGGAGGATATGAAGAAGAATCAGAGGTGCTTCGATCTGAGGGGTTTTGATTCGAGGTGGATTTCTTATGAGGTGTGTATCGATGCATGGCTCTGACAGCTTTGAGAGTTCCGATAAAATAACCCAAAATCTCTCGTTCGGGTATTGGGCTTGAAGTATCAGAGGAAATCGTGATTAAATCTTGTAAGTTTCCTCTGGAATAATATGGTAAGAATAAACTATGATGGGTTTTCAAAAGTAAGCAAAGAAAGTTCAATTTTTTTCAAACAACAAAAAGGTACAAGAAGATTGAAAACTCAAAGGGTTTGATCAGGATTTGAAAAAAAAAGATGCTTACTAAACTATTTTCCCATCTCCATCTTTATCTTGTATCACACAAGAATCAAGACACCTAATAATATTCGGATGACGAAATCGTCTAATTTGACCCAAAAGAAAAAAACTCAATGAAGGTTTAAGTGAAATTCTTTTCATTTTTTTTGAGCATTTTTGATCAATCTGAAAATTTTTGAAAAACCCTATTAAGACTCAACTTATAAGCTTCCACTTCTTTTAAGGCTTCTCTAACACTTTCATTTCCAAGTGTACATCTAATTTTCTTTAAAGCGAATAACCTCTTAGAAGATAAATCTTCAGTGAGATAAACATATGAAAATCCACCTTCTCCAAGTAATTTGACTATTGATTGTTTTTTGAAAAAAGGTTTCGAAGTTGATTAGGATGTGATTGATTTGAAGATTGGTAAAAGTCGGATTGGAATTCATTGAATGAACTTAACTGATTTTAAATGTTCTTCCGTTTAGCTTTAAGGTAGCATCTATGATTCAAAAGATCATTCGATTTGAGTTTTGAATCAGTTTTTTTGGAAACAAGTTTTGATTGAGATTAAGATTGAGATTAAGATTGAGATTGGGTTGACCTGGTTGACAGAAACAAGTTTTTAGGGTTGAGATTGAATCTTGAAGAAGATGAGAGAGAGTTTCGATTGAGAGTTGGACCATTTGAATTGAATTGATGATGAGTTGAATTGATGTTGATTTGATGTTCTGCTTGATGTTTGCTGAGTAGGAAGGGAGTGATGGATGATCAGTTGAAGTGATTGGATTGGTCTTCGAACTGGATTAAATCAAACTGCATTAATTCTCAAACTGTCCTTTGATCGATCGATTGACTGTGACTGAGACTGACCATCCCACTCTACTTCCATTCCACTCTACTCTCAATCTCAAAATGTCATCTCATTCTTCCTCTTCTTCCTCTTCTTCTTCTCATGAGTCACTCTTCAGTCTATTCAATCAAACCACAAACTCATCAAATCAAACAACAAATCATTCAACACAAGATCAACAATCCAATCCACAACAAGATGAAAGACCAGCATTATATCTCAATCAATCATCTTCCATCATTCAAATCGATCAAATCCCAGGTTTATATTACCTACCCTCTTTGATTGATGAAGAAACCGAATCAAACTTACTCGATCAAATCTCAAGCTTATTAAATTCCTTTCATCATCCTCCAAACCAACTTCTTTATTTCTCAAACCCATCAAAAGATTCCATCAATTCTCATTCGTTTTTAAATTGGCCTGATTTCCTCATCAATCTGATTCAATCCATTCCAAACCTCTTATTTGAAAAAAAATCAAATCAAACTCATTTGAATTTAAACTTAATGAATGAATTGAGATTAAATGATTCGATGAAATCTAACTTACCTTGGCAATTGATTTTAAATGTTTATGATCCATTAGAAGGTATTCAACCTCATATTGATTTAATCAATCGATTTGATGACTTCGTCATTGGAATCTCTCTTGGTTCATCGGTAATCATGGATTTTGAAAATCAAGAAGAAGACGATGATCATCATCATCAATTCGAAAGAGTCTTTCTTGAGAAGCGATCAGGTTATGTACTCTTAGGTGAAGCAAGATATAAATGGAAACATGGAATTCAATTTAATCAATCGTTTGATTTGGTGTATGATTCCTTGGATCAAAGTTCGATTCGAAAGATTCCAAGAACGAAAAACCGGATGAGTATCACAATTCGAAAATTAAAAGAAGGAGCTGAAGTGATCGGGAACTGAATTCCATGCATCTCATCCTTCTTCAATCCAATCACTTCATTCAGACTACATAGATCCTTCATCGGTCACTCTTTGGTTTTCTCTCTTTGGGTTCTTGACTCAGTTCAATCTCTTCAACTTTCAATCAACTTCACATCCTTTGGTTTGATGAACCTTATTCTTCTCACTCCTCACCAAACCTGCTCTACAATGTAAATCATTGAAACTCTGTCCACTTTTGCTTTCCGGTACATCGACATTTACCTATTCTGATTGTACACTCATATCATGTTATCTAAACTTCGTTTTAAAATATCTTCTATTTAACCGCACTTGATTGTACTTTTACTTTGTTTTCTTTCTGAATACTTTATCTCTTTTTTTCAATTCAAGTTTTTCAAGATTTTACATTCTAAAGAGAAAAAGAAAGAAGTCAAAAAAAATAGTACGAGTTTTTTTTAACCTCTGAGAGATGCTTAGATTAAAAGAGAATGATAGAGAGAGAGAGAAGATGAGATGGTTTAAGAAGGTAAAGAAAGTTGGGTGAGGTCAAAGGATCGAAAGACGAAAGGAATTGAATGGATCAAATGGATTTGATGATGATCAAGAAAGCTCCAGTTGAGAATTTAACTTCTTCAAAGCTTGGATGATCGAGAGTTTGGATCGATTGAACAAAAACAGGTGAATGGGATCGGATCGGATTCAAGGATTCAAGGAGATGTTGTTTGAAGTGAAGAGGTAGAGGTGAATGGATCATGAGAGCAAAGTGAGGTTAGAATTTAAAGCGATACTATACTTATGATGAAGTGGATACAATTTGAGATGAACCCGGAGTGATAGAAAGGAAAGATGCCGAAGGAGCCGATGAGTCTTTCGGTTTAACTACCTCTTCATCTGCCCAAAGATGTTCTCCGAGTAATTTCTATCCAAACCAAACCAAAAGAGATCAGTGATGAGATGAATGAAATGAAGAATCGAAAGAGACATACGTTCATGGTAAACATATGAACGGTTTTCACATTAAAGATCGCTCTCATCTTTTCATCACATAAGATTTGACGTTTGTCTTGAGGATCTTGTAGATTATTTGATTTAATATATTCCCAAATCTTTTTCACCACTTGAGGACGAGAACACTTATTCAAACATTCAAATGGGTTCAATCATTCATTCATCAACCGTATTCAAAAAAAAGAAAAGGGGTCAGCTTTGAAGTTGAATTTTAAATCTAAAACTTTTTCCCGCTCTCTCTCTCTGACTGATAGGTTTCAAGATTTGAAGGAAGATTGAAAAAGTTGACCAACAGTTAAGACTCCAATCACATTAGCTAAAGCAGATGAACAATTCAATTCTTTATGAATCCCTTTATTAGATGTACTTGGATCGGATTCAGATCTAGGTGTTCTTGGTTTTTTAGGTTTTTTAATCACTTTTGATCCATGAGGATTGGTTAGATCTGATTCATCTTCACTATTCACAAACGCTGCACTTTTTCGTTTTCGATTCTTTGAATGAATCGGTTTTGATTTAATAGGTGTTTTGATGGGTTGAGAACTTCTTGGATTAGGTACTGAAGAATTTGAAACTTGATGGGATAGATTGGTGGTGTATTGTGAAGTGGTACTTGAAGGTTCACCTCCACCTGGAATCCCTCCACTTGGTAATGCTAATCCAAAGTGATTAGGTCCTAGTGCTGTTGGGACGGATGAAGGTGTGATAGATAATTCTTCTTCTTCTTCTAGATTCGTTCCATTCTGTGCTTCAGCAATAGATCTTTGAACCTTTATTGAATCAAATCAAATCGAATCATAAGTTCAAATTAGAATTGAACCTCTTGTAACTTGGAAAAAAAGAAAGTCAAAGAATTGATGAAAGTTTGAAGAATGAAGGAAAGGGATGAACGAACTTCATGAAAGATTGGGATAGCGATCTCATCGATTTCGGTTTTGAAAGTCTTTGTATCTAAATCAGGAAAGATAGTGGTGAGATGACGTCTGATTTGTTTTGCACTAACTAATTGTAAATTGACATCAGGTTGATTTAAATATGATCTAACTTCGATGGAAAGAGTTGAAGGTAAGCTCATTTTTTTTTCTGGTTCGAATGATTTTTGATTTGGTGAAGTTGATTGATCCTGAAATTAATTCAAAATTCAAATTCCCAAAATGGTAAAATGAGAAATGGTAAAAGTAGAAATGGTCAGTTGGATTCTAGATTACACCACATTGTAATCCTACTTTCTATACACCCACCTAATCTCACTTAAGCCTACCTTTGGTTGCGCTTTTGAGCTGTAATCTTCTCAATTTGACCTAGGGTACATTGCCCCCCGGGTCGATTGAGATTTGTTTGAAATTTGAGATTTCTTCAAATAATCTCCATCACCGGTGCATTTGAGAATTTCACGTTGGGTAGGAAAACCAAACCATTTTTCAGCTTCATCTCTCTAAACCTCCAAAACCTCAAGGTCAAATCACATTGATCACATCTTCATTCTTTCAATCTACACCAGTGATGTCTGATCCCACCTCAGATATCAGCATCAATCATCAATCACCATGGTCATCATCCGACAAAGAGGATGATGACCTAGTTCTAAACCTTCTCCTTGAGCATGCCCACCATCTTGCATATTGATGAGAGCTACCAAAGCAGCCTTATAACACCTCGGCCTTGAGAGGTTTTCTCTACAGACGCAAATTGATGGAAGGGCATCCAGGATGCTTCTGACAAGTCTGTTGTATGGATAAGGCAACTTTCAAATTGATCATGAATATCTTACAGCCTCATCTCAAAGATTCCATTCATATCTCAGCCAACAAACAATTCATGATATCTTTAGACATAGTTGGCAATGCATCTACCAATACTACTGCTGCTGAACAATGGCCTCATTTGGGTGAAACGGTATCAAGATATTACAACAAGGTTGTTGACGTTCTTGAAAGCTTGAAAGACAATAACGTAGTCCAACCTGGACTCAAATCTTCCATCCCATTTGAGATTGCCAAAAGCAACCAATTCTCTCCCTTCTTTGATGGGTGCATTGGTGCCCTTGACAGCACTCACATCCCAGTCAAAGTGCCGGTTGAGGATCAACCTCCCTATCAAAATTGAAAGGGTCTTGCAACCCAGAATGTTTTTGCTTCCTGCTCCTTTGACCTGACCATTCCTTCTGTACTTGTGGGATTTGAAGGTAGTACATTGGATCCTGATGTACTCTATGCTGCAAGACATGATGGAGACTTTGTCATCCCGGAAGGTATGTGTCTTTTGCCTTCATTTCTTACAAATTTCTTACAAACCATCATCATCTGATGTTTTTCCTCTGATCATCCAGGACGCTTCTATCTGGGTGATGCAGCATACCCAAATGGTAATGGTATATTATGACCATACCTTGGGTTTTGATATCATATTCAGGACTGGGCTCAAGGCCGGACTGCTTCACAGAACTATCAGGAGCTTTTTAATTATTGACATTCTCAGCTCAGGGTGATTATTGAACACATCTGTGGTGTATTGAAAATTGGATTTGTAATACTTGTCTTAATGCAACATTTTCCCATCCACCAACAAGGAAGTTTGGTGACCGCACTCATCCTTCTTCACCACTTCATCATGCAAGGTGGTGAAGACCAGTTTTTTGACAAATTTGATCAGAAACAACACGTGCAAGATCAGGCATGGGTTCAACAAGCTCAAACAAAACTTTGTACCTCCCAGAAGACACAACCAAGCTGCTGCAAGTTCTCAGCAAGAGGATATTGCAGAAAGGATGTGGGCTCATGAACAAGACCACTGATTTCATCATCAACAGCAGTTCTCATTTTTAAGAAACTGATTGTATTCTTCTTTTCCATTGATCCATCTCTTTCTCTTGGTCTCTTATGGATTTTTTTCTTCTGATCAATGGTCTCTTTCTCTTATCTATTTTTATTTCAATCAATCAATCCATCTCTTACTCTTACTCATTTTTGATCAATCAATGTTTTGGCAACAACCCAGTCCAGTCCAATTTCTCTTAGTTCAAAATCAAGCCATAACTTTTTGAATTCTTACTTGTATTGATTTGAATGGAATGTAAAACTGACAATAGGACATTTTTGATCAAACAGAAGGCTGAAGGAGAACGAATACATGATTTCTGGGTGTACAATTTTCAGCTAGCAGATAGTGATGGGTTTTTAATTACATTTTAGAAGTACTTGTTGTTTGTTTCTGAATCATAAGATAAGTGATAGATGATGACATGGAAACTCTCTCACCCTCCTCAAGCCTTTTTCTTTTCCAAAACCTCCTCTTTCAATTACTCCCAACAACTTTTCTCATCTGGAAGTTTGAAAACTGAAGCCTTGGCCTCTTCTTTGATTGCATTGATTTCCATGATGTGATATTGAATATTGGGGAAATGATTGGAGCTGTGTTCATTGAATATCTTCATTGCTGCTTGCTGATGAGAATGCTTCTTGGCGTTGATGCGAGCAGCCTCTTTGATGGATTGATTGTGATTCGGCTGAGGCAGTGGCCTTGATCCCATTATGTTCAGCTGCTTTTTTAGCCTTCTTGATCAAGTCCTTTGAAGCAGAAGCAATTGCATTGGCAAGAGTCCCTGGCTTGACTGTACAAGCTGGTGTTTTCTTCTCAATGTTCTCTTTGGAGCTGGGTTGTTTCTTTTCAGAATTTGAAGGTTCATCATCTACATCAGAGTCCAAGAGATTGACTTGAATAGGTTTGGTTTCTTTTTTTTCTCTTTTCCTTTCTACAACTTGCTTGTACCAGTTCTCTGGGTATTTCAAATTAATGAGCATGGGAGAGCTGTATACAACACTATTTAATTCACTGACCTGAATCCTCAATGACAGGAAGCTCATCACCTTTGTTTTGAGAACTACTATCTAGAGCTTGTTCAGCTGCGGTTAATCCTTGACAATCTTGGGGAGCATTTTTGTCTTTGTTTTTGTCTTCATTCTCTTTTTCTTCTTCATTGTCTTTGTTATCTTCATTCTCTTTTGTTTCTCATTATTGTTGTATTCATCTTCTTCCTCCATTTTTTTTGCTTTGACTTGCACACTACTGCTTGTTCCAGTACGTAGGTCACCGGTAGGTTATGATTGATGTAAGATTTCATCCATTTGATTGTAGAAGATGAAGGTTTGCTTTTGAAATGCACTGACATCCTTGTCTTTTTAGTGTAGACAAGTGAGGAAAGGTCAGTAAAAACAAATAGAATCTAAAGAGAAAGATGTACATACCTCACCAACACTGTCCCACCATTCCTTGGGCATATTGATTCTACAATCACCAGCAACCCAGCCAATTCCAGAGTTTGCCATCAACCTTTGAGCTCAAGTATAAATACCTTCATTCTGAACCAGAAGAAAGACGAATGTTCCAAATTTGAATTGAGACCCAATACATTGTAGATCCCATATGAAACCCTATTTGTATTTACTCCGGTGTAAAGATTTTTGATATATTTTTTGAGCATAGGCTTGTCTGCATACGCCAAGTTTTATTTCTTGGTGACATTAAATTGGTTTCCAGTTCACACCATTCATGTTACCATTTTCCTTCTTGGTTATGAACTTGTTGAGCACAAACCAAACCTTGGAATTGGTCCACTTGGCTTTATTGGTCTTTTGCGTGTCTGATTCCTTCTGAGCCCAAGGCATTTCAATTGATATGTGATAAGAGACTGATGAACAAAATTGTGCTGAAGCAATGAATAGTAATGGACAACAGAAATGGTAACGGTAAAAAAGAAACTATAACAGTATTTGAGCCTCTTTTCAAAGTGTGGGGACTACATTGATGTGTGGCAAACAGGTTTGCTTTGATATTCTCCCATTTTGAGATTATTCAAAAGGAGCTTTTAAGCTCCTTTTGGAATGGGGATAGAGATTATTTCTAGGTACTAAAATTGTTGCCAACACTGCAAACATTAAACAACTTCCCTTGAGTTGAGCAGGGGAAAACAATTGGAAGTGTAATTGGTCATAAAGGGTTAATCAAGTACAACTGAGCCATAAGATCAACATTGCATATATGCAAAAAGCTGAGTGACTTGATAGCAATCATGCACATACAGGTCTGCTCAGTCCCCGGCTCATCTGAATGAGTAAATCATATGTGATACATTGTGTAACTTTTTCCAGTTTGACAAGATCCTCCCAAAAATTGACTACATATACCCCCAAAGCTCCTGAGGCAATACTCTAGAAGCAATCCCACAGTAACAGAACAGGTGTTACATGAAGTTTAGTTGATGGAATTACACCAAACTTACATGTCAGTGTATGTAGCCAGTTTTTTGAATGATTTGTAAATACTGTAAAAAATTACTGGTGGTATTACATATGAATTACTCAATCAGATGAGCTGATAGCTGAGCAGCTCTGTATGTACATGATAGCTCCTGACTTGCCCATCCTGGTGCACATATGTAGTGTAGGTGCCATGGCTCCAGTGTGCAGTGATCAATCCTTGATGAGCAATTATACTTCCAATCATTTACCCTGCTCAATTGAAGGGAAGTTGTTTGATGTTTGCAGTGCAAACAACTTTTTTTGAGCAGTGATTTGTTTGAAATTCAGCTTTGATTATTGAAAATCATTGCACAAGATAATCCCAAACAAAAGTAGCCTAAGTGTATGTCATCCCATCAAACTACACATCTCTTCACACTCAGGAATCATCTCATTCAAGTTCAAATTCAAATTCAAAGAAAGGAAATTGAAAATTGCATAACCAAATCAGGTTAGCCAATCCTCTTGCAATTTGACATAGACTGATTCAAACTGTCAATCACAAGATAGAACATCACTTAATTTCAGACTCTTCAACGCAAGAGGATCATCATCATCACAGCACTCTTCTTTCTTGATCAATTTAAAAAACGGTTTGGATCTATCAAATTGATTTTACAAGTCATCAAGCCTTCTGGAGAAAAAAAAATCAAGAATAAAAATACCTTTGAGCAGAAGAAAACAAAAAAAAGAAGCTCATGATCTAATCTTTTGAGAAATTTGATTGACAAAGACTCTATCAGTCTCACGATTCCACTGATCTAAACCTTCAACCTTTTCAAATCGGTGATGAAAATAATCTTTAAAAAGGTGACCTTTCATCAAAAACTCTTCTGGTACATGTTCCCATGAACCGATGATATGGGATTTTTTCTTTTTATGTGCTAATGGTTTGAAGGTTAACCAAATCTTAAACTTTCTCAAGAGCTCCACACTTAATCCGACATGTTGAGAAATTAAATATTCTCCAATCCTGATTAACTTTTTTGAATGAGTTTTTTCAATTTGAACTTTTTCTGGAAAATTGAGATTCATTTGATCAGCAAGACTAGATAAGTATTTAATTCTTTGAGTAAATCGTTTTGAAATTGGATCATCATTGATTGTGAATAGAGCCCTTGTGGGTTCTTCTTTCCAAACGTTTCTGAACACTTGAATGACTGCCCCATCCTGTAGGTTCACTACTCCACGCATCACATCTAACATATGATGAACTTTTTGGGTGATCTGTTCTTTGCCTAGGATGTGCCAATTCACTTGATTTGAAGATAATTCAAGGATTTGATCAATGGTAGCCAAGACTGGAAGAATGTATCCCTCCTTGATCAAGTTTTTAGAAAGAGCATCTTGAAGGACTTTTGATGCCTTTATATATGTATCATCATGTCCTATCATGTAAATTGTGGCAACCCTTTTCTCATACTCTCTTAAAGCAATCTTCTTCAGAATCCTTAAGCTTTCTTTACCTGTCTCATCAACCAGGTCATCAAGTTGATCTAATTGTTTTGAATTGGCTTCTCTAAAGTCTGGAAATGGTTCATCAAATCTTAACATCTTTCCTATTGATCTTAGGCTACTTGGAAGTTTCATCTCTTCTTCCTTCCAATCATATGTAAATTTGATGGCATCAAATTGACGTTGAAGAGAGATTATGCGTCTATAAGCTTCAAATGGATCCTTAAAGCTCATCTGTACCTCCGCTAGAGGTGGATATATGCTCTCACCATCAAAGCCCATGGCTCGAAGGCATTCAAACTGAACTCTTGAGATCCAAATCTTGAGCATGGGTGTTTGATCTTGTGATCTGATGAGTTCTTTTAAAAAACTTTTCTTATCAATCCTATCAATCTCAATCACTTCTTCTTCTTCATCTTCATCATCCTCTTTCTCAAGTTGATGAATTTGATCTTCATCACCTTTGATCTTCATCTTCATCAATTCATCATTCTTCTTATCTTTTGATTTAAGTTTATGTTTCCTTTTTGATTTTGCTTGATTTGATTTCTTTCCTTTACCTCTTTTGAATGTTAAAACTTGAATGTCTCTTAAACTTTTTTCATCAAACTTCTCTTCAAATTCTTTATCTAGAGCTTCTGATGAATTTGCTTCTTCAAGATTTAACTGATCTTTACCTAATTGGTCATCATTCATTTTGACTGACTTATCATCTCCAGTTTCAGTTCTCAGGTTGTGTAAAGTGCTGGTAATAGGTGTATGTTGTGGTGAGATCAAGTTTTCTTCAAGGATCTCATCGGTTTTGGTTCCTCCTTGCAAGTTCCACTTCTTTTCATCTGTCTTTTGGTCTTCACTAGATAAATCAGTTGAATGGTCTTCATCTTGGACTTTATGTTCTTCTTCCGCATCAAGATCTTCTTTCAAATTATCAGACGTTGATGATGTTTCATGAAAACCCACATCAATCTCTTGACTCACATCTCCCTTCTCAGTTCCAATTTTGGTTGAAGTCCCAATACGTCCATTCTCAAACCCATCCAAGAAGCTCTGCTGTATCTTCTTCCTTGGTTTTGTCTTCTTCCAGTTTGATGATGTTTTTGATTGATTCTCTTCTTCAGTATATACAGATTGGGATTTAAAACCTTTTACTTTGTTCTCAAGTAACACATTTTCTTTAATTGGCTCTGCTTTCATATTCTTTTCATTTTTTATTTGATCTTCCTCTTTAAATCTATCATTCCAATCACAACGGTTGGGTATATACTCCTTTTGAAGGTTTGATTCATCTTTGAAAGACTCAGTGATCTTTTGGTGGGTTGATTTGAAAATTGACTCTTTTGGTTCTGAGATGAAACTTTTCATGTTTGAGTTCATGGGAACTTGAAGTTGAGATTCATCTTCAATTTCATTAATCTTGGTTCTTTCTTTATTAGGATTGACTTCAGAGATCTCATTTTGATTTTTGTTTTCATTCCAGATTTTGAATAAATCTTTTGAGCTTGTGGGTATTTTCGAGTGATCTCTAACAGCTTGATTTCTATCAAGCTTAACAATCACCTCTTTACTTGTGCTATCCTTTCCATTGATCGTTCCATACCTCTTTGAGTCTTTAATCAAGATAGTTTGATGAGGGATCTTTGGGATTTCTTGATGAGTTACTTTACTCGATCCCATTTCGGTTATTGAAGTTAATTCATCTTTTTCTTTGGACTCGTTCTTTTGTTGTAAATCTTTTTCAGATGATTTGAAATCATTTGAACTCTCCTCAAATCCCTTCTTCTCAATCTTCTCCTTCTTCATCAATCTTTTGTATAATTTTTCTCTTTCTTTTTGAAGAAATTCAATCTTTCTACGAAGTCGATCTAATTCAATCTCTTTAATACTCTTTTGTTGATTTGAAAATTCTTTCAAAACGAATTCAATCGGTTTTTGTTTGTTCCGAACAATCGATTCATTTCTCATGCTGTGATCAATCAAATCCAAGAGAATAGAAATATATTATGAACAGTAGATTTAATCAAGTGATCTGTTCAGTAAACCTATCTTTCAAGAATCTTTCCTCTAATCAAACCAAAAAAAAAACACACACACTTACTCCTGCTCTTCATCCAGATCCCTAGAATCGGGTTGATTTTGAAAAGTGAATGATTCAAGCGGGTTTGAAAAGAAAGTGAAAGGAGGTAAATCAACTGATTCGCTTTGTGAACCGATCTCAGTTTGGATGATGGTTTTAGGCTCAGGCTCTGATGATTCTTTAAGTGAGATCTCTAGTCCAGTCCACATATTATAAGGCTTTTCATCATTCATCGGAACTGTTAGTTCATCTTTTCCTAAGAATGTACAATGAGATTTGTTCATGGAAGTCAGAGTCAGACTGAGGCATAGAATGAAGTAAAACATCTTCATAAGGTGATGATTGCCTTGCTTGAGGTGGCAGATTGATAGATGTGTCGAAGTAGAAAGTCTTGAAATCTGGAGAGGATCAGATGAATGAATGAATGTTTCTCTGATTCAGTTCAAGATCCTTTGAGATGTTTTACTCTGAAGTCTTCAATCTCAAACTCCAGATCTGATTCGCAGCAATGGCTTTGACACACCACTCTGATCACTGGAGTAGGCAAACCTCTTTTGTCACATTTGAAGACCCTAAACGCACAGCACCGTCACTACAGATCACCTCAAGTAAAGCTCTCCTTTGAGTTTGAGTTTGAGTTTGGTTGCTGTGTCATGTGATCTGGCTCAAAGCCCAAATATTAGGGCAGTTCAACTTTGCCCAAAAATGCTATAAACATTTACGCACTTTGACCTCCCAGTGTTGTAAAATTGGAGTAAGTTGAAAAAGGATGTGCTGTACATGTGCTCCTTGGGTGCGGACTTCTCAAACTTTGTCAAAAAATATATATATTTATAAGTTGCATTTCTTGGTACACCCATTTATGTTTTAAAGCTTTTTCAAACTTGAACTTCCCTATGATTGGGTATACATAGGTGGTAGAGCAGGATCATCAGATAGTTTGGTTTGGAAGAAAACTTCACAGCCAATGTCAGAGATCTTAAAGTGTGAACTTTGATAGATCTGCATACGATGGCTTTCACAAGGATGTGGTGTAGATGATATGGAAGACTGAGGAATGTAATCTCAGTCAGAGTGTTTATGTACATACCTGATCAATGAACTGTAGTGAACCGTTCAAAAGGTAAAAAGTGATGTGAGCAGATGAAGAGAGAAGGAGAACTGAATGAAATGATTTTCAAGAAACGTGATTGAGGATGACGATAGAGAATGAGTGAAGGATGAATTGAAAGAGGTCTGATGAGACTGTGTGAATGTGATTGAAGATAGTCTGGATGGAATCAGGACTGAAACCACTTACCTACGATGCTCAGCAAATCAGTTCTTGATTGATCAGATTCTGACCAGTGAGCTTGATAGACTGATCGAATGAATCACTCTTCGATTCATCATTGTAATCTGCTTGGTTTGATGAATCTTGAGACTGATTGATTAGATGAAAGGAACGCGGATTGAAGTTCATTGATAATTAAATTGAAATCTTTGAAATCCAATCTTCATCCACTTCCCTTGTGCCTTGTTCCTCATTCGATTCAAAACACTGGCCTAATCCTTTCATCTCTCATCATCTCTCATCTTTTGATTTTGTCTTTTTGATTTCGATCTTTTTGCTATTTGCTCAGCTTCCCATTCAATTCATCCTACTCACTCTTCTTCTCAGATCATGAATTCCACCTTTTTCATTTCTGAATCTGAATCTGAATCTGAATCTCAACTTCTCTCAACTTATTCTCATCCTAACCTTTCAAACCTCTTCAGTTTGTTCATTTCTTTCTCATCTCAACAATCTGTTCAGATGAGTTACATAATGTAAGTTGATGATGGATTGGTTTTTTTGGTTTCCGATTGAATAATCTGTAGGTTCAATCACCAATTTAGTCATCAAAGCAAATCAAGATTATCATCATCATCATCACTCTTTTGCTCAGCCACCCATCAATCTATTCAAAACGTTTGTAATCTTGATTCCATTGAGAATGTCTTCTCATCAAACGGTTTATCATGTAAACTGATATTGAATGAGTTTGGATTAGTGGCACATTGAACTCCTCTCTTACTCTTCAACATGTTTCTTCTTCCTGCTTTCGAGTTTATCTTTGGTTTTCAATCTCTCCTGATTCGATCCTTTTAACTCTCCTTGACCTTTTCAAATCCCAATCTAATTTTCAAAAACCATCCAAACCTTTCACAAGACTCTTGTTGACCTTTGATCAAGAACTTCATTTGCTTTCCATCAAACTTGATTCTGATTTGATCCCCACTCTTCATCCTTCTACTTCATCCATCATCACACTCGAAGAAATCAAAGTCTTACATCAAAGGTCATCATCTGATGATCAACCTCAATCCTTTCTCTCTCGATTGGTAGTCTTCTTCTGGTCAGTTTCACATTCACTTTTCGTCCATCACTCTCTCTCTTTCAAAACAAAGGGACTGGCGATGTCCACTGAGAATAGAGTTGAATGACATCAGCACCTATCGTGCTGTGGACTTGTCTAATCACTTATCATCCCCTCATCTCACTTCTATTCACTTCTATGCATCCAAACCCTTTGAACTGATCCAACCCGGTCCTTTTTCCTTCAAATCAGTCTTCCTTTCTTCAACTTGACCATCAAACTCATTCAAATCATGTCAACCCATTTGACTTCATTCGAAACGATTCCATACAAAGTTGGCCAATTCCTCATCAAATTCTCACATCGAACCGTGGCTCAAGCTGAGAATAAAGCTAATCAACATCGCATCTTGGAAAAAGAATTTTTGAGAGTCATCAAATCTGAACTGGAACGTCTCTTTGGTTCTGAAGATGATTCAAATCCAACTTTAGCCAATCTCGGTCTCTCCTCCTCTACCTTCTCCCTATCCTCTCCTGATCTTTACTCTCCAGCAAGAGGTTTGCAAGATCTTCAGAGTCATCTGGTCGGTACTGCTCGAGCTCGTGGCAAGACAGAGGGTGAGGTGGAAGGGATGAAGGAGCCCGAAAACTTATCTGGCCAATCAACTCAAGCAGCCGTGCCATCCTTTTGCTTTCGAAATGTCAACTTTGGTCAACTGTTGCACACCTTTTCAGTTTGTTTGGTGTTTCAACTTTATTGGACCATTGTTCACCTGATCTCAAGACTCGAACTGGCTATCACCCAATACGCTTATCGATTTGTACTTTGGATCAATCCCAACCAACGACGTCATTCCGGTTCCTTCTCAGCAACTGTTAGCAGTCCTAGACCCAAGGAAATCTCGAATAAACCTTTTAGAATCTCTAGATCGATTCATCCCTCTTTACCTTCTTCAATCATGAAACCCGCCACCGAAGGCAATCTGACCTCGATGCCCATCCCGGGTAAAGTGATTCGGAATGTGTCTTGGGATAATGGATCGATTTTGGGAGGATATCCTAGTGATTCTGATCATCATCTTCCTCAAGATCGATTGGGTGGTAAGATCCCACATGTACATCGAAAGGAGAATAAAGTGTTACCGAAGAGTCCTAAACCTGTTTTAACTCATGCTTCGAATCATCACCCTAAGATTGATAAGCTTCAATTTGGAAATCCATCCGATTTATCAAAGAAGGTGAATGAAGGTTTGGGAGATGAATCAGATGATCACGAAGAAGAGGATGAAGAAGAGGTAGAGAACAAGGAAGAAGAGGAGGAAGAGGAGGAGGAAGAAGAGGAGGAATCAGAAGATGAGTTGAGTGTGGTGATCAATGAATATGAATATCATGAAGAGAGTAGTCCGAACCGAAGTGCAGAGGATGGGATGATTCCGATCACACCTGAAATCAGTCAGATCGGACCGAGTTTTAAAGATGTGGAAACGATTGACAGTCTAGAGAAGTTTCCATCGAGATCATTAAAAGAATCGGATTTAATCCTTCAATCTTCAAAAGTGATTGAACTGATGAGAGTTGAAGAAAGGAACCGAGGGAGTGGATAGGTTTTGAGTGAATTTTGGAGGAGAAGGATGATGCTTCATAAAGGGCTTAGTTGAGATTTACACCATCCAAGTGGATGGATGAAGTGTCTTTGTTGATGAGAGGTGGATCAAGTATACATTCCAAGAAGTTGATTTGTAGTTTTGATTTGATTTGTCTTTGTACCAGTTTATCTTAGATTGTTAACCTGTAATTGATCTCATATATATTATATATATATCTATATATATGAGAGTTTAAGCTTACATTGTGAACTTGAAGTGATTGATTAAAGTCTTTGGGTTATAAGAAAGCCACAAGCCTATGATTGGTTTCATTCTTGATCTTTGTTTTTGTAGTTTTGTGGGTTTTGTTTTGTTGATGATGATTGGGATGAGGTTGTCAAGTGTGGGTATTAAAATTGAATGAAGTGTTTTTTTGATGATATGATGTGAAGTGATGATAAGTTCTTAAAGGAAGATTAAAGAAAGGTGAAGATTGAGGAATTGGATTTGATTTGCCATAGTATTTCTTGTTGAATTGACTCCTTCAGAGATTGAGATCAGCATCAGCATCAGCATCAGCGTTAGGGTCAGATGAAGAATGAAGAATTGATAAGAGAGAGATTGAATTGGGTTTATGTACTAAATTAAGTATGGACTGATAGACTTGGAATGTATGTAAGAGTGGTGTAATTTTATTTTATTTTATTTTATTTAAAATAAAATAAGGAAAAATGAAGTGTAAAAGGAAATGAAGAAGAAGTGAGATTGATTAAAAAAACAAAAACCAATCACAAACCAACAAACCAATCAAACCAATCCACATTCCCATTCCAATCAAACTCAACATCAAACTCAACATCAACATTAAAAGTATTTTATAAGCAAAATCAATAGAAAAAGATTATGATCAAATTTAGATTTCCAAATAGTAAAAAATCACAAACCACCCATCAAGAACATTCATCTCAATCTCAATCTCAATCTCAATCAGATCAACTTATAGAAAGAGAAGAAGATGAGAAAGATATCAAACATTCAACAGAATCATCATTACCTTCAACTTCTGCAAATACTACCACCCATCATCATCAAATTCAAATCAATTCATCATCACCATCTACATCTTATTCTGAATCTAATCTAAATCATCTTCATTCATCTCATCCTAATCTCAATCAATCTTATCAATCTCATTCATCTCCTCTCACTCATCCTCATCATCATCCAGAAGATCAATCATCTTCTAATCCTCATTCCATTCATCAATCTAATCCTTCTCTTATGTTTCCCAAGAAGACGCGTAGGAAATCGTATGGTGGTATCAGGTTAAAGATTTTTATCAATCCTTTTTTTCCATCATCTGATCATCTATACTCATCATCCTTTTGATTTGTTCTTCTTCTTCTTTTAGGGCTATGTTAGGTATCAATCAAAAACCTGAAGAGAATCCACCCCCATTACCAGTCCCGATCCCATCCTCATCAGATTCATCTCAACCACAAGCACCGTTAGCTTCTCAAGTTTCAATTGATACATCTACTTCACCTGCTAGTTCTTTAATCAGTATCCCACCCTCTCCAATCACAGCTGAATCTAGACCGTCTACTTCTTCTTTAAGACCATTTCCATTCTTAGGTGGGATGAGAAGGAAAAGTGCGAATTCAAACGCACCTAAACCTAATCCACATCATCTTCCTTGGAGCTCAACTGCTGCTTCTTCTTCAATTCATCCGACGCCTCATTTACCTAATCCGAATATCAGTCCTACTACTTCAAATTCTAATTTAAAATCAACTCCGATCCATAATCATCATCATCCTAGTTCACTTGGAAATCGAATCTACAGTGTATGTCCTTATTTTTCGAAATCATTTGACTTTCAACTCTAAATTCTTTTCCCTTAAATCATTCATCAAAACTCAAACCAAATGAACTTTATCATCTTAATTCAAAATTCAATAGCACGGATCATCTAAAAAAGCACAATCAGTCGACGATTTATCTCAATTTGGATTATTACCTAAACCTAGAATCAAATCAAGAAGATCAGTAGAAGAATTCAATCGGATCAATCAACTTCAAACTTCTTCCTCTCTCTTGAAAACTGATGATCATCATCATCCTTTACTAAGTTCATCTTCTGCTGAAAAAAATCCAACGGATGAACTCAGTAAAGGGTTAGATCAGATTGGTGAATTAGCCGGTTCTTTGGCTTCCATCACCCATGAAGATCGTCATCCTAGATTATCGAATCCTAAAGAGATGAGAACGGGTGAGTGTTGGGTTTGAACTTTCTTGCTCTTCTTCTGTTTCAATTTAGAATATCTTTTTCGGATTTTCTTTGGGGGGGGGGCGGCGGGGGACATTTTCGGTGTTCATTGATGGGTTTTCTTCTTGTTGAATCATTCTTGAATAGTTTATGGAGTTTCACTTAAAGATTTGTTTTGGAGAGATGGTGATCAGTATCCTTTATTGGTGAACATCCTAGTTGAATTAATTGAAGAAAAAGGTAAATTCCTTTCATTCTTGTTCCTTTTTTGCTTGGAGTTTTTTTTTCTTTCGTCTTGGGTTAGGATAGATTCCAAAATTCGGATTCTTTTCTTTTTCTTTTTTTTTTGGTTGATCTTAAACTCATCTTTTGGTTTTTCTTGTTGGATCTTTTAGGAATCGATCAACAAGGAATTTATAGAGTTCCAGGTGAAAAGAGAGTGATTGAGAATTTACAAGCATCGATTGATGAAAGAGGTAAACGGAAATGAAAACTTATCTTAACCCAATCGAGATCAAATCAAATCATTTTCTTCAACTAATTCGAATTTCATTTTTTTGGGGGGGGGTGAAACTTCATAGGTGTCACAGGTGTTGATATATGGAAAGAGAGTTATAAAGATGTACATAATCTATCAGGTTTGTTAAAATTGTTTTTAAGGGAGATTCCAGGTGGAGTGATACCATTTGATCGATATGATACTTTTTTGGCTGTCAGTGGTACGTCTTTTCTTGAACTTCATCTACTTTCGTTTGGGGTGTTTTGAGGTTCTGAAGAAGGATCGAAAGTTCATTCTGTTGACCTTTGTTCTTTTTTTTGGGGGTTTGTTGATTAGGGATTGAAGAATCGTTGAAGACGAGTCAGTTACATGCTCATGTTAAAGAATTACCCAAACCAAAGTGAGTGTGTGATGATCAAGTGGATTATCCAAAAAGCTGTTGAGCATGATGTTTGTTTTGATTTTTAAATCTTCAGTCGGATCTTATTGCTAAGACTAGTACGGCATTTTGAGAAGTGAGTGTTTGTCTTTTACCGTTTGACTTTGAACTTTGGTGTTGATGAATCTTGAGTTTTCAATTCAATTGATCATATCAAATGAAATACGTACCTTAGAGTGGTAGCACATGCTGAAACAAATAGTATGCTAGCACATAATGTTGTAAGTCTTACTCTATATCTTCACTTTTTCCTCAGTATTAATCTTTCACTTTACCTTTTATGAAATTCTGTTAATCAATCGTTTTTTTTTGCTTGTTGGATTTTGACCATTACAGGCCATTGTCTTTGCACCAAGTCTATTCAGAAGTGGATCAGAACATTCGAATCCATTATTATCGATGCAAAACATAGGAAAAGCATCAGCGATCGTGAGACATTTAGTTTTGAATGTGAATGAGATTTTTGAAAGTTCAGAAAAAGAAGAAGAAGAAGAAAAGGCAAGAGAAAGAGTTCGAATTCGAAGAGAGAAGGATGAAGGGAAGAGAAGAGAAGAGGAGAAGAGTGAGAAGAAGACGCAGCAGCAGAAGAAGAATGAAGGGAATTCGAATCAGAGTTGGAATATTCGGAATGAGAGTAATAAAGAGAAGAAGAAATCGTCTAGATCGTCTAAGACGATCAAGAGTGTGAGTAACTCTATACCTAATTCGAATCAATCTAGTTCTTCTACTTCTTCTCATCAACCTAGTACTAGTCATAAAAAGTTAGGTAGACAATCACTTCAAAATCAATATTCTACTACGATCAATAAAAAGAAATCATGAATGAAAGAAAGAAGATGAAGTGGATGAGGGGGGGGGAAAGAAAAAAAAAGAAAACCGGATTCAGAGAAAAAAAGGGTTTTTATATCACTTAAGTTTGATGATTATCTCTATCATTCATGCAATAAATTTATATAGATATAGATTTATATATTTAAGCAAGTATATCATATATTGATTTATATCTTAAATTGTTTACAGTTTTTATTATTATTCAATTCAATTCAATTATGTACCTCCTCCCTCCCTTCCTCCCTTCCTCCTTCCTTCCTTCCTTCTTTTTTTTTTGTTGGTTTTCTTTGTTTTGATTTTTTTGATTTTTTTTGATTTTGATTTTCAATTTAATCATGATCTTAATTTATATATTACTTTTTTTTTCTTTCTTTTGGTTGGTTTTAACTTTTATTTTTTTTGTAAGAATGAAAAGTCGTAGTAGTAGTAGTAGTAGAAGAAGAAGAAGAAGAAGAATTGGAAAGAGAGAGAGAGAGAGAAGAAAAAAAGAAGAAGAGAATTTTTTTCGATCAATCAATCTAAGTTGAACAAGTTTCAAAAGGGGTTTTTTGGTTTGAATTTGTTTTTGTTTTTCAATGTTATACCACAAAAAGAACAAAAGAAAGAAATCAATCAAAAAAGAATTGATTTACAAAAGGATTTTGAATGAATTTAGATTGATCAACATTGGCTCAGGACAAAAAAATTAGAATTTGAGTATGTATAGAGTTTTATACTCTTATTACTTATCTTGTTGATCAACTTCATTTAATAAGTCTTCACTATACCACCAAGAAAAAAAGTGTATGAGAATAGTGAGACTTGAGAATCAAAGTTGAATGAAACCTATATTCCTGATGAGCAATTGAAGAACTTTATTAAGGTTTTGATCTTTCAACAGATTTGGATCCATATCAAGTTTTCTTGTGAAGATTTTCTCATCAGATAGATTGAAGTGAGTAAAAGATTGGAGAGACAAAACTTTAGAGAGTTGAAGAGATGAGGTACAGAGAGATCTTTACTTATGTAACTTGATTCATAGATGTGTGAAAGTATTGAGGAGGTAAGATTTTCTTACAGCTTTTTTTTCTAAACTTTAGGTTCATCTTCTTGTGGAAGTTGATTGATTTAAAGATATGAAGTCATAGATCATTAGATATTTCAACAAGACATGAGAAGTGATATGGATTTTTGGAAATGAGGTGGGAGTGGATTGGGATCCTTAGATTTACAAACAAGTACAGGTCTTCCCACCAAATCTCTTTGACTAGTTGTGAGGGTAGAGTGCTCTTTTGGAGTACTCTAAGCTCACTAATGGGTGGTCTCAGCTTGTATTTTTGTAATAATAATTGTATTTTTATATTGCAATCAATATTGCAATTCCGATAATTAAGAATAAAGGTAAGGAAGAGAGAAAGGAGTGAAGGATGGATGGATCCAAGTCTTTCCTTTAATCTTTGTATCAACAGATTAAAGAATGATTGAGTTCACTAGCCTGGTTGTTCTAAAGTCACCAACTTGGGGTTGTTCTATAGGTCACCAACCTGAAGTGCTTGTATGTCACTAGCCTGGGGTTGTTCAAAGGTCACCAACCTAGTTGTTTCTACTTGGGGAAAGTAGAGGATCCAGAGGAGTGAGGGGTATATTACTTACTTTTAATCAAGGAACTGATTAAATTTAATGAAGTTAATCACTAGTCTTATAATTATAAGACTCTTGATTTGTACTTCAGTTGAACTTTGGTTAGTTCTTAAAAGTAGTGTGTAATAAAATGCTTGGTGGATTTTGCTTGAAGGTTGAGAGGAGGGGTCTATATACCCTCATCTTTTAACTTAATTGTAGTGATAATTGTTTGTATCATTATTTACATGTGTATTTGTTATGTAAACTATGTAATATAAGCATAATGACTCTTCACACTGAGGCCCTGTTTGGTATGGCTTACAAAAGCGGGGCAAAATAGATTATTTTTTGAAAATAATCTATTTTTCGCATTTACAAAATTTCCCGTTTGGTATACATTTTGCCCCTTTTTTCTAAAATGTATTTCACGTTAAATAATACATTAATCAGGCCAATAATTCGATTTTTTGAAAGCTGCCCTTGACCCGCTTTCAAATCATCCGGAATAATCTATTACACAATTGTATAATCAATTATTCTGTAACACATTTATAAACAGTGTACGCTATACCAACCGGGGCCTGAGTTATGAGGTGTATTTATTGTATTTGTAGGTTAAATTCATATATTACATGTTGTTACATGTAGTTATCAGTGTTGTGAATCTATTACGTTTTGCAAAATACCAAAGTATGATTGGGTGGAACCTTATACTATGAGAATAGGGATTTGAAATATACAAGAAGGCACTGTTGCGAGTTAGGTAGAGAGCAAGCTGAGGATTTGATTGCAGAGGAGGAATGTCCGCCTTTTATAGGCAAGACTTTTCACAGTGAAACTAGATTCTAGGCTACAAGATAAACACACACAAGGTAAAGCCGGAATCGGCGTATAAATAAAGTAAGGGATAAGGGGAAAAAGGATATTGAGAGATATCCATATGTATATGGTAAAGAGCAAATAAGAGTAAACGTGACGCGTGAACCATGAGATGGTTCACCACTTCCAAGACACCCGGATCTGGCAAGGTTTTGTTAAACGGATCCGGAGGTTTTACACAATGGAGAGTTGACAATGGTAGATGAAACTTTGAGGCATTAAGGGGACATTGGTGAATCATCAAGCTCTCAAGGAGCTCTTTGATGATAGTTGCAGCAAGGGTGTTGGAGTCTCTCCAACCAACCATTCCCTTTATCCTGCTTTGATCAAGAGCAAACCCAAGAAATGGCTGAGCTCAAGGCAAATCCTTCTAAATAACTCAAGTTACCTCCTGTCCATAATTGAATCATCACTATATGTGATACAATACACATATTAGGTCTGAGCCCAAAGAAATTTGTTCAACAGTTTTTCACTAGCAGCCACCCAACTGTGAAGGAGCGTTGAGGCAAGTGGAGTACTGAGGAATTCCAACAGCTGAATCAAAATTTTGGTTTACATATTTGCTATATACAAATTTGTGTAATCCGCAGTTGTCTGTTGAATATCTTGAGGACTATGTTTTCCTTGTAAGAAAAATTTCTCCCGGAATTTTGGTTTGGAATTCTGACAAGAGAGATTTGTTGGGAAGAAGCAGGCGCTTCTCCCTGACCACTTTTTAAAAAAATGATAATTGGGATTTTGGAAATCTTAGATTTCCTCTACTGAAAGTGATTACCTTCCGTGCCAAATTTCCATCTTTTCCGGCAAGTGCCTCGTGCCTCGAGCATTGCCTGCTATGTTAAACTAAACCGCAGCACGAGGGACTGAGTCAAGTTAGGTGTTCTTATATTTTTTTCCCCAGTTTCCCAGTTTTTTACACTACAGCCAAAAGGACCGAGTTGGGAAACTGGGAGACTGGGGAGAGACCCCCGGGTCTTGATGTTTGTAAATTGGCTTTGTGGCGATGGGAGAGTGGGCGTTCTGCATTACCGGACGGTGGACGGCTCTACATCTTTGCCGTCACCCTTTTGACCAATCCAATGACCCACACGAGCCTCAAAAACACAGAAGAAAGCCAACAGATGTCTGCATCATGTTGAAGACCCTTTTGAAATTCCAGTCTCTTCTTGATACACATGAGGTTGACATGTGATCACCTCCATCGCTCACATTCTCGCTTGTTCGACTAGAAACCTATGAGTGGACAGTTGACTCTTCAAATTTATAAATACTGACTAGCGGTCAAGGGTAACGAGTTCGACTGTCTGCCTACAGAGATCCACAACTTCACTCATAATACTCATCTGCACTTCCTCTATACCGACATGTTCAAAACACTCGCCTCATGCGCAACACTTGGTCTATTGGCACTGACTACGTCGGCCGCGCCTCTTGAAGGAACTCAAGGAGCACCAAAAATAGTAGATCTCAGTCCCAGAATTACCAAAGAGAGGATAATATTTATCAACACCAACATTGACTTTACTCAGCCAGCTAAAGTCTTCGACGACACAGGCAGTGTTGTTCACATGATACAACCATTGTCTACCTCTGGAGAAAACTTTACAGATATCGTATCGGCGACTGACCCGCTCGACGTTGCACGGATCAGAGTGGTGAGTAGTGAGCGTTCTTGATTGAACTTCGTTACGACCGTTTCGGTTCATAAAAAAATAACTTGCAAATCATATCTTGGTTCACTGATCATTAGCTTTGTTTTAAATCAACTTAGAGAAAACCCTCTAATTGCTCTGCAATCTCCACATCATACTTCTTTCACCAAAACCTCACGGATACCTACACAAAGAACCCACCGCGTGGTCAATGGTTGCTAGAAGATGCGAACCACCATGCGCATGTCTTTGATCAGGTCTTTGTCCGTAGCCCTAAAGGTGCACCTGTTGGGGAAATCCAAGCCGGTCCCACCATGCCTATCATGGTGGCCAAAATCTCTTGTAATTCTTTCTGCTCTCTTGATTCATTCGTTTCATTGAGTGAAGGTTAGGCAAAAAACGAATCATGCTGACAAATGAGCTTCGTCTTTCACTATGTTGTGTAGACTACCCCAATCCTCCGGCCACTATACCAGCGGGTCATTATTACTCAATCTATTTCCCCGCCGACCAAGGCCATGACCCATTTATTGGGGAGGTGCGTTAAGCCATCGATTGAAAATCTTTTCCTTTTTCATTCTATCTCGTATCTGGAGTCCAATAGCTGACGTTGCGTACTTGATTGCCATCAGACCGATGCCATCGTACTGGTTGTCAAAATCCTTCAAGATCAGAAACAATGCGCTTGAACGGAGTTCTTTGTTTGATCTCAAGTCATTTGCGGGTGACCTTCAATATTTCCTAGTCTCATTTCTCATTTAGTTTATCCCAACGAAAATTCTTTCTTTTTTGAGCGAATATTTATTGAGACTTGATCAAGTGGCTCAGTGTCTTGTGTTTCATTTTTATTCAACTGAGATGTCCAAACCAATCTTGCAATCAATTGCAAGCAGTGAACGCACTTGTTGAGTGATCTAAAGACCAGTGCTGCTTTGATATCTACGACTCCATTGTAGTGAGCTGTTCCTTCGAAGAGTTAGGCAATATGAATGTGACTTTTGAATCCCATGTGAACCAACTCTTCATAAATGATTGCAGGTAACGTAATGTACGGCATTCAATTTTCGCCCTGAGCGGATACCCGACGGATATCCAGTATATTTGATGACATGTATTTGGCGTGTATTTCAAAGAGAAAATGACAATTTATTGAAAAAAAAATAGAAGAAATTGAGGAAACTATTCACTTTCCTCTCCATCACTCTCAGCAAGACCAGTCAACTTTAAAGGCCTGAAAACCCGGTGCCAATCTTTCATACATAAAATTATCTCAACATGGAGACTCAAGAGGCTAGTATGCTGAGGACTCAAGATCCTTTTGGTTTTGTTAAATTGCCCCTCTGATGGACAGCTAGTAGCTGGTATTGCCAGAAACGCCATTGCCATTCAAAATATTGGGAAGTGGATGTCGCAGGAGTTGGTTTCTTAGTGGTTGCTTGATTGGCAATGGGTTCATTAGTTTTGTACTTACTGGCCTCTTGTTCAAACATTAGCCTGATTTTGGACAAGTACAGGTTGTACTCAGATAAGTTCTTGGCTTGTTCCTTTTTGTCAACAAAAGATGGATCAGTATTAATTTAGAGCGGAGAGATTGTAAAGTGACTCACTTGAAAATATTGTGATTTGTGATGTGGATCCAGGATGGTGGCACAGACAGGTGCAGGTTTGAGAGAGACCTTCTTGAAGTGATCTTTGAGTTTTTTAAGCATTTTTTTAAGCAGGGCCTAATTGGTTGTGATCATATTGATGAACAACCTGTGCATACAAATAGGCATTCAATGGAAATAATAATGTGCAATGAGAGTTTTTGAAAAAGAAGACTTACCGATGTTATTTTGTTTAACACTGCAACATAGATTGGAACCAGTTGATGCATTGTTGGGAACTTTGACTTGCAAAGCATCTCATTTGCTTCACTGGGTGGTTCCAATAAGCTGCACATCTGCTTGACATAACCCCACTCAAGGGATGTCAGAGCAAACTTCTGGAAATCCCAACCCTTGCAAAACTTGTCACAAGATTCTTGTAGACGCAGAAGTCTTTGGATCATTAGGTAATAAGAGTTCCACCTTGTTGCAACATCATCAACAAGCTTTGTTGCAGTTTTGGGTTGTGCTTTCCAAATGTGGTTGATAGTCGGATCATTCATCAGGTATCTTACAATCTTGTCTTTGGCTTGAATATTGGCCGTTTATGTTCTTGAAGCTTTGTCATCAAGGGGGTTGTTGGTGGTATTGTTGGTGTTTGAAGGGTTATTGTTGGGAGTGATTGCCTCAAGTTTACATTGCATCTCAACAATTTGGGCAAAGGTTTGAGCATGTTGAGGGCTAGCTCGCGTACAGGTCACCAGAGCATGACATTGGTTGTATATTGTCTTGAGATTGACTAGAGTTATGTTGGGGGGGTGACAAGGTCATGTATGTTTGATGTTTGTTCAGTGTCTTCATCTGCATCATCAAGGACTTCACCAAAGACTTTGAGGCCTTCTTTGGCAGCAAGCTTAATCACATGTGCTACACAGCTGTGAGCCTGAGTCTTGTGATCAAAGATGATGTTCTTTGAGAATTCAATTTCTTGACCAATTGCGGGGTTTGTACTGATGTTGTCCGCGGTCATTGCAATCAACTTCTTTGTTAAATTGTACTTTTCCAAATAGGAGATGATGATTCTAGCAAAATTCTTTGCATCATGTGCACCTGAAAGATTGTGTCAGTCAAGTCAAGTGATTGATGTGGTTCATATCAGAAACCATCTCACTTTTGATTTCTGCCATACCAAGGCCAATATCCATAAGTTCCCAGTTCTTGTTGATAAAATGACCAGTGAGACCCATGAAGGGGAGATTGCTTGGAGACGTCCAGGCATCTTGAGTGATTGCAATAAATTTTCAGGGGGCAAAGTAGAGCTTCTTGATGTACTCCTTGTAGTAATGGTGGACCTTGCACGTATGTTTGGCAATTGCATGTTGCTTGACAAGCATTCCCTCAACAAGAGGGTTGCAAAGGGTTAATAAGTGTCAAAATGATGGCTTATCAACAATTGAGAAGGGGAGATTGTTGTTGGCTATGAGATATACTAAATTGGTCTTGAGGCTGTTGACATTGAATTTATTCTAAAACATTTGAGTCATCTTTATTAGTAAAAATTTAACTATGCTGTCAAGATGTAGTGAGGATAGATTGAGTACTCACCACATGACCAGTCTTGACCTTCTTGAGAGATGCAAGTATGTTGCCTTGATTGGGTAGGTTCTCATCACAGACGCAATGTATCAATTGAAGGTGGGTCTTCATCAAGGTTGTACTGCCTTCATTGAGATACATCTGTCATAACAAATTGGCACCAATTGTACTGGTCAGTCTTTTTGAAAAACTTCCAGACATAGCTTGTTGATTGCTTGCAAGTAACCATGCCATCTGATTGATTGGCAGTTGTTGCATCAGTTGCGGTCCAAGAATCAGCGTTCAAAGCTTCAGACATGTTGCTTTGAGTTTAATTTGAACTATATGAACAAGTGGTGAGCGGTGATAGGAGAGAAATTGGTGATTGATTGATATCAGATGGGGTTTGAGGGCGGTGAGACTGGTTTTTTTTCTTTTTTTTTACTGCCGGATATCCGGTGGATGGCCGGTTTGAATTTCAGATCTAGCATCTCACCAAAAAAAACCCGGCCGGATAGTCTCCGACTGGTCCGGTTAGTAAAAAAAACCCGGCAGCTCGGATGTCGGAATCACCAGGATTTGCCGGATAGTTGCCGGGGCTCAGCTTGAGCAAGGGTGGGCAAGACAAGACAACTTTGCCACAATAGCTCTCTGGAATGGCTGTGGACAGTGTTGAGATAATACATTTTTCCATCAAATTGATAAGGTCAAAGACCCCAAGTCTATAACATCTAAAGCAACACGATATCAGAATTGATATCTTAATCAAGTAAAGTCAATCATGATCTGTGAGGATTCAGCCTGTGGCCTTTTCAAAATTGAAAACTGATTGTGATATTGAAGTTGAGGGTGATATGGACGAGCCTATCGTGATGTTGCTCAAACCATTCTAGCAGTCAGTTATCTAGCTGGTTGTTTGTGGGGGTTTTCAAAGCTTAGTCAATATGACTGTCTGTTTAGTTATATAAGTCCTCAAGTTCCTATCCTCGAAACCTTTTGAACTTCGACTGCAGGGGTAAGTAAGTTGACTCCACACATCTATGAAAGGTCCCAGACAATCCATCATCCATCACAAACATTGGCACTTTGTCCTGTCAAGATCTGATGAACTGAGGTGAGGGAGAGTAGCCGTATCAGTCTTCACTGGAGACAACGGGAGTCGTCCGCTGTACAGCTGTTCGTACAGCGTTTTGATGCAGCCGCACAACATCTCACCCCTGCATTGGTCTGACTCGCAGTTTCAACAACCTCCTTAGAGCATCACCACTGGTACTAGGTATAGTGGGCAAACCCAAGACCGTGTAACAATCTGCCCCGCAAAGGTCTGGCGGTCCAAAATCTTTGAGATTTTTGGATTTTTTTCAGCCAAATTTTTCTACTGAAGTTTGAATTTTTCTATCAATCTCACTCCAAGTGTGATCTGCCTCTTAGAGTTCTAAAAACAACGTTGCAATGCAAAGCGATCCGATGACTCCAAAAACCTGTTCGAGCGACTTTGATTATCAATGATTGAGAGATTTTTCCGGAAAATTGATAGACAACACTCAGCATACCTGTAAGCATCTTTCCTCTATTCATTTTTTCATTTCCTTTTTGCTGACTTCAAGATGAATTCAAGGCAAGGTTACTCTACTGTTGAGGCGGCAAAAGTTGTGAAAAAGTATCCTTCACATTGCTGCATCCCTACAAATGCTGCGATGAGAATTGATGTTATAGGATCCTAACAATCCTCTCAATTTATAATTTGATCCAAATATATATTGGTGATCTCACTTCCTTTCTATTGGCTTGTTCTGTTTGCAATCCATAGCCTTATCACGCTTTGAGAGTTGAGCAGCCACCGCTCAGCCTTAGGCTGTATAGCTCGGGCACCTAGTAAGTAGCCTAAGTACTTAGATTGCCCTTGAATACCTAGCACCTCAGTCTTAAGTACCTAGGTACTTAATTTTAAGTATCTAGCTAGGTCCCTAAGGCCTGGGTCTGAAAATCCAAGGTTACAAAAGAAAAAAAGGATATGTTACAACATGGCTTGCATATGTTCAGACCAAGTTAAATCTGCTGATTCTACCTGTACATGAGTCAAGCTGCAACATTGACGGCAAGTCACTCATCATTCAGTTGCAAGGTCAAATTTGGGTTTAGCGGGGCAGATTGTTACACAGTCTTGGGTTTGCCCACTATAGATGTGGGAAAACGTCAACATTTGACATTTTTACCTTAAAAACCCGAGCCACCGGGTTGTGTAAGTTGACGTTTTCTCACACCCAAGATGCATAATTGCATTTTGGCTCGCTACATTAAACCAACAGAAAGGAAGTATGCCGGACCAATTTTGACATTGGACGTGACGTATTGGAATTACTTTTTGACCAATCCAGCTTTCATGAAGTCCTTCTGACATCATCATCCTGGTCAACTATCCGCTTTGGGAGGTGATGTCCAGGGTGTGACCACTTTGGGCGCGCAGGAATGTGGGATGCATGCCACCGGTGGCGGCCATAGGCTGGAAGTCCCACAGCTAAAGGCTGGCAGGCTGCAATATCAAGCCTACATTAGCCAGGACCGGTGGCAATGCTCTTATGCTTCTCAAGTGTTGCATCTAAAACCCTTGGGAGACTGGTTCGTTGTATACCAAATGGCTCAGCATGAAGACAAGAGCTGAGATGGTTTGATGAGCTATGGATAGTCGGATTCTTGCCAAAATTTTGGTTGGGATTGGTCCGACACTGGTAAAAAACATGAAATGTGTTTTAATAAAACTTACAAAACATAGTATAATAAATACTGAAACAATACTGTAAATGGTTTGGGCGAAATCCCAAGGCTAAATGCCCCGGGTAATAAATTTCTTTAACAATAAGAATAAAAGATCTCCCTACGGGGTGTACAGCGGACACAAATCACAAAACAACCGCTACTACTCTTTAAGAAAGGAAAAAAGAAAAGAAGTTCAAAAAATAGAAAAAGATAAAGAACAAAACATTAAAACCAAACTAAAAGACACAAACAAATTGCCAAAAAAGAAAAAACAGTTTTAAAAACTAAAAAATAATCAACAAAGAAATATTCATGAAAGAAAGAAGTATAACCATAACCAAAGAAATAAACCTAAATTTAGACTGAACAAAGAAAGAGAAAGAAAAAACAAATAATCCAACTGGGAAAAAATAGAAAAAAGGGAAGGGTGGGCACGAAAAATAAGAAACTTGATGATAGGAAAATTGAGGATGAAGAAAGATGGGAATAAAATTTGGTAAAGAGGAAGTGGTAAACAACAAATATGACATCATAACTAAACATATACAAAAACAATTTGGACCCGTCAGTAATTACACGGACCGTTTCTTAAAAGCCCGAATTTTCCACATTCCCAAAATGGGAATTATTAAAACTTACTAAAGAAACTAAATACCCAGGAAATTAGTGTTTGGTGCGAAGCCCAAGACCTAAGCCTGGGAATATAATTACTTAAACTAAAACACCCCCTACGGGGTGGACGCAGCCACAATCTGAATATAAGAAATGAACAACAAAAGACTGCTAGACTATAGAGAACTACAAAAAGAAAAGAAACACGACTAATAATAATAATAATTTTCTTTTTAAAGAAAGAACTAACATAAGAATAAAAAATACCAAACGATAAAAAATAGAGAGGACAAAATAAAATAAAAAATATAATGGATGACAAAAAATGAAATAAATGAAATGAAATAAAAACTAGCCATTTCTTCTGAAATGATATTCTTGAAATCTTTTTTTTCTTGTTCTTAAACGAAATATTTAACTGGGTTAAGGGAGGGAGGGCCGAAAAATTTAGTTAAAAGTGATGAAAGGCCTTAAAAACCATTAGATGAAGTGTGGTAAGTGAGAACAAATAATTGAGTGGAAAGAAAAGGTTGGAAAGATGGTAAACAGCTGTGATTTCATAGCTGTTCCATGTGTAATATAATAAATAACCAACCCGTCAGCATGGGTTCATCATGTAAAAATTCCAACCTTCCCATTCCACTCTGTTAATAACTTGTTACCAACAACAAGAAATGGGAATTGTTAAAACTTACTAAAGAAACTAAATACCCAGGAAATTAGTGTTTGGTGCAAAGCCCAAGACCTAAGCCTGGGAATATAATTACTTAAACTAAAACACCCCCTCTCCAACCCGCCTACCAGCGTACAAGGAAGAGTGGTGAAGTAGGAGAGGGAGTTTTATTAAAGAATAACAGATTGTCAGTACCATATATTACCCAATCACAATGGAAAGGTTTGATAGAGAACAAAAAATCAAGTGGCACAATGACCACCATATCACAAAAAAGGACAGACTTATAAAGTCATTGACTGTATAAAAGAATAAGCAATTCTTGAATGGACATAAAGTCAAAAGACCATTGACCATGAAAGACTAAATAAAGGCAATAATGCCATAGACCAGTCTTGAATAAATTAACCCGCAAAAGAATGACTCACTATTTAAAAGAGACTTTTGCTCCCACATGCGAAGAACTTCCAATTACATGATTCTGTTTCTCTGGAAGACGCAAAGCAGCATGACCCCGGACGTATATGAGGAAGGCATCTGAGGACCAACGACCAGCGCTTTTGATGAAATCCATTGTAGCACCGGCTTGCGCTAAGGCAGTAGCACCTCCAGATTGTAACAAATGTCCTGAAAAAGTTTTGTCGAAATGTATGTGAAATTTCTTTAAGAACCATGAACGAGTCGGGACTGAACCATTAGACGTGAGAAATAATTCTTTGGATGATATAAAGTTCTTGTCTCTTGATTGTAGATATGATTTAATAAGCTTAATTGGACAAGCTATTGAATTCTCGAAATATTGGATGACTACAGGAGTACCTAGAAATCTAGTATCTCCTTTCGAATAGGGTAATTGATATTGAATGAATTTGTTGCAGGCTGAGAATTGTAAAGAGCAGTGTAATAATAATTTTCTCTCATCAAAAAGTTTTTTGGCGTCAGGAATTGTCAATTCTCCTAAACAATGAAGTCCTGCAAAGCCTACACTGAGAATAGCTAAAAAGAGTTTATTGTCATGCGATGACGAAGAATTTTTTACCGCCTCTTCAATTTGATTTACTGAAAGAGCCTTCTTCCTGTTTACTGGTTTTGAAAAATTTTTAATACAATGCTTCATTGTGTCGATTACATCTTGATGTCTTGATTCACAACGGATTGTCGGAAAATTTAGTTTAAAAATATGAGCAATCCCTACTAAGTATGCTTGAACTGATCTTGGAGAAATGAGACGACTGGAATAAGAAATATAGTCACACAGATGTTCAATATTTGGAATAAAAGGTAAATCAAATTTTTTACAAAATTTAGCGAAATTACGGAAACCACACTTATATTTGCTTAATGATACTTTTGCAATTGTTGAACGACGGTCTTCATTCGACAATTTCTTTAAATCTTTTAATGAAATATTCATAATATTCGTCTTCTCTTTGGATTTACCCATGATGTGGAACCTGAATAAAAATTGTTGATTGATAAATTTGCTTCAAGACCCCCAGATGACAATTTCGGATTAAGTTGAAAAGATAATATTGATGAAGCTTGAATTCGATGACAAAGTGTTTCTATCTGACTTGATGAAATGTTCATTTCTTGACGTGACAAAACATCAGCTGATTTATTAAACTCCTTTGATATGTGCATGACTTTTACGTCAGCACCTGCTTCTACCAGACAAGAAATACAGTACCGGAACAGTGGTCTCACAATTTTATTGGGAGAATGAGAATTAAATAGATTACATACTAATTTAGAATCAGAGTGAATGAAACCTCTTTGAACCTTCTTTAATGCCATAATCTATTGCACATACTGCGCCTAACAATTCTGCCCAGTAGATATTTCGAGATGGAGGTGGAAGCACTGAATAACAACCTATTCGAGACCCAGGTTCCCAAATACCTATGCCTGTCATACAAGCATTGGTAAAGTATACTGAATCCGCAGCATGAATATTCCACCTCATTGAATTAATAAACCTAACATCTTCCGCTTTCTTGAAGTAATCTAATAACCATCTTAAATCTTCCTGATTTTCCTTGTTCAAGGGAATCTGAAGATATTTCTTGTCTTTGTTTCCTGATTTTTCATATAGACTTTGCAAAGCGTATCTTCCCCATGGCATAGACGTACACGCCCACGAAGTGTGACCTAAAATTTCTTGCCAACTCTTCAATGGTTGTTTTGATTTTGATAAAAAAATTTCAATGGCTTGAAGTAATTTTACTTTCTTGTCCGCATGAAGAGACATGATCATTTTTTCTGAATCCACCATATGACCAATTATCTCAATTGAAGGACCATGAATTTGTTTTTTCCAGATCCACGGAATACCTAAGATATCAAACAGATTCAAAAGTTTAGCTTGAGGAGTTGGAATTCTTCGACCTTTAAACATGATAAAACTTTTCCTAGCACATACGCCCCAAACATCGTCCATCATATTATTCATGTGTTTTATTTCGAATTTAAACTCTGCTATCCAAAGAATTAAGGAAAATACACCACACCAAATGTGTGGAGAAGCGGATGAACCAAACGTAAGATTGTAATCAATCCTTTTCTTGTCTGTGATCCGCATGATTTGTTGAATCTGATATTGTAAGTGAAGAGGAATAATTCAAAACGCTGTTTCAACATCTGATTTCCATAGGACTAAATCTTCATCTTCTTTTTTCTGATCAATGAGATAAGGAGCAAAATTTTTAAGAGAATCATATGTGACAGCGATGTTGTCTTTGTCAATCAAATCATTAGGGGAAGGCCTGCCTGCACTCATGTTTGAACAGACTCGCATCTTGACAGAATCCTTCTTTGATGTCATCAATAAAGGAATCACCTTCATGCCAGGTAAAAGCGTTGTGAATTCCTCTGAATAACGACCCTTCTCAATTTCCTCTTGACATTGACTTTCTAAGATTTCTTTCAAGGTTTCGCATGATTCGTGATTTGGACCATCAATTACTTCAGATGATGGAATCGAGGAACTTGGCCAAAAACCCACTTGCAAACCTTTTAACACTGAATTAACAAAAGGTCTATTTGGATGACTCAACAACATAGTCTCCATTAAATTCACTTTGATTGGCGTATTGATTTTAAAAAGATAATGATATTGTTTTAGAGCAAAGGCGGCATCTACATCTTCTTCCAAGGATGGAGCGTCTGGAAATGGTCTTGCTGTGAAACTCAACTCAATTGCTGGAGAACAGCCTTGATCATTTATCCCATCCCAAATATAGCCACGCAAAAACTTGTGGGAATTATCTTCATCAATAATCATTTCTTCTTTATTCAAAGATCTGTATGATCTAAAATGTCAGTTTTTATATAAACTAACATATTTTTTTTAAAAAATCTTAATAAAAACTAAAGAAAAGATGACGGAAACCATGATACCTACCCCACTAACAAATGATCTTTGCTCTCAGGAATGATCAACTCCTGCATGAGCTTTCCGACACCCTTTGACATTCTGAAATAATTCCAGTGAAATATATCAGTGAAAATGATACACAATTTGACACTGATAAAAACATATCTAATGAGGATACCTACGCATTGGTGCATCCTTGGACATTTGGGACCAAGGGCACAGTGCCCAAGATCAAAAGCAAAACAGTAGGTTTCTGGCTCAGGAAGATTTTCTGTATCTTCCACCCCAAAACCATTTTTGTATTTATTCAAATGGTTATAATGGAGAGGAGAAGATTCATTCCTTTTTTGTTGGAATCTTTCTTTTGAGTTGAAACTTTGATGTTTTGATTCTTGAAATGGCTTTGAACTTGTAGAAGCCTCAGGAACAGGAGATTCATAAGCTTTATACATATACTGAGTTGGAAGAGTTGATAATGAAGGATGATCGAAATCCCCAAAGTAAATATTTTCCTTTTCTGCAAAATTTCTACGTAAAGCCGCATCATATTCCGCCACACAAATCCAATTTGCTTTTTTACCATCTGACATAAATCTTTCTTTAATAAAATTCGAATATTTGACAAAATCTTGATAACAGCTTGGAAAAGTTTCTTGATAAGTACGTTGTAATATGTCAAAATAGTAAAACCATTCTTGAGCGTCAAGTAGTTTTTCAGATATAACTTTGTTCTGAAGAGATAACTTTTCATCTCGACCATCCAGGGTAAGAGGTGCTGCATAACCTTTCTTATTTGCCATGAATTCCCCTTTAATCCTGCGTAAATCAATATATTCACCCTCCAATGGATCTTTAGACAAGTTCTTTGGAAAGTCAGAAGGTCTGACAGTACGATTAAACCCTTGGACTGCTTCAGCAATACCTGTGGCATAACCCCTCTTGGCATGCGCAAATCTAACCGCGCCTGGAGTATAAGATAATTCTGAATTAGGTCCTGACTCCGCTCTGGAAGACCAATCATAGTTCTTCTTGCTTCTTCGTAAGCAACCCAACCAACTCCTTGGAATCATCTGAATCCACGTCAGTCCTATTCCTTTTATACTGTTTTGAATTTTTCTTTTGAGAATTAGGAGTGGATGATTTTGAACGAGAAACCCTTCTCTTCCCTTTCTCATTCTCGGCATCCAATAAATTTCTTGCCTTCTGTGCCATATCAATTTCTTTTTGGGAAAGGATATGAACTTGTGTCGATGCTCGACTTTTCCCTTTGTCACTTTTGTCCACACTCTTCTCCAAGTCAATATCATCTGGATAAGTTGGATTGGATGAAATATCAAAGATAAAAACCGGTTTGTCATGGGATCTAACCGGTCTAGTTGGTGTTGGCCCTTCATTTTGATGAATAGGTTGGTTATGCTCTTCATCTGATTCAATGAGATCGGAAGCAAATTTGGACCAGTTCCTATACCAATTTGGTTTGTTGTAAGGCACGATCTGTGAATATAATGATTGTATTTCGGCCATTGATTTCCCATTGGAACCATCACCGTTTTCATATAATTTGGTGAGGTCATCCAATTGATCGGAAACTCTTTTAGCTTCCTCATAATCAAAAGAGTCATCTTTGCTAACCATTTAGGTATCTGACTTAAAAGATATGATTAATGAAATTTTTAAAAAACCTTTTGTTTATAGCGAAAAATTTAGTTAAAAGTGATGAAAGGTCTTAAAAACCGTTAGATGAAGTGTGGTAAGTGAGAACGAATAATTGAGTGGAAAGAAAAGGTTGGAAAGATGGTAAACAGCTGTGATGTCATAGCTGTTCCATGTGTAATATAATAAATAACCGACCCGTCAGCACGGGTTCATCATGTAAAAATTCCAACCTTCCCATTCCACTCTGTTCTTGTTACCAACAACGAATCCGTTAATGACAAGTCACCAACAACTCATCATTTGACTGTCAGAAGATCAAAACCAGTCAAGATGAAGAAGAGGTAATCACTCGAAGACCAATCAGATGAGGAAGACCGTCGCGTCTTGTGTACTCCAAAGGCTGTTTGTTGTTTGTTGATGTCTTGTAGCAGGTTGGGCAGCCAAAACCAGAGGATACCTGGTCTTGGATGGGGAAGCGTGTCACGCGCGTTCTGAAGGATGGGAAAGGACGATGACAATTTCCACATCGTGATATTTTTGATGGTAGATGAGCCAGAACTTTCAATAAAGACTTGAACAGTTGAAAATTATCATGATCCCTTCATCTATTATCCTATCCATACTAAGTAAGGAGCCTTTGCATCCCTGGGATGCATCTTAGATTCTTGAGATGCATGTCTCTATGATCTCATTTGGTAGTTGTGCCTGCGGGTAATTTGGGTCGCACTGTCTACTCGGTACATAGTCTCTGGGGTGTCTCTGGGTTGTCTCTCGTCTCCATTCAAGACTGATACGCTTACGCTCCCTGAGGTGACGCCTTGTGGGATATGTACCGCACAACGGCTTCATCAGTAACGCCGAAACGCGGCCACAGAGCTGATCTGTCCACACATAAGCTTAACTAAGCCCCTCTTGCGCGTTTGCCGCGCCCTCGCAGAGGGGCTTATATCGGACTCGCATTTTCTGGTGTGTGAGCTCCAGAAATTAAGTACCCTTATGTGGTTTTTCGCACTTCTCCTCAAATCCTCACCGTAGGATTTTGCAAGATTTCGGTGGTAGCATCTTCATGAGATGCTACACAACCTCGTACCACTTTTATTCATGTTTGTGAGGGATAAGGGTATGCAAAACGGAATTCCAGATTGCTGAGTTGTGTAACTGCTTGTTTTGGTTCTCCCAGAAACTACCAATTTCTAGCCAAAACCCTGCGAAGGTTACCTTTTGTCCATTTTGACCAAGGTTTGAGCCAAGCACCAAAATTCCAAATCTCGAGGAAGGCCTGTACAGGCATGCTTAAGCTGTTACAGGAGGACGTAACAATCATTTCTGGCAGCGTTTCCTGAAAGCGTCACAGAGTTGACTGGCTGATGAGAGGGGTATGAGGTTGTGTAGCATCTCATGAAGATGCTAGCACCGGAAGCTTGCGAAATCCTACGGTGAGGATTTGAGGAGAAGTGCGAAAAACCACATAAGGGTACTTAATTTCTGGAGCTCACACGCCAGAAAATGCGAGTCCGATATAAGCCCCTCTGCGAGGGCGCGGCGAACGCGCAAGAGGGGCTTAGTTAAGCTTAGTCCACACACAACATACAGTACATAGTTTGGCAGTGGGTTCGATGGAGCACGGGCCATCGCAGTCAGTAGAGCATGAGCATCTTACGCACCACATTGGAAGTGTGGAACTCGTCCTTGCCAGCTCCGCAGCATGGTTTCAAACAAGGGAGGGCTGCGAGATGAGTTTAGTTTGGTCGTCAAATGGGATTGCAAGACGAAAATGTTTAACCTGGAAGATCGGATGTTTCGAGTCGGTCGCTCCTGCATATAAAATAGAGCTCTCCTGACGGTGATATTTACGCTCAACGCTCTCATCTTTACCATTCATCTTTAACATGTTCTCCACTAACAACGTTCTCTCATTTATAAGCGTCGTGCTACTATTATCCATCCGTCTCCCAGAAACATTCTCTGCGGATCTTGGAGCAGGGATAATCGATCTAAGCCCCCGGATCACCCCTGAAATCACATTCTATATCGACTGCAGGATAGATTTCGATCAATCAACAAAAATCTATGAAGCTACAGGTCAATCGCTGTACCATGTGAGCCCCACGGCCGGCGATCCGGGTGCAATCACGCTACAAGACGATCAATCTTCTGATCAAAATACTTCAATACGTTTGGTTAGTACATACTTTTCTTGCGAGCAATCGGTGTTTCTTTTTATTAAGACTTGTTTACATCCATGCAGGATGAAGTCAAATGTGTCAGTGGTGCGCAATGGCCACCGTACTTCCTTGACGCTTCTGCCAAAGGATGGACCTTGAAGGATTCTAGTCATCAACCTACAGATTTTATGAGTGTCTACAAAGCAACATCTCAAGCTACTCTCCCTGGTGAGATTCAGACCTACGGGTCGTCACAAATCACCCTGGCTAAAATTTCAAGTGGGTCAGGCCTATGATGGGCAACCTCTTTTACCATCGTATCGGTTATCAGATTGGCTGATTGAACTCATGATCGCAGCTCCTCAATCGGGTCCAGCAACCATTCCCAAGGGCGAATATTATACTTTGAACATTATTGAAAACCGTGGACATGATCCATTCGTGAATTGGGTACGTTGCTATTCCTTATGTGTGGTTCACATAATCCCAAGATAGAACCAGAGCATCATGATGACATCCTGGAAATAAAAGAGCTGATATGGATCCTTGTGTTTAATTTCCTTATCACAGGATGATGCCCTCGCCCTCGTGCTTAAATTGATCCAATATAGTCGCTTGTGTGACCACACTCAGTGATCACCATTTGTCCTTGTGAAGCTTTTCCGTTGTGTGAATTTAAATTGTCAAACAAGCAGCTGTAGACATTAATTTTCCTAAGTGTCTTTCTATTGCCAGCTAATACGAGTTTATATGTTGCGCGTCTCTCTGCTGTAAGGATAATAGTGACCAAATTATGAAGGAGTTCTCAGATTTGCTTCCTAAGAGCCTGCGAAGCGTTCAATGGAGCTTGCGGTCGGGGTTATAGGAACATCTAGGCCAGTGTTCTGCTAAAGTGTTCTGAAGGCCGCAATGAACGACTATCCGACAAATAGCGTCCGAAAACATTCAGAAAGGCACTTGTGTTACATGATACTACAATGTGATCTAATCGAACCGCTCTACTACAATGCATGTATCAAGAGAAAATAGAAAAGGACTTGACCTATTTGTCATATCAACTTCTATTGAATGTATGTTGCGAGGGCAACGCTTGAAATCGGCGGACTCTCGTCATCGCCTAAGCCAGGTCTGATAGCTAATGGCGGGCAAGGGTCAGCGGCTGATCAGCGTATGCTGTCAAACTATAGCCACTGCCACTTGTCAGACAGGGATCTCCAACCGCTTCGACACATATCGTGTATGTTACTGACGATTGAATGGTGAATAATTCGAACAAAGCTTGTTAATGATAAATAAATCCACAAAGAGATACCGCGCCGGCGAATGAAACGTGATTGTTACCTTCATTCATGAAAGTCAACTGCAGAGGCCCGAGTGCAGCCCCACTCAACGCAAGTGTCAAGGTTCCCGAAGCAACAACTTTTCTAGAGTCCGAATCCGGGGATGTTCTGTATAGACAAAGCTTCATAGGATATAGGCCAGGATTTGTGGTGGTTTGAACTCGGAATCTGATGTCATGATCAGATCAGCGTTCGTTTTGGTAGAGACGATGACGGCGTGCAGAATACCAACTTGATTTTGACATCACCCTTGCCACCAAAGACTTTCCAACCGGTTGTCTGAGATTGGCGTTCCTCTTCCCAAGTCGCGGAACATACTCGTTTGTACATTCCAGAACCTTCAAGTGGGATCGGTGTTATGTTGATGAGAGGTAACTCACATTCTACGCTCAATTTGAATGATCCCTGAACACCAGCTGAAAAAGTGGATGGTACGATGGTATATTTTCCCGCTGATAAAAAATGATGGTCCGCAAATCAAGAATCTCATTAGAATTATCTCGCAGATGAATTGAATCTATTGCAGCTGACGCAGAGACTTACGTAAGATCCCCTTTGTCCGAAGCTGCGCTCGTCCACGGGTATAACTACCTGAGTCAGCCACGAGATCTCTTCTTTCAACACTACAAAGAATTCAGAGGCTAACAAGATCAGTCCGATCCACATATAGTTGGGAAACGTTTACTCAACTCAAAGACTCTGCCATCTGCATCCGCTCTTACGAGTTTGACATTCAGAGCTTTCCCGGAGTCGACATCCCCTGCCTCGTTACAGCCAATCAGCGTCGCCCTCAAAGTTTTGTTAGACGCTGATGTGGTTCGATCATTCGCTTCACCGATCGTCACTCTCCACATCGGGTTGTTCATGAAGGTTGTTAAACTGTGATTTCCGCCTGATGTGCGGGTAGTCCATTTGCCCTCGACTTCTGTGGTATAAGGAAGTGTGACAGGACCAGCGTCTTGTAAACAACACGGAGATGATGTGTAGATGCCAAGAGTATATCCGCTGGGCTTGTGAGGGTTATTCAATTTTTGGGCAGGCTTGTTGGGGCAATGAAACGAAAAATTTATGGAGTACGCCGATTGATGTGAGGAAGGCACGAATCGAGCTAGAACGTGAATCGCGTTGGAAAGTGGTGTCTGATTATTTGAAATCGTGAGAAGACGTGTATCTGAGACTGCACATCGGGCAAGACGCGGATTGACTCACAGAAATGACAGGTTGTGGAACATAGTCAGTGACCCCAATGAGCTCATCATCATTTTCTTCGTGGAATACACTGAACGACATGTAACTCTCGCAGTCCGATGGTTGGTCGCTTAAGTGCCGGGTAAGCAAAATCCAGACTTCCGCTTCCGCCTGTGATTGGGGCACGGGCCCAAAGCGAAAAGTGAATACAGGGACAGGTGGGATTGAGCTACAATCAGACACAGACATCAGTGGGCAAAGCACATCAATCAAGATGTTGATGAAGAGGGAGAGAACTCAACAAATGTACGGTTTGTTGATATTCAAAGATCTTTGGGTCCCAGTTCATATATATCGTATCGAAGTAGATTTGTAAAGACTCCCAAGATATAGTAAATGTTCCAACGAGCTCCTTGTGATGGCTAGGTTCAATTCCTGGAAGAGCATCTCTGAGCTCGTTGGTCCAACTAGCTACCTTCTCGTTGGGTCTTACATTCCAAGCATTATATAACTTCACACGTCTTCTACCTGTATCATCTTCGTCCATGTCTGGAATCATACATAAATCGTATTCAGGAACGTGATTCGCAGTTGTATCAGAAACGCGCATGCAAGATTCACTCGGGATGTGTGAGATCGAGACCAAAAAAAGTACCCAGGATGGCATAATTGTGATGTGGGATCAGTCCCACCGAGTCAAGTGCGTCGGAGATATTGCCATTGGTACCGACTGTCACCAAGCAATGTCCTTTCGGCATACCGGCAAGAGATCAGCTTTACAGAAGTAGATCATTCATCTCAAGTTAGACGAACCTTTCTTAAAGCCTGTAAGCGCCCGACGCCAAGACTTTTCACCGCGGTATCCTCCACTGAAGTATCCAGATGATTATGGGCTTAGTAATTATGAACCATAAGAAAGACCAAAAGAATTGATGAACAAGTCACCTGGTTGTGAAAATCGTCTCTGGAATCCAGCCGGTCAAAGCACTGATAGAGTAAGTAAGACGATGAATTGGTCAGACAAGTATAAAATTACAAGTTATTTCTTCATGGTGCATGCCTGTCATGATCATTCTTGCTCACTGAAGGTCAACGCTAGAGTTCCTGTAGTCCAAAGGATAAACATGTCAGAAGGGACCACAAAAAAGGGGAAATGACTACGAACGATCCTACAAAGTCGTAGCCGGCCATCACTTTCATGTACTGTAAGTAAAAAGGAAAGGAAGTATCTTTACAAAAAAGGCCGAACTGCTAACATAAAGTTGTGATAGGAAGATAATTGCTAACTGCTTTTTCAATGAGAGCTGGCCAGAAAAAATCTCCTCCACGACATTGAGCACACATCATCGGCCGGTCGGTCCCCGTAGGAATTTTGTCATCTACAGCTATCATTGTAGATGTAGTGATGTCATGTTTGCATTTTGTCAAGGCACAAAAAGGTTGATTCCAAAGACAGCACGGTTCAATACGAACCGTAACACCAAGCGACCCGGACCAACGGTGGAATATTACTCACGAATCTTTGGAAGTCAGGATATGAGGTAGTTAGACATCTTTAGAATGACATCTTCATGATTTTCATGCTCAACAAGGAAGAAACCGGACTCCACTTCTCTATAAGTTCCATTCAAGAAGAGTTTCACTCGATAGATCCCACTAGATGTGGCTACCGGATTGCCAGAACAGTCTTTGGGATACAGACAAGCTACATTGAGCTGAGTCAAAGTACATTAGTCTGGATATGCTTCACATGGAAGAGGCAACAGCGTACCTTGGAAGAAAAGCGATTTGCATGGTTTGTAGACACAGCAAATGCGGCTATTAGTGAGCAATCTGTCACAACGTCTTGTACTATATCAGTTGGATCAGGCTCTCCGGGCTTGTACAAGATACTGTTAGGGTATAGATCAGAGATAGAGACCCAGCTCAGGAAGATCTTCTCTTGAGCTGGGTTCAAAGGTGGCTGCAAGTCCAAAAGTCTACAAATAAGTGAATCAGGATATGATTGTGGTTCAAGGTCAAGATGAAATATCAAGCTGGCCACAGTAGCTAGCAGTCGTCGGAGAACTTCGGGAAAAGTGCTGACCTCGGGTCAACTTCGTCCAAAGCTGAGTCGATCCAAGGGCGATACATTTGCCCATTGATTTTCTCCGATCCTTTCAGTACCAGGTCTTGTTCCTCTTTGTTACGGGCATTCATCGGAAATCATGTTCAACACTTGAATCAATACTATGATGTGCTACAATACCTAAACTAGACAACTCGCTAACCTAAAGAGACTCGATCGCGTACAGCAGGTTTAACGTGCCGTCGATGTGACTTTATTTGTTCGGCTCGATTCAATAATTTGGTTGACATATCTTTCAAGCTGGCCTTCAAGCTTCCATCCGGTACATTACGAATCAGATACAGGTAGGTTTGAACAGACGATACGTATGACTGGAAAGCTTCGTCATAATCTCCTTTCGTTTCACACTTTGTGGCTCGGGAAGCCATTTTCTGAGGTCGATGAATTGGATATCAGCAGAAATCCTAGTAGCCAAAGGCCTAGATAGATATACCTGTGCGTCCTGGAGTTTTTGTCGCATCTCTTTATTCAAGGAGTTCGATTCCATCGTACTAGAGAGCTCCCAAACGACCAGAAATATGCTTGATTCAAAACCTGATGTCGAGGGGCCGAGTCCTTTGAGGCGGTACTCCTAGCAGGCAGCAGAGCTTCTCGAGTTATAAGCAGACAACACTTGAGAAGAAGTGAGTGAAGTTATATCTGATATGTCTGTCGTAGAACTGCAGAAGTGAAGTCCTTGCTGAGGTCTCGATCGAGTGACGAGATAACACACCGGTGTTGTATAGTGATGAATTTAACCGTTCGATAAGTTCAAATGAGATATGACTATCTTGATTGTTGAGTATGAAAACAAAGAAACTTTAGAATAAATTGGAAGAACCGAGCTGACATTGGTGCAGTCAAATTTCGATACACATCAAGTTCAGCAATACTTTTCACGTGTCTTGAATATCCGCCGGCCGACACCCTTCGGCTTCGGACCTTGTCAATATCCATCTTCAAAAAACATCCAAGATCACATTCTCTTGCTCAGTGTTTTGCTCTCCTCCCTTTATATCATATCTCTCATCAGTTCAATCCTTGCTCTGGGCTCTTGTCTTTCTGTGAATTCTTTTCACGACCATTGAAAGTTATTGCCTTCTGTTCATAGGCATCTCCTCACCCTTAAACATCTAATCATGTTGAATTAAATGTGGGAAAGATCAAAATGACTTCAACATTTAGGCCGCAACATTATCATACTCTCTTATCATGTTGGTTTCATAAGTGAAATGTGAGAACAACGAAGAAGTATAAATGTGATCTTATGATTCTTCATAGATAGCAGAATGGTTTCATTGGGAAGATTATTATGATTGGTATGTGTATTGTATTAAGTTTAAGAGAATAAAGACAAATCAAAAATGAACCCAAAAAAATAGTAAGGAAAAATTTTAAAAATCAAAACCCGGCGAAAATATCATCAACCTCATCTGATTTCTGATACCCAAAATCAATATCCAAAGTATCATCAAAATTCAGAGACAATCTTCTTGTTTCAGGTATCCATGGTGGTACTGCAGCATCAGGATCAACTTTAAAAAACCAAGAATGTTTCAACACTTTCTTTCCTTTGAAACGTTTGATTGGATTAGATTGTAAAAGACCTGCTACTAATTTACGTACTTCTTTTGTATAATCTCCTTGGAATGGAAACGCATAGATTCCTCGAAGGATTCTATGAAATTTCTCTTGATTTGTCAAGTCTAGAAGACAAGGGAGAAAAAAGTCAGTATCAATCTGAATATGAGAAAAACAAATGATATATAAAGTTGAAGAAGGTTTTACTTACCTGGGCATGGAAATATAAGAGTTTGAGAATTGGCTTTAAGTATAGCCATAGGATCAAAATTAAAAGGAGGAGAAAAAACAATCAAATCAAAGATTAAAATACCAAATGACCACCAATCGATTTTAAAATTGTATTGATCACCTTTAATTAATTCAGGTGCCATAAAGTCAGGTGAACCACAAAAGGTTGAAGTTGTTCCATTTTGATTCTTTAAGAACTTCGAAAACCCAAAATCACATAATGCGACTTGACCATTTTCTCGGATCACTATGTTTTCTGGCTTTAAATCTCTATAAATGATCTCATGGTCGTGCAAGTGTTGAAGACCTCGTGCGATTTGAATGGCATAGAACTTGGCTTCTGTTTCGGTGAATGGCTATATTTTGAAAAGAAGAAGAAGGATAAATGTTGTATCAGCTCATGCGAAATTATGGAAACAAAAATTGAAAGATTAGAATTACTCTTCGGAAATGTTCCATCAATTGGTGCAAATTACCTCCTCCAAAATATTCCTAAAAAAACATATTCAAAATCAAACGTTCGATAATCAACATAAGTTTATTGTAAAGAAAACATGCTGAATTTGTAAACGAAGACTTACAAGAGTGAAAAACAAACGAGTCTGGTCTGAGAATGATTCATTCAATTTAAGAATATTTGGATGAGGTGGAGTTAATCGGAGTACATCACGCTCATCTTTAACATGTTGAACATGGTGTGGTTGAGTCAATGCATCTTTTGAGATCACCTATAAAATAATAAGAGGGGTAATCGCCTCAGCCTTGTTTCGATTTAGTTCAAGATGAGATCTTTAGAATTGTCGTGAAGTGTTTACCTTAAGTGCATAGAGCTTTCCATTCTTAGATTCAGCTTTCCGGACCAGCATGACTGTCGCGAAACTACCTTGTCCGAGTGTCTTGGACACATGAAAGCGGCGAATTTTTGCAGAATGTTTCGAAGATGAATTTGACACGGAAGATATGGTTTCGGCTGTGCGCAAGCAAAATTGATGAGCCTCCGATAATTCATTGGGACTTGCATGGATCAAAATGAACACTTACCTTGGAAATTAGGTGCGGATGGCATCTTGATTAAATGTATGATCAGTGGTTATGTTTGGAGATGGTTTACTGGGAGAAAGATGAATACTCCACAATCAATGTGATGATGATATGATGATCCCGATAAATCGTGAGTTGGTAAGATATTATTTTGAAGAAATGACCTTTCAAGAAAACACGCCTTTTCTATATCGAAGAAATTGAACGTGGATGGCTCAAAAACGAGAAAAATGCTATTAATGACTTTTCGACTGAAGTTGATCAACATTTTACATTTCCCGAGACTTTTTATCCTCATGGCTTTTTCCTACTCAGTATTTGCTTTTGTACATACCTAAACAATCGAAGCTCAGTTGAGGGGAACAAACCGTGCTTTTGTTACTATGAACATGGGGAGTAAAGCAGTATTAGTACATACAATTCTTGAATTTTGATGAGGCTACATGAGCAGTTGAACACCCGTGTGCACAGCCAATCATATGCGCTGATGAAAAACAAAGGTTGAAAGTCTTTAACAGTATCACTAGCCAAAAACAAAAAGACAAATACTTCCCCTTTGTGGATTTGACGTTTCCTGCGCAACGCTCAGTATTAAGGTCTTGTGAGCAAAGCGAATTGGATTTCCCTTGGTCTTACACATCAGGTGCATACTGAATCATCATCTTCGCACAAAGCCGAACAAACTAAAGTTACCTTTGTGCAGACTCACCTCACAAGCCCGTCAAGTTGATCATAAACCCCGCACTTTCTGTTTTAGGCGATACGCATGTATGTGATGTACGCACCTTGCAAATCTCGACGGGTAAATGTAAGGACGATCACGAGATCACTTGTTCGATTGAATGTCTTTTCCAATAGAAGTGTTCATCAAAAAAATGCGGAAACATCAGATGGCGGATGAAGGCGGCTGTATTTCTACGTCAACTTGCAATAACATGTTTTTTAAAAAAAGGATCAGAACCCAAATCAGGATTATATAAAAAAAGCATTGTATAAAGCAGCTCAAAAGGGAGTTGAACATAAATGGATCATTACTGGTGCTTCTTGTAGATTGCCAGCTGATGGGGATGTACCATCTAGCATAAGATCTACATGGGCTTGGTAAACTGTTTGGGTTTCAAAGTGATCCGAATTCAGATTTCTCGGGTTTGAAGTTTGTTGAAAGTCTTCAGTTCATGCAATCGTCTGTTCAAATCTTAATTTGGAAAGATCATGAAGACTCTTTAAAATTTAGATCATAGATCGTTTTCAAATCAAATCAAAAGATTCTTTGAGTACTCTTTTCTACAATTAATACAGTTTAGGCGGTAGATTGGTGTGTGAATGATCGTCTTTGACTGGTAAACTGGAGTGCTTTGTTCTGTTGTGAATGGTAGACTAGAATGTTGTGTCTTCCTTTGATTTATGTCCTTTTAATCACAAGATCATTTCACTGCCTTGGATGTTGATAAATTTTGAAAAATAGTCTCCAAAAAATACCAAGAAAGATGGTTTGTTTTTTGATTTTGAAAACAAAGAGATCAGAATTTCGTCTCCATACAAATCTGATTTTACAAGTTTGAAAAGAAAATAAAGTTCAAAAAGAAAAGTTCAGCAGCGACCCAAATCGGTACAACATGGTCTTCACATGGATGAGAGATTTCAAAACCAAGGAATTTGTTCAAGTTCATCAGTCCTTTAAGTCTTTCTTCTGTCTGTGATCCCAAAAGTTTATAAAGAGCGGTTTGCTAGTCTTAATCAAGAATGAAGCCGGGTATATATATATATATCTCATAAGATTTATTCAACTCCAAATGCAATGGTTTTACAACCTACAGATGATCCACAAAACAAAACCAGGATCAATCATTGAAGTTGAACCATATTTTCAATCCTGGTCGGAGTCAAGGGAGATTGACATACCATGAATATCAGTAATCAAAACTGATTTACCCTGATCAGAACCCGCACCAGCAGCGACCCAAATCGGTACAAAATGTTCTTCACGTGGATGGGCAATTTTAAAACCAGGCAATTTTTTCAAGTTCATTAGTCCTTCAAGTCTTTCTTCTGTCTATGATATGATCCACAACCCAAGGAACCCAAGATCAGTTTGTTAAGTCTTTGGTTTAATGAGAAAAAGCTGAATTTGTTTGGTTTACATTTGATTTAAGTGCATTAGAAACGATAGAAGACTCGAAATCTAAAACTGGTTGACCGGCTGTGTCTGCTTTCCATTCTGACCAATCTCTAAAAGTATGAACTGTAAGTCCACCTGAAAGAATCAAAATGTTTTCATGCCTAAAAAATCAAACAAATAATTTTTTAGGCAAAAATTTGTGATCAACTTTTGTTTTGAGAAGATTTCATGGATGTATGATATGAAATTACCTTAAACTTGATACTGCTTTTCCTAATTGAATGTTTTTAATTGGATCTAATGAACCATCAATTGAAACTTGTATAACTGGTATAGGAAATGTACCATTTTCCCCTTCTGGAAACCTACAATTCAAAATTTAAAGATGAGTATAAAGAAACTTTCGATGAGATGGTTTTAATCAAACCTTACATAAGCTTGAATGGAATAAAAACTCCATGATCAAGTCCAGCAGCAGGTCCAGTTTTTCCATCTTCACCTCTGGGTTCAAGTCGAGTAGTAGTCCTGGCTGGAATTCCAGCTGACTTCAAAGTTGAAACTACATGTGATGATATCGCACTTGATCCATTTGAATGCCATTGTGTGGTATAAAAATGATCGGGAAATCCGTAGTAACTTTTCAATGATCAGAGTATAAATCAGTTATAATCAGTTTCTTTGAGGATTGGTTACAGGGTTAGTAAAAACGTTTTGAATATTGAACTTACTCGTAGAGTAAAGGTTGATCGTTTCCATAATCGGTCACTATCATGATTCCGGAGAAATAAAATATCTAAGTCAGAGTTCTGGATATATAAACACTTTTGGTCAAAAAGAAAATCAGAGCGAAAGAAATTCTGTACCTAACATTTCACCCTTTGCTTCCCAATGAGCTGAAAACGTTACAATTGCTGATGGATTATATTTCCGCAACAAAGCAGGACCAAAATCTTTTAAGAACTGATGTAATGGTCCATCAACTCCTTGTAGACCAGGTCTATCAGGTTGTTCTGAAGGAAAATAGATCCCTGGATCTAGATATCGATAACAAAAATGATTTAGTTATAGAAAGATGGAATGAGGCTTGAATGAACATCAACTTACGTCCATGTGCCTATCATGTACAATTCAGCAGACACAGTTTGCGATGCCAAACAAGATTAGTAAGAAATGGTAAACTTGAAGATATCAAAGGAATCAAAGGGAAAGACTTACAAAAAAGAAAGCAGGAATCGGACCTTTTCCTTGTTTTCTTTCAGGTAAACTTTCAAGTTCTCTTAACCAAGCAGATCGAGTCGAAGTATCAATCTTTGTCATCTTATCTTTTGTAAAATAAAATTTAAAAATTACAGTCAAAATCAAAATCGAGAAACTTGTGAAGATGTTGAATCGAAAGTTCATCTTACTTGTTGGATTGGTTTTATAATAGAAGAAGAAGGGAATCTGAGAACCTGTCAATGTTCAAAGAGTCTTTATACTCTTTTGATGATTTAAGCTGATGACTAATCCGTTGGTGTATGCATGCATGAAGGTATCCAATCAGTCATCGATGAGTAATCGAAGTGAAAAATCAATCATTGATTGAACTTTAATAGTTTACATCCAGGTCCTGCGGGGCGGCTTCCAATAATCCACCCCCGGGAAGTGTTCCTCAAATGTAGGCGGTCGAGAAAAGTGATTACGTGCACAGAGGAACACAGCAGCGGAGCACATCGACGGAAAACCCTTGACTTGGACGTTTGAGTATGCTTGCACTCTACAGTTGCTGTTGACACGTGTTGTACCAGTAACAACCAGTCAAATACCCTGAAAGTCGAAGGCGTCATGATAGTTTTTAACCGTCAAATACATAAAAGTTCAAGTATGATTGAAACGCATTGAAGAAAAGATAAACTCAAGGTTGAAAAGCATCGATCGAATACATCTTGTTTCCAAAGATCCGATCAAAGCTACCTATGGTAAAACGGTGAAAAGTAGCGCTTGACCCATATAAGACAAGCCAAAATGAATCAGAAGGGTGTTAGATTGGCGGCAGTTGTTGTATCTAGCATGTTAAAGTTCAATGTACCTTGATAGGTAGCGCTCATCACATGAGGGAAAGTGGTTAAGGTGAGGTGGTTGAATTCTTGCTAGAATTTGTAGTTCATAGGTTACTAATCAAAATCATCAAGCTACACCAAAAGATGAGCATCTTTTCTTTGTGGCTTTGATCAAAAGATCTCTCCAAAGATCCCGTCACAAACTTATCTCATAAATCTTTCGTTGAATTTTCATATGCTAGGTCGTATATACACAATCAAGATCATCAAGTGAATATCAATATAATTAATGATGCCTTTTGAGGATGCAGAATATAAACAATGTATCTCAAAATAATTACAATGAATCCCCCTTGAAAAAACCACTCGACGTGGAAGTTTATTTTAAAATAAGAATAAGAACAAGAAAATTCAAAAATAATCACAATGAAAGAAGGAATAATCACTGATCAATTATAAAGCAAGAAATCAAAATGATATCATCAAAAGGTCATTTTAATGTTTTGGCTTTGGTCCTTCCTCTTTCTTCTCGCATGGTTCTTCTCCTTCTTTCCCCTCTGGTTTTGCTTCTCCTTCTTTTCCTTCTGGCTTTCCTTCGGGTTTTCCTTCGGGTTTCCTTCTGGCTTTCCTTCTGGCTTTCCTTCTGGCTTTCCTTCTGGCTTTCCTTCGGGTTTTTCTTCTGGTTTTCCTTCTGGTTTTTCTTCTGGCTTTCCTTCTGGCTTTCCTTCTGGCTTTCCTTCGGGTTTTTCTTCTGGTTTTCCTTCTGGTTTTCTTCTGGCTTTCCTTCTGGCTTTCCTTCTGGTTTTCCTTCTGGTTTTCCTTCTGGTTTTCCTTCTGGTTTTTCTTCTGGCTTTCCTTCGGGTTTTTCTTCTGGCTTTCCCTCTGGCTTTCCTTCAGGTTTTTTCTCTGCACAGGGTTCCTAGTGGATGAGAAAAAGATTAGAAATTAATCGCACCCAGGCTTAGATTATTGCAACACTTACTTCTTTCTTTTCAGGTTTTCCTTCTTCAGGTTTTCCTTCTGGTTTTCCTTCTGGTTTTCCTTCTGGTTTTCCTTCTGGTTTTCCTTCTGGCTTTCCTTCTGGCTTTCCTTCTGGTTTTCCTTCTGGTTTTCCTTCTGGTTTTCCTTCTGGCTTTCCTTCTGGCTTTCCTTCTGGTTTTTCTTCTGGCTTTCCTTCGGGTTTCCCTTCTGCTTTTTCCTCTGCGCAGGGTTCCTGGTGGATGAGAAAGAGATTAGAAATTGATCGCACTCAAGCTTAATTTATTGTAGCACTCACCTCTTCCTTTTCAGGTTTTTCTTCTGCTTCTCCTTCTGGCTTTCCCTCTGGCTTTCCCTCTGGCTTTCCCTCTGGCTTTCCTTCCGGCTTTCCTTCAGGTTTTTTCTCTGCGCTGGGTTCCTGGTGGATCAAGAAAAGATCAGACATTAATTGCACCCAAGCTTAAATTATAGTACCACTTACTTCTTTCTTTTCAGGCTTTCCTTCAGGCTTTCCCTCAGGCTTTCCCTCAGGCTTTTCTTCTTCTGGCTTGCCTTCTTCTGGCTTTCCTTCTTCTGGCTTTTCCTTTTCGGGGCAATCTGGCTTCTCTGGAGCCTTTGCGCCTTCCTCTTCACCTCTTCTTGACATCATCATGCTTGATGAAATAGTGCTTCCTACATCAGAACGTTGGAATCCAAGGCCAGTTGGACGCGCCAAAGTTTGATCAAGAAGGAAAGGTGAAACAAAGAGACAGAGAACGACAAAGTTAAATTTTAACATCTTGAGTGATTGAAGATTTTAAAGTGGTAAAGATTTATGAGAGATTGTTGAGAAGATTGAGAAAAAGATTCTGATATATGAATTGAGTTATCTTTAAAGCCTGCTTTAATGAGTATGAATGTAAGTGATGAGCGATGGGGACTCATGATTGGAGGATTGAGCTCACTCTTTATAGGCGATGGTAAGCATGCGACGGTTGGTGCCATCATCATATCGCATTCATTTCCTCTCCGAACCAATCGCGTTGAGGATTCATCAATTGTGTTGAGGATTGATCAGCTCAAGGATGATCAGAACACAAAGCATCGACCTGTCAAGCCATTCCGCCCTTATGATCATTAGTATCGTCTCGTTTTTTCAATTGGTGAATCTTCATAGCCCAGGCTGATGATCCTTCGATGCTGTTTGCTCTGAGGTCCGATCATGTACTAATGTTGTATATCAATCCATTACACATCATACCGATCAACATTCTACCTACATATAGGCTGCTTGGCAAAAGCCCTCAGCATGATTCATCTGATGTTTGTGTGTCGTTTCGGCACTCTTCTCCGACTTAAACGCCGATTTTGTGCTTGATGATGTAACGTGTACCAATTCATTGGATACGTTGTGCAGATCAAACGGATCCAATTAGGCTTACAACTATTCCATAACAAGAAGTCTTTTCTGATCAGAAAAGTAGGATTTGAAGAACAACTGTCATAATCATCAACATCATGAAAGTTTTCATTCATTCTGCTCGTCTTCTTTGATCCGTTACATGCGACAAGTACCGAGTCGTGAACTCGAGTTTATCCGGCTTCACGGTCTAAACCGCCGGAGGTCCCAAAAGGACATGTGACCACGAGATCAAGAAATCGATTCACGAACGTAAACCAATATACAGGAAGGAAGCATCAGATACGATAGTAAAGCGACGAAACAGGAGATGATTGTGATGACGATGAGATGATAAAACTATGTAGGTGTAAAACCTGAACTGATTGTAATTGTGATAAAGGTGATACGATGGTAACTATATCGATCTGGTAACGCGGAAACCAAAAGAATTCAAAGCTTGAGATGTATGAAACGGTTGGATGAAGTTTCGATGATCGAATGATTAAATGATCATTAAAAAAGTGACTTTTCTGGATTTCATTTGCCTCCTCTCATGCTACTCAAGTTACTGATTGCGATCTCTTTCAGCTTATTGTATAACAATTTGATATCAATTCAGTCACCTTTGAACTAAATAGATACATACATACCCATCTGGCATTCAAATCTTAATCCTTTCCAACACAATCGAAGCTAAAGTTGTGAAGATTTGATCGATCAAGGAACTCAGAGAACTCATCTATAAATCACAGTCAAACACGGTAATCCTTGCTTAAAGAGTGAATCAACTCCTCAAGCTCCTCAGGATCGAGAGATTCAAAACTGAAAAGGTGAGTTGAAGACGCTAGATTTCGATTGGAAAGAGCAAAGTGTGTTTTATTAACCTTTTGATTTGAATCTTTGTTACAATTTCTGTTTACCAAATCACATCGATTGTCAAGTTTGACCAGTGATCACCTATTTTATCTGATCAACTTGACCATTTTTGATGAGAATAATCAAATCTTGATTGGTGAGTTGAAGATTCCACATGAGCACTTTATCAAGGTCTGAATAGTCGAACAGAATAGGATATTTTCAAAGAACTTGAGCTTCATGCCACTTGCCTGATTTGTAACACAACCAAACACACACTCACATTTCCATCATCATTCCATTTTAAAACGAATGAATTACCTACTTGATGGGTTGGACCTCACTGATTTCTATCATCAACCTTTCTTTGATTTCTTCATCATTTCCCATCATTTATAAGTCTTGATAAGATTCTACAAGTTCATCACAGTGACTTTGTTGTCAACTGATTTGATGTCAAGGGAGTTACTAACTTATTAATCTGTTTCCATCTTTCCAGCTCACCCTTTCAATTTAAAACCTTTACAGCCCTCTCGCCTTAACTCTGGTAGCCTGAACCAGCTCTTCACGCCACCCTCGTCAACCAAATAACTGATCGCTGGTCTCATATCGTCTTCTGTATCATTCACTGTAACCACACGGAAAGAGTAATTCAAAACGAATAGCCTACCATTTCTCTAGGTTGTGTTTTAAGTTCCTGATTCAAAAAGAACTTCCGCCCTTCCCCCCCTAATCATCTCGATTACTTTCAAATTTAATTTCCTTTGCCGTCTATCCAACCGACCCATCTCTCTCTCTCTCTCTTTACCATCATAACTATTCACAATCTATCCACCAATCAATCAACACACATTAACCATTAAAACAACCAATAAGACTATCACTATCAACATCGCACACTAATACCTCTCTCCTTCTCGCTTGTATCGATCTTCAAGCCTCAAGCCTTACTTGAATCAATTCATCATTAAGAATGCCTACACTATTCCGAAAGAAACCTCCGGGACCATCTTCACCCCCTCGACCTCATCTTACCCCACTTTATCATGCTCCCCCCGCTGTCGCTGCACCTTCTGAAATCTCAGCACCTTCTACCACTACTACCACCACATCGAAACAGCCTACCGGTCTTCCGAGTCCTCCTCGATCTCCGGACCGAGATTTCCGTGCTCAACTCCCTACTCCCGCTGATTCCGTACCTAGCAATTCTCATGCGACTCTTCAAACCCTCCCACCCTCATATCAAGGTCAGTTGTGATATTGTTATCTATTCAAATTCATCTCGAAATACCAAAAACATCACTGCTCGGTCTCATACAACCGTACATTGAAACTCATGGCGTCGGGCCGTCCAGCCTAACGGGCTTGCCTCTCGGTCATACTCTGTGACCCTCATGCATTCTATCTTCATCAAGGCATATGCATCACTCTTTCTCCTTTAATTCCTTTCCTATTTATCTACCTACATAGATAGCTCGTGTACACAAATCTTTCTATCTATCGATGTCGTATTTCCAAATCCGCCAATCAGTTCTACCGCCAAATACTGATAAGCTACTCATCACATCTACAGCCACAGTCCCAGCCACCGCAGCTGCCACTCGTAAGACGAGCTCACGCTACGCGCTTGCAGACTTTGACCTCATCCGAACTCTTGGTACTGGGTCGTTTGGTCGAGTTCATTTATCTAAGAGTCGTCATAATGGACGTGGTTATGCAATCAAGGTGCGCTGACTGTTTCGACGATCTCGTTCAAATTGACATGAACTAAGCTTCATTGATATCTCTCAGGTCCTCAATAAGCAAAAAGTTGTTTCACTCAAACAGGTTGAGCATACGAATTCTGAAAGGGAAATGCTCGGCCGGGTTCGGCATCCGTTTTTAGTCAACCTTTGGGGCACTTTTTCGGATTCGTTCAACTTATACATGGTCATGGTTGGCATCTTTATTGATAGCTCATTTATATTTGAAGCCTCCTTTGTTGCCAAAACTCTGATACCATCCCTCCTCTAATTGCATAGGACTTTGTTTCCGGAGGCGAGCTGTTCAATCTGCTACGGAAATCTCAGGTATTTATACATTAGTCACTATCTTCCATTGTACAGGTTAACTGATTGGCATCTTCTCCTTTGTAGCGCTTTCCAGACCCAGTAGCCAAATTTTTCGGCGCCGAAGTCGCACTAGCTTTGGATTATCTGCATTGCATGGATATTGTGTATCGTGATCTCAAACCGGAGAATATCCTTTTGGCCGCAGATGGACATATCAAAATCACCGATTTTGGTTTCGCCAAACTTGTCCCTGACATCACATGGACTCTCTGTGGTACACCTGATTATCTTGCACCTGAGATTGTTCAATCTAAAGGGTATAACAAGTCAGTGGATTGGTATGCCTTAGGCGTGTTAATTTTCGAAATGTTGGCTGGTTACCCTCCTTTTTACTGTGAAGGTACGTAATCATGTCTCCTGCTCACTTCCCCTCATTGCTATTCACGGTTTTGACTTTGGCTTTCTTTACGCCGTTGATCCTGATGAGTAGAAGAGAGCCCTATGAAATTATACGAGAAGATCATCGCGGGAAAAGTCAGATATCCATCTTATTTCAGCCCTCAAGCGAAGGATTTACTCAAATCACTTCTTACATCTGATCTCTCAAAACGATTTGGTAATTTGGCCAATGGATCACGTGATATATTTCATCATATTTGGTTTGGAGAAGTAGATTGGGAAAGGCTTTATCGAAAAGAGATTCCAGCACCTTATGTACCTCGAGTGGCAAATGAATGGGACAGTTCGAATTTCGATCATTATGATGAAGCTAGTTTGGAGGAATACGGTAAAACTGGACCTGATCCATTTGGTTCACTTTTCCCTGGCTTTTAATTTTGATGCGAAGGAGCGCTTAAATCTGTTGAGGGGTGCCATACCTCATCATGAAATCTGTTTGATTTTTCTATCTTGCTTAGATCCTTGTTATCATCACTAGCCTTTGTCTTTCTTCCATCCTACTTCTTCATGACCCCGGACCGTATATTCTTTTCTCTTAATTAATCTGTGGTCTACTTAAGTGTTTTCTGTCGGCGTATCAGAGGTTTACAAACACCTTTTCGACAGCTTGGATCGTAAAGGATTCGTTTATACTACCTTTTTACTTACTAATTTTTCTCAAATAGCATTCTGGAAAGGACTCGTTCTGTGTTTGTTAAACTTTTTTTCACTTCAATTTTTTCTTCCTTATGATGTCATCTCTTAATCTTGTGTTCTTCTTATGATTGCATTATCTTTTTATCTGTCCATTAATAGTATGGGATCCAATGTTTTTCTTCACGCCATCATGTTGATTCTTTCGAAGATATTATTGCTTTACTTGCCAGTTTGTCTACATGTATCAGTTTGAAAGACTTCAAAATCAGTGGACATGATTTAGTACATATCATTTGCTTGATCACTCGCAGATCCCTGATGTGCATCAGGTTTATATGCTGGTGGAGGCCTTCAAAGATTGAAGCACAAGCAAAAACTGACCAAAAAGCATAATTATACCAAAGGGTCAATGATTGTGTAGAAGGTCAAATAAAGGATGTTTTGTAAATAAACATTCTTAAGCCCAGCCCAGTTGACCTTGCCTTCCTCAGAAGCATGTGTCATTTGATTTGAATGAAGTGGTTTATGACATTTCTTGATCATTGTGCAACATGTCAGACATGGAATGTTGACATTCAAAGGGTCCTTGACTTTTTCTGCAGTATTTTTTATTCAACATGCTATCCATACTATTTCATGTCTGTGTATATAGATTCCAATTCCTGATTCCTGGTGTGGTGGTACCATGGAGCTATAAAGACACATACAAGCTCCTAAAAGATTCATCAAGCTTGAGGTAGACAATGTGAGGAGGAAGGTGATGAAGTTTATGGGGTTTCTCTTCATATTTGAAACTACATGTTTTGATAACAATCTCTATGCTTCAAATCAAAATCTTCTGTAGGATTTTGATTCTTGGAGATTTGGATAGAAAAACTGATTGTGTTTGATGATGTGGTAATAAGACTTATTGATTACACTCAAATCAATTTAATAACCAATGATGATCAAACTTTTCATTTTATTGTATGATAGGATGGGTTTTTTTATTATAAAGAGGATGATCAACTCAACAAATTTTGAAAAGGTGAAATTTATCCTTGAACATCTTGGACTTGAAATATAACTTTTTTATTTGATTGGATGGCTTTTGGTGGTGCTTTGAGCAAAAAAGAATGTTGAATTTTGTCTTGGTGCTTATTTTTCACAAAGTTTAAAATCATGAGAGAACTTCTCTTTGGTTTTAACAATGGGGATTGTCTTAGAAAAAAGGTTTGGAAGGACATATTTTCTTGTGTGGTTGAGATCATCAGATTCACATTTTTTTTCATATCTCTCATTATTGGTAGACTCTTCTTTGATTCAAATAATTTTCAAAGATCTTTTATCCAACCTTTCACCCAATACCTTGAGCATTTGATCAAGTATTGAAATCTTTCAAAGAGTATTTCAGATAGCTTAACTCTCCAATGAACTATTCATCTTTTGAAAACAAGGTCTCTGTATTATACTTTTAACAAAGAGAATCTTTTTAAGTTTTCAGTGGCATATTATCATCAGTAGTTTCAAATACAAAGATCTTTACTTGAAGCTGATATGAAATTGATAGGAACTGAGAATCGTACATAAATCTTGATTGCAGAACACACAAAGCAAACCAATATTAAGGATTCATCACAATCACTAGTTATGAGTTTCACCAGAAACCTTTCAAACAAATTATACATCATTTTATGTTCCTAATTTGATTATGCATCTTGAACTAAAAAGGATCAAGTTTCTTTGCATTATGGCCTGTGGCCACAAATCCTTCCGAAAAAAATGAACTGGTAGAGATATTCTGAAGAGAAATTGGTTTTGGGTTTCATCATGCTGCTGGTTTGGCATCCTTGAAATTAGTTTTTTGACCACTTAGGAAACAACAAAAAAGAGAGATATTGTCAGAGACGAAACATATCAAATGAAATCATTCATGAAGAAGATGAACTTACAACTATCATTAGTTTTTAAAACACAACATAGAAGAGAAAGAAAAAGGATCATTTGGATAAAATCAGTACTTGTTTCAATCATGAGAAAATCATGAATGATAGTGATAGAAAAGGATTTGAACAAACTGCTTCATTCCATTTGTCAGCTGCACTACCATCCCCTTTAGCCTCCCCAATCTTTGCCTGAAGTGCTCGACATTTCTTCACTGTTCCTTTTGAATCATCGTCTTTTCCTTTACCAGCTTCTCTAACACACTTGAGGATGATGTCACAGATAGCTAAATATGTATCCAGTGATGTCAGTTTCAGATCAAAATGATGGTCTCATCATGATCTGAAAGGATTCGGTATGAGTGTCAAATTACATCGACTAGTTCAGCTTACCTTGTGTTACGATTGAAATTTCTATAGATTGTAGACTACATCAGTAAATGATTTGAGTAGATAGATGCTCATCTTTTCAAAATGCACTGACTCAAAGCTACTCCTTGTTTGAAGTTTTCTGTGTTTGCCGGTGCATAAGTGAATTCCGTTTTGCTCCTTCCCTCTTGTCCAGCAGCGTATACAATGGTAGGATTCGAACACTTTGGGAGATCTGATACGTCTATTTTGGCAGTGGCATTCTTGTTAGTTTCAGTGGTGCTCTCAGTGGTTGTAATAAGGGTTTTGGTGGAAGCTGTGGAATTTGATTTGGTATCCAGGGAGACTGCGTTTGAAGGTTTGACAGTTCCGGGCGCTCCTGCAAGAATTGTTGTCTTGTTGACTGGATCAAAGAAAGCTGAGGCATTGTTACCGGCATCTTGTGTGGTGTATAAACCTATCAATTCTGGGTTTTTCGGTGGTTCAAGACAGTAGACTGCACTAAGAGGTGTATGAGGTGGATTCTTATAATCTGGTGGTGTATTCTTTTCGGCCTATATTCGTGATGAATAGGTGGATTTCAAACATATTTTGTCACATAAGGCCATTTGTTATCAAGTTTTTTTGGTCAAGTTTTCAAGAAGATTTTTAATGTATAATTCCACTTACAGCACACAGAACCTTTGCAAACGCTATGATCTCATCTTTCATTTTTTGGTCTTTGATCAAAGGATTATTCTATTTTTTTTACCAAGATCGTTACATCCATAAGCGGCTCAAACCCTACGTATCAATAATATTATGAAAATAGGTTATAACCTACTTTCGCTTCGTTGATCAGAGTATCGGCCAATTTTTGTGCAGCGCATGCTGGCGCACCAGCCAACAGGGCTCCGGAAATACCGCCAGCTATTGAAAAAACCTCACAAGTCAAATCTTGAGTATGACTTATACGGAAGACTGCTGAAATGTGCCTACCTAGTTTGCCACATACTTCTCCAGGACACCCCTTGATACCCACAAGGATATGTTCGATGGTATGTTCCTGTCCCATCTTCCGGCGGAAAAGTCTACGATAAAATATGATAGATTAGCGATCCGAGGGGATTATCGATTTGAAAAATTGTGCAATCACCCTTGGCTCTCTTGAAGTGGTGTTGACATTGAATTCGGCGTGGCGCTCATCAATGTGATGGATGCTACCACCAGTCCTTTCATTTGGCGGGATGAAAATGAGACTCCAAGCATCATTAAGTTTGTTTGTTTTGTGAGATTTGGTAAAAAGCAATTAGAAGATAGGATTAGATTGAGAGGTTCGAGGATGAGAGAGGGTGTAATGAGACCCAATTCAATTCGTTTATATATCTGATTTCTTCAGGCCAGAAGGGGATTGATCCGGTTGTTGAGTTCAAAAGCTCCTCGAGTGCCATTTTTTATCCTATGAGGTGTCATTGTGACAATTGCTCGGGACACAAACGAGCCTCGTAATGTGACGAGTGGATCTGTGAGACCATTGAGTTTTCAACCTTCATGGCGGATGGGTCGTTAACGAAGAATAGTGATAACATCCGAGACCTCGATCGGCACAGTTTCTCGATGAGCTGGGTATTGACTTCGGACTCGGTGGTCAATCAACCAAAGAACACAACGTGATCTACTGGGATTGAGCGATCGGTTGCTGAGGCTAAAGACCTCTGAAGACGTAAAAGTTGACGCGAAAAGTGTGATGGAGTTCAAATAAAGTCAAAGGATCCGAATAAAGCTTTATCGGTCAGAGAGGCGAGAGACACAAGTCAGAAAAAACATCGTAACGCAACAAGTCTCGAGATGAGATGGATCAGAGATGACAGAAGGGGGCCAAGCAAGACAAGCGCTAGCCAAATCTTGATAAGCAATTCAACTTGGGGAACACTTACGAATCAAGCTTGAGCAGGCAAACACGAAAGGCAAACATTCAAATAGGCCAAGGAATCAAGAAGCAGAGATAATGAGAGTAATGATAGAATATCGACTTGATGAAGGACAGGGTGTGAAGAGTGTTGAGGATCAAGTAGACACACAATGAGCCAATCGCGGGTCCAAGTGAATCCTTCTGTCGAAAGGAACCTGGATTCGAAAACCTCAGAGTCAGTGTCAACCCTACCGTACCTCATGATCCTAGGTCCAAGCAGACACTCACGATAAAAGGATCCTTTATAAAGGCTCGAGTTTACTTGAATAAGTTTACTTTAACAAAACCTGTAAACATGACTTGAACTTCAAGCACGCTCTGGTTCAGCTCTGGTTCTCATGAACCTACGCTGTAATCTATCAAGAGAGGCTTCTCTTGGATAGTTTGTCATCTGAAAAAAATCAAGATGATGAGATATCGACCGATTGGCATGAAAAAAACAGATGATCATCAAAACTAATCTTGTGTTTTTGATATAAAATTCAAATGAGTAAAAAAAATTGGTACAACCAGCGAACATGTAATGTATCCGAGTTACAAAAGAGGTTTGATGGTGTATATAACTTAACACAAGAAAAATATTCAAGAGAGAAGATCAGACTTGAAAAAGAAGAAATCGATTCAAATAGCTCTAGATGGTGAACCAAGAAATCCAAGAAGAACAATAACAATATTGAATTATGATAGGATTGAAAAAGAAAAGAAAAAAATCAAAGCAAATTCAAAATTCAAAACTCAAATTCTTCAGCTATTTCATCGAAAGAATTCGGAATATCATCCATCCACTTAAAAATTTTCTCTTCTAATTTATAATCCCTTTTATGATGAACATTGTTCGATTCATTTGATAGACTTGATGAGAATTGATTACGCCATGCTTCTCCTAAGGCTGTTATCTGACGAGATTGACGTGCCAGAATCCGTTCAAGAGCGTCAGAAGTAGCTCTACTTCTGGTGACGGATGTCTTTTCCTTTTGAATTGAAGGAACAAAAGGACTCGACTGCAAATTTAGACCGCCAAACCTCGCATAGAGCTGAAAAGTGATCTTCTTGTGTTGATAAGATCTTTTGAAGTGCCTCGCAGGTGGCTCTAGTTCTAGCGGTTTGCACAGGTGAATCATTTTTTGCATGTGTCGAAGAGATGTGACGTATAACCTGGATGGCCGAGGGATCTGATGCGTAAGATGATTCGGATGTGTAGACATAAGTCTCGACCAATGATCTTCCATCATATGGCGTAAAATCGCCATCTTGCTTGATGTCCTATATATGTAACGAATTGATCGAATCATTATCAGTAAGAGTATTGATGAGGAAAACAATCAAGCAGATGTCATCACTCACAAAGTCTGATGCAAGTACTTCAAAGCTGGTAGTCATTATGATTTCGTAGGGTGATTAACGTTGTTTGACTAGATTCGAAAGGTTTTGCTGGTCTGAAGTTTTAAATGTAAGACCAGATGATCATGAAATTATTATTGATTCAACTCACGTTATAAAAGTTTGATTGACAGCTAGGTATTTCAAAAAATCGAAAAGATTTAGGAAGAAATTGGGGAATTGTAGAAATTGTGATGATGAGGCAGTTTAAATACGAAAGAATGTATGATTTTGTTTCTTAAGCTTGATCATGTCTAAGCAATTTGTTCCTTGTTCCTTGAGAGGTCAAAGCTTCCGTCAAGAAAAGGATGACTTCGCAGGACCTGACACATAAGCTTAGCGCCCTGGATCTTGACTCGCCATACCACCGGAAGATATTGTTAATCCAGGAACACAGATGTTCAACCAGGACTTTTTGACCGCCCGCCCTCGAAAAATAAGCTAGGCCCGTTTGTGATTTCGACCGTTCTAGGTACCCATATCTCCGTTGTAATTTCTGATCAGCAGCTAAGCTGTCCTTTTCCTCTGATAACATGTATGCGATCACATCAGGTAGCTTCTGTCCATTGATAAGCTACCCAAGAATGCTAGTAAAGTAGTTACAGTGCTTGATAGCCGTTGGCTCAGGAGGCACCTAAGCAATGCATAGAAATAATCTTTCTTCTCTCACTGGAACGAACTTTCCGTCAGTCAAGCCGGAGTGCGGCATACGTTACTCGGCGTCACACATTGGTCTCCGCATTGACTGCGGCGTGACTGTGGCCGAGAATGTACTACTGCTGCATACGTGACTCTGAGCAACGAATGTCGAGATAGCCCAGCATGTTGTACTTCGGCTGTGATGCCATAATTTTCCTCCCAGTGCCTCTTGAGATTGTGCCGTTTTCAATTTTTCTGTGATTTGTTAACTCATTGGTTGAACCCCCAAGCTGAAAAGCACTACGTATTTGGTCATGCACGCGATAGGAGTGTCATACCTGGAGAGATCATTTTCTTCGTTCATTATTTTTTATAGTTACATACATAGTTAAATCATAGTAGTTGATCAAACATTTCATGGTCACATGGGCAACTTTCAATACCGTGCAAACGCATTATCACAAGCCAATTTATGTTAGAAATCACGAAAAACTACAAATCCAGAGAGACGTGAATAAATCACGACAGACATTTTACCTGGCGTATTCAACATTCACCACTATGATCTTTACAAGTTGATTATGACATTGATTTTCTCATTCATTGAAGAGTTCGTCAATTTTTTGAGTCCCGATTGCTCTGTTACGCCCAGGCATCAATCAAAATCATTTGTGATATCAGATCTCTTTGTCAGATCATTTGAAAGATGTTCGCAATCAAATCGAAACCTCAAATGTGATGGAAACATACCTGAATAATTCAGAGCTCTCAAAAGACCAAGAAGAATCCAAAGTCAAAAACAAATGATGCGATAATTTATCAGCCATTGGTCGATCTTTAGGATTCCTGATCAAAGAAGGTTCATTGAAATATCAGTAAAGGAAGTTCAATTGAAAAAGATGACGAAGAAACCTCTAACCTGGAGAAACAAGCCCGGAAAAAGTGTCGAGAAAACTTGTCTAATTCCAAATCACCTGGTATCGGCGGTCCTACACCCTCACTTCCTACCTAAAGTGCCGTTTCAAATAGTATCAACATCAACATCAAAACCTGTGAGACCGATATAAGGTTTTACTCGGAAACACCGCCTGACCTTGAATAAGGCTTGGAACTGATTCTGTTCCGACCACGGTCTACGCCCACACATCATCTCTAGAACTACACAACCCAATGACCAAATGTCTGCCTTGGCACTATAACCTTTCTGATTTGTGATGATCTCCGGCGCCATGTAAAATGCAGTACCCTTAAATGACATACAGGTGTTGGTCTGATATGCGTCCAGTTTGGACGACACTTTAGAGATCCCAAAATCGGCAATCTTGCAAATTCCCTTGAGATCAACCAGGATATTATCCGATTTTAAATCCTAAGTTTGAAATTTAGAGGTAAGCCAGAGAATTGCTCTCATAACTGCTACAATCACTCAAGATTCAAAATACTGACCCTATGCAATATTCCGGAGTGGTGAAGATACTTGAGACCTTCCACAGTCTGAATAGTGAATGATTTGGTGACTTGCAGTTCAAAGGCACCATGAGCTCGGATACAACCTCCGATCGAGCCGCCCGGAACATATTCAAGAAAGATGCTAGCGAATTCCGCTGTTTCTTCGAATCCTAAGAGAAATTCAAAAGAAACAGGTATTCAAGATCGGTTGACATAGTTTCTGATATATTCATGTCTTTTGATTTAGGTTTCAAACTGTTGGAGTTGGACATACCTAGATATTGGACAATGTTGGGATGCTCGAGGTCTTTAAGCATTATGATCTCTGATCTCAACGCGGCTACAGCATGTCCGTGTTTCGCGCTACTCCCTGGTATCAGCTGGGAATCTCCGTTCATTAAATTTACCCTCTTCACAGCCAACATTTCGCCTTTGGTAATATTCAAAGCCCTGGTAGCATGTGTAACGCCCGTGCCATCACAATGTCAGTATTCCCGGTATAATTTTCTCAAGACGCATAAGAAGATTACTCACAAATAAACTTCTCCAAAACTTCCCTTCCCGATCAATCGACCTCTCGCCCATTTAAAAGCCGCTATACAAGGCAAGTGCAAAGTACAGATAATTGACATGATAGTCAGCCTTCTTATCAAATGTCCTTGTGAGAATTCAATGTGAAGCATACTAGTACTTACAGAGATGAAGTTGAGAGCTTCGGTGCGTGGACGAAGTCTTGGTTATTCCTCCCATTTGACTCTTTCCTTGATCCATTGGCGGAACCTCTTCAGTTTTCATCCCCAAAGCTTTGTACTCTTGATACGAGACAGCCCGACAAATCTTTTATCTTGCGAGTCTCTTTGTCCAGTAAATAAGGTATTACCACTGCCCTCACGTTTTTCATCAGATATTGCTGTCTTTGGATCGCCCGTCCGATTGATGTCCGGCTGGGACAATAATCTTTTTTGCTCCTCTGCAACGATGCGAATCGATCGAGCCCGACTTATCGAAGACGTCCTAATCTCTCCGGAAACCTTCGAGGGAGTGGACGGTGTTGGACAGCTAGCTGCCTTCCTTTCATGAAAATCGGGTATATTGGGTGAAGATAGGAGACTGGCTTCCTTTGCGATCTCAGGTATAGGGCCAAGGTCAATCTGTTCATCGAGATTATGATAGGGGAAAGATTTTTCAAGTTTTTCATAAACTTGAGCTACCGGAGGTCTGACAGCCCAAGTTCTGTTGTTGAAATTGACTTGGGTTGATGCTCGATCTGCTTCAGCTTGCTCTGGCACCGTGTCCTGAGTCTCTTCTTCAATCACCTTTTTCTGTGGTTCCTTCATTTCGACTTGAAACTCTGACGGTTCGAAGTCTTCATCGTCTTCCTCTATCACATAATCTGTGGAGAATTGATTGAGAGAATCACAGCTAAGGTGAACCTGATTGGGACTCCTCCTCTACGCTTCTGGGTCGATTTTTTACGAGTTCTTCCCACCGCTTCTCAGTCATTGTCTTCAAGTCTTCGCCAGCCCTCTTCGAACGAGTGCCCCAAAGGATCCCAAGAAAGCGGTTCGAGTTCAAGAGCTGGAAGGGTTTTGGGCTGGCTTTTGTCAGGAAGATCAACATTAATTTTCATCTTTCAGGTGATCCTTGGAGCTCTGTGGCTCTCTTACGATTATATGACTCGTGTCAACTTGATTACGGTCATGCAATGAATTATGTCTATGATTCGAGGAAGCATCTTGTGCGAGTACCAGCTGTTTGTCATCTTGAATTGATTCACATGATTGAATGTGTTGATTCGGGTTATGTGAAGAGATCAGCAAGCTGTTTGAGTCCGGTAAACGGCTGGAACCGATTGGTGGAAAGGACCCCAAAGCATGAGTGACAGGGGGATTGCTGGAGTTGAGGCTACAAACGACTTCATCCGGACCATAAGAAATGTTGTGCGTCCACGCGGTCACTTGAGCATTAGAGCTTGGTGAGTGGTTGTAGTAGTTGATGTTGGGCTGGTGAGATGGCTGCTCATATGGATATGAGGTTCTTGGACTGACGGATGTCGGCAAGGACTCTGAAGGACAATTGGAAGGCAGACAAACAGCTACAAAAAATTATCGGTGGAAAATGTGAGTAGGGTTCCTATCGTGCACAGCACGATGGTTGTTCACACTTTGATGTTATCCTAGAAAAGTGAAGTCATAATTATGCGCACCTTGGATGTGGTCATGGACCGGGCCCGTACAGGGACTTGTTGGATGTATCAATCCCTTTGAAAGATGACTTTTTTGGGGGGAAGCGTCTGCTGTTTTAAGTTTGAAAAGGACATTATCAATCTTGGATTGCTGCCGAGTGGATAAACGCTATAGCAGAGGAAGCCTTCGTGGCAGGCTTATGATTTGGATGCGATTGTCGTGATGAAACGGAAGAACTTGACTTGCGCAGGTCGTCTTCACTGCCACGGAGAGAAATTAAAGCATGATCATGCTCATGAGGATGATGCTGAGTGGTAAGATCTGGTAAAGTCAAAGCGACTTGTTCGTCGCATATCGCGAGATCTTTCTTTGAATCCCTTGTAGGTGGCGTTGCAATGTTTTGGGTAGCCATGGGTCGCGGAGAGGTATCGATGTGCGCTCTCATATTCAAAGCCGAAGAAGACAAGGTGTATGAATCTGAGGTGGATCTATTCTGCCGTACATGAGACTTGGAGCTCCCATCAGGTGATTTCCCTAGGCGTGAAGCCGACCGAGTCAAATGACTAAGTGGTGCTGGTATATGGCCTGGAATGTAAAGTGGTCTTGATACTCCCGAGATCTGAGTGATGCTTAAAAGTCAGAGCTGGTTTTGTAAGGTTTGATGGAGTGTTATATGAAACATCCGATGGCATACGTTGATCACGATCGTCAAATCGCTGCGCGTCCGGTTGAGATGAACGTGTGAACTATTTAGAGCTGATCCTTGCGTTGATATCTGAGGTAGGACTGTACGGAGCTGGCCAAGAGTCTGAGGATTCAAGAGATGCAGATAACTGCGAGCAGCGAGTCTGATGAGGCAAGTTTGAAGGCACCGCATGGTATTCGAGAGAGTTACAATTTATGAAAGTTTTGGTCATGTCTGTTTGGGACCACGACGAGAACCAGAAGCAACAGATATTGATGGGCCTTGAGACAAAGGTCCCAAACTTGCGAGTCATCCAAAGGATAATTTTTGAGTCGGGAACCACCATAACGAAATAATTGCCAGTTTCGATGATGCTCCTCGTTGATTCCAAGTCTAGCGAAAAGTCGCGGTCGGATCAGATCAGGGCGGGTGAGACCTGACAGGTCAAGAAAGTAGCCAACATCGAAGTCTCGAGTAACAAGGATGCGGAGGCCATCCGGCAATCTTTCCTGGTGATATTCTTCAGGATGGTACGCCTGGTGTTGCGTCACAAAAGCCTCCGAAGAGCCATACTTCCCTGCGACAGGCTACGTGGAATCACAAGAGGAAACCCAGATGTTTAAGTTAATCCAACATCCTGATGACCATCACAGAATCTCAATAAATAATCCCGAATTCGAAGCTTACTCACTGAATGATGCGGTTTGATGAAACGAATATCCTCTGCAGAAGAATCTCTGGGGGGTCTAGTATTCTGGATGTCAAATAAAAGTTCGCTCGTTCATGGCATCAGCGAACTCTCGATGGATACTATCATGTAACGGAGCAATTAAAGTGACTGAAATGGACCTTTGACCACTGCGGAGATGAAGAAATGGACGAGGAATGAGCTTCATGAGGTGAATCTCTGAGATTGTTGTGTGCCTTCCTGTCTGAAGGGTTTGACTTCGAATCGCGCACAAAAGCGTCAATGTTCGAATTTGCCAAAGTTTGATCTAGACGAGTTTGAAAGGCTAAAGTGGACATCCTAGTGGTATGTATGCAGCTGATTATTAGTAATAGAGGATTGATATATGTTGTACTTGATTATGAAGGAATTACAAAATGAGAACGTCTTATTGAACAAATCGGATACAGCTAGGTATGTGATGATATATCTTTATGATAAAATGGACGATGAATGAGAAAGTCAAAGGTTTATTGAGAAGTGATGAAAGTGATTTGTAAGTTCAGCAATTTTACAATTTCCATTTTTCTAAACTTTTTCTCTCCTTGACATGGTATTTTTTTCTTATCTCTCTTGGAACACAGCATTTTAAGGTATCCTACCATATCACCTCATATCACAGCCAAAAAAAGAAATCTCACTTGATTGCACAGCCAAGCTGTATGTACCATCTATATATTCAGGAATTGCGGTTTGTTGGCTTTTACGCAATAGTTTACACAGCTTTTCACTGCCTCGTTCTTAGTCTACATATCGTGTGTGATATTTGGATCCACACTCCCCTTTTCCCTTTTGAAGGTTACGCTAGATTCTCAAGCAAGCACTTAGCTGAGTTTACGAGTCAGCTCTTGCGACTTATGAGGGCCTGGCCCCCGAAGCTCCTTTCCCTTTACAAAACACACCTGATGAGAAGCTCATCTGACGAGCCCTCTTACTTTAATCCACCAATCAAAATTTGCAACTGCTGCAGAATGTGAAATCCGTCCTGTCGAACTTCAATATATTGAAACTACTTTCGATAGCTCAGAGGTCGGTATTGCAGTAGTATTGGTATATCTAGTGCTTTTCAAGAAGCAGCGCATCTGTTGATCAAGGTGATGAGAACTATTTGTTGAGGAGGAACCTTAGTACTCAATATGTTGCATCATTGACATCCCAGCATCCATACTTTAAGGATCGAGGACTAACTTTGGTGCATAATGAGAGCGCTTACGAGGAACTAATTGGCCGAGGCACACGATTTCGAGACAGATGAGTCAATCCCGCCTTGTTGCACATTCAAAGTCATGTCATGCTAAAGTATCGAGCTCATCTCGTGCGCGCTCTCAGCTCCATAGGGCAGAGAAAACAGTGTCACATAAAAACTTGCTGCAAAAGGTGTAGAAGCTTAACATTCTAGGACTGGCTTCTCTGGGGAGCTTGATCACAACGATGATTAATCTCGTCGACTCGAGTTGAAAATCGCTTCTTTTACATGACTTTATTGATGAGTGATTTCTGGAAGTACAAGGGAGTAAGAAAGCTAAAAAGCTGGATTCATGGAGTTTTGATGAAACGACGGGCTGGACATTTGCCATCGGAGTGTACCGTAGATCAGAATTGCCTCTTCCACGGGTCGGTCTTTCCCCCATGAAGGTGTTCAGCCTCTAAGAAGTTGAGTCCGAATCTCAAGAGATAAACTGATAGACCCAGGCGAAGTGGCCTACTGTTCGTTCAATAATCGGAACCCTTTGATCTGTGGAATAGTGGAATGACAGAATGACGTTAGTTGCGCACATATTTCAATGGACTTGTATGGTGCACAAGGATGGATTTCAAGGAGCCTTGTCGAATAAATTATAGAGGTTGAATGTAATGCCCTTCTGTGAAGAACGAGCACACATGACACAACCAGCGAGACTTGTACTCACCCTTCCATCAGGTATTTGGTCAAGAACCTTTTGGGCAAGGTGAGCACATTGTTCATAAGAGTTTACGCCTTCTGTACGATAGCATTCCGAAAGCTTCTCTCGATTGATTCGCATCTCCATCACTCGAATCCAGTCCTCTCTTATTTTGGCTTCTCGGGCTTCTTGGAGCTCTGTGAAAGACGGACCACATCGAACCTTCAATCCAGAGATTCAATCAGACCAAAGGATCGACAGAAAGGCTTACTTAATGCTTCGTCAAGTGTAAGTCGCATAGTTGATAAGATTGATTTGTTGCTCTGATCACTTGATTTTCGGTGGAGTTTGCTGATTGACCAGAGTCAGTCAATTGTGGAAAGAACCGTAGGGCATATCAGTCGCACCTGTCACATACCTAAAGCTCTTCACTGACATCTGTAGCCCAGGTGTCCGGCTCGGGCTGCGCAGCAGAAAAGGCCTGACATGTATTTGAAAGAGGTTTCGAAAAAATTAACAAATCAAAGACGGTGACGAATCCGTCTACATTAAATAGGATTCAACTCAGCATGCCAAAAATTGATGCACACCTCGGTCTCATTCAGCACTTAAAAAAGTGTGAAAGATAAATGTCAGATTTACTATGTGCGAGACAGGAAAGACATCCAGATTGGTAAGAAATGTTTTGCAAAGATAGGCTGGACAAAGATGAAAATATTATCAGTTGAGCATCAGGTCTGGAACAAAATGTTTCAGAAGTGCAATAGCACATTGATGATGAGCACCATGCCGGAAATGGCTCAGGACTTTTGTGTTGGAGTCGGACCCAGGCTGCGCGACTTCCACAGAGTATCAGGGGGGAATGAAACCACAAGCGGCCCAAGGATTAAATTTGTGCTGATCTTGATAACGTTTTTACTCTCCGCGCGCCTTTTTGATCAGTGTGTCATAAAAGGCAAACTCCAACGGGGATACCTGTATCATCTTTTCAGAAACAGCGCTCACACAGGAATCTAAACAAAATGTGACCTGGTCTTTGCCTGCTCATTGACGTGATGAATACAGTCTCCGTTGAACCGCTGGCGCACTTTATCTGGAAAGTCGAATAGCTAATGATGTCGATCCTGCTATGTGCCTGCCATGTCAAACACCCACTGGATGCGCTTTGTGGGTCCCACCCATCAGCTAATTTTGAGGCAGGGCAACAGCAGACGACCTATTGACTAATGTTATCACGTCAATCTTACGGATGTAAAATGAACAGGGACCAAGCTCGGGATAGCACTCGAAAAGGCTTATAGTCACTGCATACAGGGAATTCCGTTAGAAGATTGGATCTATGAGAACTTATGTAGGTCCATTCGCGAACCTCATACCTGTGCATCCAGTGGAAAGACTTGGTGAGAATACCATTTGCTTCATAGCAAAATCAAAACCTGTTGGAAAGGCAAGAGTTCCTGTGAGATTGTTTAGTCAATACTCAGGTCCAGACCATCTTTGGTTTGCAAGCAGCTGCTCGACGATTTCCGAAATGGATATATAAACTCATCTTGCTCATGAAAGATCGTTATTGAGTAGCTCTGAACCTCTCGCTTTTTATAACAACCCCCGAAGCCCTCAGTCACAGTCATTGATACTGCCATCGCAAAAAAGCTCCGATCCCCGCGATGACTGAAAGTGGACCTCAAGAAGCCGGGAAATCCTTAGTTATCCAGAACTCAGACCAAGAAGTTGATGAAGTTCATTCCAGCGGAGACGTCGCAAAATCCGAGAACGAAACTGATACGTCAAACTCTTGTGTTCAGTTTGATGCCAGTTCGCCCAAATCCGACTGGCATCAACAGTCCGAATATGAGTCTTGCTCCCTTGGAGTCCCAAGTTCTCCGGTGGACTCGCTTCGTTCCATTGATTCTACCTCTTCCGCATCAATTGACTATCGCCTGATTCAGTACATGGATGAGCGTTCTTTATCCTCCCGTGAACGGTTTATCCAATGGGTTAGTACTTGCCACTCTTGGACAATTGACATAAACATGGATCTTGAACCTCGCTGATTTTTGACCGCATACCTCGTTGGAAAAATCCGCCATTTTCCGCTTCGACCGTCTGCAGTGTCAAATCAGAGGCCCTCGACGCATCAACATGACTTACAAATGAAGTGAATGGTCTTCCCGATGATGAACAGATCCTCATTCATCTTCTTTATCGAGAAGTCAGTCAGAAACTTGCTGTGATGACGTGTTAGTTCAATTTGATTGATGTAACATTTGCCCTCTTGTCAACATATATTGCTTTTATTGCTCTATTCATGCATCTGAAATATAGAAGATCTTATTCACCTCTGAAGCTAGCTGGAAGACATTTGTCTAGATACTCAACTATGGCATCGACGCTTATGTTTTTACCCAGTCTTTTTGTCATTTGTTACTTTCATACTTGCCCATCCACCACTTGTTCAACGTTGCTTGATGAGCACTTGGGCTATATCACGACTCATTCTTTTCAATCTTCACTCCCATTTATTATCTTGATAGTTGTGGATTTGTTTTCAGCTCTACATCGTCTCCCCTCCTCTCCCTCTTTGTGATCATGTCCTCCTATCTTCCTCTTCTCAATCAGGTGAAATGCGGCGGAGATTTCCTTTTAGTTTACCCTCTTTTCGTCCTTGTAGTTTTATTAGTCTTCACTGTTGCTTATTCATTTTTGTGTTTGAATCCCTCTCATTTGTAATTTTTGTATCAAGTCACTTTCAATTTTCCTTGAATGCAATTCATGGAATATCTGTGGACACTGCGACAAAGAATATATGGATATCATTCATCTTTGAAAATTTTTGCGATGGCACCAGAAGTGATTGAGATAAAGACAATTCCCCAGGGTTGGATTAGCTTTTGTTTTTCTGTGTCTGAATCTAAGTTTAGATTGCTATAAACCACGTTCTCAAGAATCCCAGCGTGAGTGTAGTACGTATTGAATAGCACAATATCTATCACCTGACACCAAGTTTTTTCAAACCGAAATCAAGAATATGCACAATCAAAGAGTTTGAGAATTTTTTATTCAATCAGGAATTTTGCAAGCTTTATCTTTGATGTACCTGATTCCGCTTTGTGTGAGCTTGGCCAAGCTACGCAACCTTTGGTCTGACAGAACGTGCCTATCTTGCTTGCCCCTTCTGAACCAAGCTTACCAATCAAACCCAATATTTTGCTTACAGCTGCTCACTCTTGAAAAGCATGATGTTATATATGTTGATTGATCTTTTGACATACACAAAGTTTTGTTCTAAACATTCAAATTTTAAACTGATACACCCCTTGAGTCGTCTGTGCAAATCCACACAAGGTTACACAAGTGCATCTCGTGGATGGTAGGTCCCAGGCAAGGGAGCCTGAGGTCCGGATCAAAAGATAAGTATTGCAGGTATAATTTGTAGACGATATAATGTTTAGAGAGGGATGAATCCATACCACCCATCGAGGAACACAAGAGGACAAATTTTCGTGATGTCAGAAGTACATTTCTGCTATGGAAGACCTTACGAACAGAGGTTCTGATGTCAAGCAGTGAGACTCACTTTCTACAGTCAAGTTTTCTCAGTTTTGTTCGAAGATTTTTGGCCTTCACAAGGTTTTCTCCGACTAATCTTGATCCCAGCCAATGCCACAGATTATTTCGAGTTTACATGCATTCCTTCGCCGCCGAGTAGGCAACTCTTAGTTCATCTTACTTGCCTCTCACATGGTTCAAATATGTGGTAGCAATGTGTGCGACAAGTTTCGGCGCACATTAGCTGCAGGCTACTTGGGCCTCACGACTACGAACGTGGTCTTCAAAATGTAAACTGTTCGGACCGTAATCAAAGCTACCTGACCCATCTGTTCATTGTCTCTATCCTCAGGCTTAACCTTTGAAAGAAGGCCTCAGTAATCTGTGTCGATCCACGAAGTACAATCTCCAAATCTATAATTTCGAAGTGTCTTTCAATCTTTCATCACGTCATCCCAGGTGCTACACATCCCTGACTCGTCAATTGTAAGGCGCTTAATAATCAAATTTTATTCAACCGACCCTATTCCTCTCGATGTATCATCATAAACTCATTCTGTTCAGCCCTCTACTTCTATAGAATCAACGATGGAGATGCTAGACATGAACTCGTCTAGTATGCCGCACGATACCCATGGCATACTATCTGATACCCATGCCATGGACTCAAACAGCCAAGCAATGCCAATGTGAGTTCTCGAAGGAAAATCCGCATTAAACAAGGTCTGAATGCTAAAAAAGCTTTATTTTGGATCCCAGGATGTCAGAATTTACTGCCTCATTACCTAGTGGGCCACTGTGGTTTTCAGGTTGGCAACCCAGAAGTGCTGGTACCACTTTTGCGGCGTGCCTGGGCTTGTTTGGCTTGACTATCATTGTCAAGATGATCGGTGCCATCCGTCATCAAGCCAGCCTTTCCCGCAAAACGCACCAATGGCCTGACGTTTCCGTGGCTTTTGGAACGCTCAATAAAGTTGAAGATAACAGCACCATAGCAGGTTCAGAGTACCCCCAGAGAAGACTCGTACCTAAATGGGCTTCAAATCCAATCACAAAAGGAGTACTTGCTGGGATTCATGCTGGACTAGAATATTTCCTCATGGTGCGCATCTTAGATCAAAGTGGAATGACAAGAGTGGCAATTAACAAACTTCTCAACTGATTTCCAGATGGCTGTGATGTCATACAACCTTTACTTTTTCCTTGCCATTGTCTTTGGACATCTTTTTGGCGAGGTAATTTTTGGAAGATTTGGTCGTGATCAACATGGTCACATCTAAAGCAAACACATCAACTCCACTTGAGATCCCCATCATCCTCAACCATCTCTATAAATCCTTAGAATCATTGTTTTTTGCCTAGAATTAATCATATTCTGACATATAACGTAGCATATAGTGGTGCTTCAATCATATTTAAGTAAGTTTTTTGGAACCTTCATTTTTTAGTGACTATGTACGAGTCAAAGTAGTCATCATCAACTTGAGTCTCATCTAGTATATCTTATAGCGCCTTGTATGATTGCTCATTACCAAAGGTCGTCTTGCTCCATATCAGTTTACCATGATGATGACAAATCAAGAATTTGAACTTGAGATTCATAGTGAAGCTCGAACGGCGTGTTAAAATGAGTCGATTAATAATAGATGCAGGTAAGTGCTTGATAAGATAGCTTGTCCATCTACACCGCAAAAGGTCAGGAATGTCGTTGGTTCTTGTTTATCACTTTGGTATGGGTATCTGGGTGTGTCTGGACTCAAAGCTGACCCTCCAAGAAGATTTGATGAGTGACTGAGTCAAGACAATTGCAAGCAGAGGCTCGAACCAATTTGCAAACGCAAAACTGAAATCAAAAATACAGTTACAAATTACAAATGATTACAGCACCAAATTGAATTGCGACATTTGTGCTTGACATAGCAAAAATGACTCATCAGGCAAAATGAACGCATAAAAAAAACTCAATCAGAGTGGTGACTGAAAATCATTGTCACATCTCCTCAAAACTTTCCTTGACCACTTCTCCACTTTACCATCATCATCTCACTCCTCAATCATATTCACCTTCACAACTTTCGATCATCGACTGCTGGCTTGTTTGGTACGCTTGAACTGCTTGTCTGTCTTTACAGTCCAACCGCCTTCTAGACTTGTATCATTCAACACTCACATTTTACCCACCCTACCTCACATTGTTCCACTACGCCCTTGACGTATCTTGCAAAACAGACATTAATTTACGACATCATCGAATCCTCAGCCGGCGAGTATCAGCGGACGACCTTTAGAACAATGGTACAGACAAACTTTCGTTCAAAAGTCCCATAGACTCCTCAAATGCTACGTTCTTCTCATGGGGTTCGAGGCTCTATCGGTCTCCTTGGTTTGTCTACAATGGCCCACAATTTCTGTCAAGTACAGTCAATCACATCATAGATGTGCATCGCATCAACAACGGTTTTCAAGTTCAATTTCACCACATGATCAAAAGGAACTCAACAAAAGGCATCATAGGCCACAATCTCGGTAGATCAGCCTTGATCATTACCCGACAATGATTACCCGACGATACCGCCAAATGACCCTATCCTGACTTGGCCGACTGTGATATCGGATCGGTACCGTCAATGGGAATCAGACCCGCCCTTTGGTGACACATAAAACGATGCATGATCATTTTGGAAGAACTTTACAAAGAGTAGAGCGAGAACGAAATCACCATCGAAGTCTTAATCGTACTATAAAAAATTGAGACAATTCAAAACAGAGATTCTCAGATATTAGTTTCTCAATTTATTACATATTAAAACAGGTTTTGACCACACTTTGACTGCACCCAACTGATCGCAGCTCAATCCGGTTTCATTGACTTCATATAAACTCCCACGGTCATCAAGTTATTAATAGTATCAATCAATTCTCACTATACCATAGTCTTCATCCAATCTGGAGAATCGACATCATTCTCAATACATACATCAGTCTTTCAAGTCTTCTGCAGGTTCAATTCACATCTCAAACATCAGCTAGAAGCCAGTCTTTGCAGATCTCAGTGTTTGGTCCCTCTCAACACTTGGCTTTCAAAACATCGTTGCTTCGTTCCTCGTCTAATTTTCATCCAGCCGGGCCGTGTCTCACATCTCCTAATAACTAACTACGCTCTCACTTAAAATGGATATGTCGTCCATGTCCGGAATGGATATGTCCGGAATGTCCTCGAATAGCTCAAGTGGTTCCATGTTAGCGCTATTATCTCATTTGTGCTTGTTCCAGACCGGTAGCTAATCAATCTTTACACTTTCTATGGATTAACTTCAGGATGACTTCTTTTTCAGCCTCACTACCCATGACCCCCTTATGGTTTGCCGGATGGCAACCTAAAACGGCGGGCACAACCTTCGCAGCCTGTCTTGGCTTATTTGGTTTGGCGATACTCAGCAAGCTTCTTGGAGCATTAAGACACCAAGCTCATCTTGCCTGGTCAAAACTTCAATGGGAAGAACTCAACACAAATGATCAATCACTTGACAAATCCGATAAACCGGATACGGTCACTGAATCCTTGAAGAAGGGTTGTCGTCGAACCGGACCCTGGACTGCCGAACATGACATTCCAAGAGGTATCCTTGCCGCCCTACATTCAGGCCTTGATTACTTCCTCATGGTACGGCCCCTGCTACTGCTCCTTATCTGAAACTTTCAATCGATACTAACAAGAGTAATATAATATGTTTGGTTTTTAGCTTGCTGTAATGACGTTCAACGTCTACTTTTTCATAGCTATCATCTTAGGCTTATTTTCTGGAGAAGTCGGTTTCGGTAGATGGTCTGCTTCGAGTGGACATTAAAATTGACTACCATATCTATCTACTCATACAAAAATTAATTGTTCATCTCTTCATTGATATCTTAGCCTTCACCTGTATTATTTATTCTGATATGCTTTCCGTGATTGTCAATGGTAATCCAGCGCAGGGTTTTCCTTCAGCTAACACGTGAAATCTCATTCAGATCCTGTTCCTTTCTACCATCTTCTTGAGACCAATAATCAAAACGATGTCACCACATCTTGAACAAAATCACTTGTTCCACTTGACCACTTGACCACTTATATTGAGATTGTGTTATTGTAGGTTACTGTTTATACAACGACATTTATGCTGATAAACTTCAATTGTCTGTACTCAAAACATGCTGTCTATACCAGCGAGATTGATTAATTGAGTGAGAAGGAGCAACATCTGGTTCAAAGTCTCGAGTCAAATAGGTCAAAACATTTGTATCAAAATGACAGTCTGTCGGAAATAATTTATAAATAGCTCTATAATGATTTTACAACCAAGATTCCCACAATTTCTTCTGCTCACTGGATTGAAGCATTGCGTCTAATCTCAATTCAGGTATGACACCATTTGGCGAATGCATAAACTTACAGACCCAACAATTTTTGGTTTCTTTATATGCATACACATTCACTGCTGTGGTTTGTTAGGCTTTACTTAATACCCTTGTATTTGACAGGTTTAATCTCTATGAAGATGACTTTTATGTACCATTAAGTTATATTATGTATGTTGTATGTCAGATGAGGTGTTTTTGCTAAGTCAAAGCTAAAATCACTCATTCGAGAGAGAATTTAAACTCCGAAAGCATTCAAACTTCGAAGCAAGATTACTAATTACATTCTTTTTACTTTCTCTTTACCATCCTCGTCTTCTCCACTTTCCACTTCTCATCCTCTCAACTTCTCAACTTTCCAACTTCTCGTATTCTCAACTTCTCAGTTACTGAACTCAACTTGAAGTATAACAAACTGACACAATCAAATCAGATTGCTTTCTATCCCCCAAGCTTGGTCATCTGCTGATCACATTTCTAATCCCCATTGTGCAGTGTTTGATTGCAGACCTATGGATGTAAAGTCTTACTATCAGGACGTCAATGAACAACAATTGTCTCCGGCTCTTCTGACTGATGGGCCCAATGGTTCCAGGATTCTTTAACGGTTGACTCGCTCGAGATCAGTGATGCGATCTGCAGCACGTATCGACTCCGTTGTTCATCACCAGCCTGTCGTTTCCTAACCACTATGGCCGCGGATGACACAGCCGCTTTTCCGTGACATGACAAGGAACGGCATCTTTCACGCGTGATCGACTTTTCTCCGATTCGCAAGAGAGGATACGATTCCGCATCGGCTTTCAAGTTCAAGATTGACACAAGGTTCTGTCCAGTGTTCATAAAGCTGCTCTGATATGTGCAGTTGTTTGAATACGATCAACCAAGTTCACCGCCCTTAATATCCATTTCGATCTTGGCAATCTTTGCATCTCTGTTGGCTTACAACGGCCCCACTGGTCCCATTCTACGGAAATAGACCACCGAACTAATCAGTTGAAAGCTCTTCTCAAGAGTGTGCGGGGAGGTGCGGGGCTTCGAAGGGCAAGGGTAGTTCACGACGATTGTGCCATTAAGGAGCTTTGGATCATGCAACTCCATACACTCGAATTTTTACGTTATACAACAACTCTCCCACATCGAACTCTACGACTTGTGAATTTCTCGCGGTTTCAATTCTGCTCACGGCCGTTGACTTCGGCAATTCATCTCTCAGAAACGCCAGTTATTCGTCTGACAGCGCTTTTGATTCTTATCCCCCTCTTTCATCCTCAAGCAGAAAGTCGATCCTCTGACTCATCAGCATCAAATCACAGCACACTCCTGCCTTCGAGCTCACCACCTCCCGTTTACTTCCATCAACGCTAGCCATCTTTCTTTGTATCTTCAAGATCACCTTTTGAACTCAACATGTCTCATATGTCCATGGATATGTCTACTATGTCTCATAATCTCGACACGTCCCCAGCTTCGGACCACTCTTCAATGTCCATGTAGGTTTTCTCGTTTCGATCCTTTGCTTCTTTTCTTGTGGTGGCTGATATTGATCGGATCTCCATTTAATGCATGCAGGTCGATGTTTTTCACAGCCTCACTGCCTAAGAATCCCCTATGGTTCGACGGATGGCGACCCAAATCAGCTGGTACTACCTTTGCAGCCTGCTTGGGCTTGTTCGGTCTAGTAATTGTTCACAAGTTATTGGGTGCATTGAAACATCAAGCTAATCTTGCGTGGGCAAAGGCCGCTCATAAAAAAACGCATTCACATCCCGCTGGTGACGACAATCCTGATACAGTCACTGGACTTCGATCGAAAAGCGTTCATCGTGTTGACCCATGGATTGCTGAACATGAAATCCCTAAAGGTATCCTCACAGCTATACATTACGCCATGGGATCTTTCATCATGGTACGAAGCCATCGATTTAATCTCCTATAACACAGAATCATTCTGACAGGCTTGTATTCTTTTGGGGATCTGTATATGTTTTATAGCTTGCTGTCATGTCTTATAATGCCTATTTTTTCATTGCGATCATCTTCGGTGTATTTGTTGGAGAAGTTGCTTTTGGTAGATGGACTGCATCAAGTCATGGTCAAGATCATTGATCGGACAAATACAACTTTTACGAACAAATCATTGTTTTTTTTTCATTTTCGGTCAACCGTCTCCATCCCCACTTCGCTTATTCTAATTTTTTCTTTTCTTATATGATCATTGTCATTTGATGAACTCTGGTACGATCACGGTATAAAATGAATGTTGATGAAAAAAAGTTGTGGTCGGAAATCTTTATTTATGATTATCACTCATCATGCTGGAGTTTCAATCGCTCCACTGATCACAAACGTGTCAATGAATTTTTGATGTCATCCCAATGTGAAATTGTTCATGTACTTGTTTCATCAGGGACAACGGTCTGCAGGATTGTTTTGCTGCAGTGCAATTATAAACTATTTGCTAATGAGCTGAATGCAGCTGGTTGCACAAACATGTGCACCTAACCGTCATCAGACTAAGAACCTGTGTCGTACATATATAGGCTGATCGTGGGCCACCTTAACTGACGCCTGTTGAAGGCTTTGATCGAGCAATCCCAGTACACAAAGATAAGGCAAGGTTCAAGTTCAACGAGATCCACATGAATCATCTTTCATTACACACAAAGGACTACAACACATGAGATTACAAACGACTTCAAAAGCTAGTAGGGATCATCAAATGCAAATTCTTTGCTGAAATTCTTACTACTATCATCTTGGTTTACAGTACCCAATCTTTCCTCTTTGGCCCAAAATTTCGGCTTAGTATTTGGTCCAAAGGGAGTAGGTTGGACAGCACAGCCAACATGTAACTAGAAAGATCACAGGCAAGCACTTTATCAATGTACCAGTTAGCTAAGATTTTAAGTGAAGGGAAGAAAAAATGAGGGTTGGAAATAAGAAAAGGAATCAAGTTATATCAGTGAGATTGACTTTTGAAACGGATATTGCAAAACAGAGGAACATAGATGAAATTTATGATTTTTTCTATTCTTTGTTCTCTGATCTACGGTATGTATTAAAGGTGATGCAGCATTTGAATTCTTTTATTAAGCTTCCTGCGAGGAAGAAGCCAAGGCAAGCAGATGAAGAACAATCGAAATGGAAGCAACTACGGGCTTTCGTTTTCATACTACTTCGTGCTTCGAATGTACCAAGATTTTGAAACAATTTGGCGCGCTAAATCAGATTACATTGGGGAACTGCACTATTGATGTCAAAAAGTTTTACCAAGTCTTTCCGTAAAAACTAAATCGTCAATGGCAATGACCTTCATTGAGTCCTGGGTCGAGTTCCGGATCACTAAGGATTTGCAGCTTCTTGATGTCCATTTCCACACTGGATGCACAGGTTTGAGATTTTAACGAGTTTTCGAAATTTGACAGGAATCAATTCTTCAGGCCGAAATGTGCTCCCTGTGATGGAAGGGCTCGAGTTTGGCTTTTCTTTTGGGAATTTTCTCGCATTTCTACCAGTACTCGTGACAAACATATTCTGGCGTAGAGACTAAGCAGCTTGATCTTTAATGTAAGATTTGATTCAGGTGAATTGAGGTTCAACATTATTTTGATTCTCTCGAGTTTATTGGCAAGAGGCCTCAAGGAGTGCATTGTGTACCTCTTAAAAGCCTTGGTGAGATTCACATCTGTGATTCACCTGAGTCTGATTTTGTATATACCTAATGCCTGATAGAAAAGTTTGGTACGATGGGAATCCAGCCGCAGAGTTTGAACGGGATTGCTGTAGCGGGACTTAGGTAAAGTCGAAGCCTTCAAGACACCGATATGCGTCTGCGAGGAGAAAACTGATGCGAAGCAACATGGCCGGGGCACAACATCCTCTCAGCTAAGCAAACTCCAAAACTTGGAGCCTCACCATGTATGGAGATTTGTACACTCCTCTCACACGTTGGAGTGCATAATTGGGTTTTTGCAGAGACCGCAAAGTTGGAGGTGAGGTGAAATTGTCATCGCCTGTGGCACAGGCCTTTTTCATGAGCGCCTACTCCTCCAGTAGGCCAGATACTGTGAATGGCGTCTTGCAGGTCACTTACCCTTCATCTCTCCATGAGTGACACTTGGTGTGAGGGGTCCTGTTATAGAAGCGCAGTATTCAAGTCTTGGCCCATGTATACAGTACACCTTCTGAAGACTAAGCTGTTAAAATTGACGACATATCCTCCAGTAAGCCACGAGGTTCTGTAGGAGTGAGTCTTCATCTCAAACCGATCATTTCCGTAAAGCAGTCTAGATATATAATCAACGAAGGGACCTGGTAGTACACGGTTTTGATCAGATTTCACTGTGCAACGAGCTTTCTTACAAACTTTTTCGTTCATTTTTTGAGCAACTTTTCGAGTCATCTCTCCGTTGGCTTAGATTATCGCTGTGTTTCGTGTAGCTATATATTCCGTACATCACCCAGTCCTCGCGAAGTATTGGATCTGATCTCTTTCTGAGACCAATAGTAAATTTGCCAGTGGTCACGCCAATAACTCACTTTTGGCATGAAGGTGAAATCGCTCGGTATCTTGGCCCCATGTGCTATTCTGATTCTCTGTGAATTGTTTGGCTGGAGCCATTCCCACCCTACACCCACCTTGGAAGGTCATGCGGGCGAACTGTTAGGTGGAAATTTGAAAAATGACAAGATCAGTGACTCAAGCTTTGTCATTCCTGACGTCAACAGTGCTCACAAGGCAGATTCTTCAACAAAAATACGGGAAAGCGTTGAGTCAGAACGGAGTCAAAAGGCTGCAAACACTGGCGAAGATATCAAATCATTGACAGGCGATGTTGAAGATGCAAGAATTAGTCAAACCAACAAAGCAAGCCAATCAAAAACCCCCACTCAAGAAGACAAGAAGACGTTTCTGCAAAAAATCAAATCCTTTTTTTTGGATGGGCCGGTCAAATTCTGGAAAAAAATAAAACAATGGTTCTCAAAGACAAATATCTTCAAATCTAAAAGCTTTACTTCAGATCCCAAGGAAGAAAGTCTCAGTGAGATGAGTCCCAAGGATAAAGGTTCCAGCAAGATGCATCCCAAGGAGGATAAGGCATCGGTGGGTATTGAAAAGAAAAAAGAAGAGACTTCTCAACAAGAAAAAAAAGAACCAATCCTTTCAAATAAAAAAGAAGCAGAAGAAACCAACTCCAAACAAAATACTTTGACTTCTATCCCCAGCCCATTAAAAGAAACACAAGTGGTAAAACCTAGCAAGGTATCTAGATTGGTGTTGTTAGATGAAAAAGCAGAGGATTATATAAAATCTATGGAAGATATTATAAATAAACACATTCCTAATTCAGGTGAGGCAAAGGAATTTACTTTAGAACAAAAGAAACCAAACCCTCCAATATTGAGGGAACCAATCTCTCTTTTGATGAGCTCTAATGAAGAGTATACCAAATTCCTGGAGGATTCAATAAGATCTGTGAGGGATGTGATGAGTAGATATTCTACTTACTCAGAGATAGGAAATAAAGCTCTCACTAAAGGAAAGATACAAAAACCCAGACTTTCTTGGCAAGCACCTGATGCTTTAACTTCTCCCCTCAAGGATTCAGAAATAACAGAGGAAGTAGAGCCCTTGAAAGCATCCAGTTTGTTGTTGCTGGATGAGGAAGTCAAATTACTGAAAGAAGGTAGGACCATTTTGGAGAATGCAGTGAGAAGGTATTTGGGCTCTTTGGATAGTTTAGAGAAAGTTCTTCTCGAGATAAAACAAAACAACTCAAGCCTTAAGGACAGACCATTTCATGAATTGTGGACAATCAGGGAGACAGTCAATGAGGCTTTTGAAAATTGCTCTAAATCTTCTGCTACTCAAGACCTGTAAAGCAAGCTTTGAATTTATGATACACCCTCAGTCTTTTTTTCTCCTTCTTTACCCATCATCTTTTATTGTATATATCAATTTTTCTTCAGGATCAGTAGAACATGATGTACTCCTGGTTTTAAGCACTGAAGATTTTCCATAGGAAGACCCAGAAGCACTTCAGCTAAGTGAAAGAATAATAAATTAAATAAAAATAGAAATAGAAAATAAATAAGAATACATACAACTTAAGAGGCCTAGTTTCAAGGACCCATTATTTGATCTATAAACACCAAAGAGACCAGGTATGCTAGTAGCTTGGAACATGGAAACAAGGATCCATGTTCCAACAATTGAACAAATACTTTAAAATCCATTGCCAGAAAGAGATAAGAACAATACAATCCTAAATCACAAGATCAAGTAAGAATACTAAAATCATTCCAGCAGGCGCAGAGACTAAAATAGTTACCTAACCGGATTGGGAAGTAGCAGCCAACATCATGAGTAATAGAATCCTCAACCAGAAGCCAGCAGCAGAGAGGAGAAGGATATAAGGGAAGCTCCTCTCCAAGGAAGACAAGGGCATCTGATTTCAACCGCACAAAAAATATAATTAATCAAGATATTTTATCTCAAATAATTCAAATACCTTAGATGCCCAGCTAGTTGTTAAATCCCAAGTTATAAATCTCCAGCTCCACTTCAAAAGGCTTGATAACCATGCAGAATTCTTCCTCCACCCTTATCACCTCTTGCAATCAGATCCTCTCCAGTGATTCTCCCTCTAGAGAATCACTGTTTTACCAAGATTCATTGGTCCTTGTACTGGTCTTACACCTTGTTCTTACAACTCTTGTCGATAAGATCCCTGCTTGTAGGATACTTTGGATCATTCAAAGAACAACCCGGTTCAGGCTTGACCTACCATTGTCTGTAGTCTTACGATGAGCCGTGGTTTAAAATCCTAATGAATAAACTAATAATAACTTAAGAATTCTCCCAAATATTGAGTACCTTAATCAATCTACATTACTATCCCTTGTGACCAGAGGAATTGCTTGTCAGGACCCCTTAGCCGCAAGCCTAGACCTTACTACACTATAAGAAACCTGGCCATCCTGACACTGATTGACAAATCAAACTTCAACAATAAAAGGTTCAATTTTTATAAATGTGCATATGACTGACTCCTTGAACTTTCACTCACCTGAATATTGACATTCTTTTTCCCTCACATTTCCCTGTAGGGGTGTATTCAGAGTTGAATTGCTAAGCATCAATATTCTTTTGAATAAATATGATGCAGAATCATTCTATGAGCCTACTAGCTTCTGTTAGGCTAGTTGTGCTACTAAAAAAAGGATATAGAAGTTTGAATCACTTCTATTGAAGTTGTAGAGATCACAATCTAAAAGTTTGAGCAGGTATGCAGTTGGGCTCTGAATATTTACTTAAGATAAGCAAGTAAAGACTTCAGTTAGTTAAGCTTTGAACAAAGGTTTTAGCCCTGGGATCATGAGGGATTATTGTTCTGTTAACAATAATTCATTAAGAGAAAACTTATAAACAGTCCTAAGTCCTAAATTGAATCACTTTTTGTAAAAGGAATGATCCATGAAGGTAGTGCTAAATTCTATCTTAACACTGGGAATTTTACACTCTGACTAATAGAGGTTCCCCCCAGATTTAGAGTTTCTTATATCAAGATGTCTGATATAAGCAATCCTCAAGGACTACTTCCAGAGGTGTAATTCCACAAATGGATATTACAAGTTCTGCTGATTATGGAGTCTGATCAGGAAACAAGATGAATTTGCACACACAATATGAGAAACAAAAGACAAAGTAGAAGTTCTAAAAGTCTTAGAATCAGGCCTTTAAAGTTTGTATTTATGATAAGCAAAGTTTAAAGGTTCTAAGAAAATGAACAAAGCTATTTGTAAAGTTGTTGTATGATGATGTCATGATCTTTACAAATGATTGGATCTTTAAGGTTTTTATAGTCTGAACCTTGGAATTCTTTCACACTACAGGTGTGTTCAGATCATGGTTTCAAGGTTAGGTTCATCACAGCAATACTGTTACCATTGCTTTATAAGTATATCTCAGATGTTACGTATGCGCTACAGCTGTGAAATATATGTAGTTTTTGGTTATATGAACGTTGTGTACGTACACACTCTTTCATATCCTTTATGCACATGTTACATATGCAAATTCATATTTAACTTGACTCTTGAGACTGAGTCTTGAGTTGTAATTATTACTGTTAATGTTTTTATTAGTATATGTCGCCCATTGGTACTATGGTTTAGTACTCAGGGCTGACACATTCTAACTTGGATAGCTTTGGAAGCTTTGGGAGACTGTGCTAATTCATTCTAATGTGAAGAGTTGAAATAGTGGGGAAAAGAAAGATTCCTGTATTTTTCATCTTGTAATCTATTTGTGATGAAAACCCTTACTGAGAGCGTAATCCTTTGGAGCATGTCCTACCACTAAGGCATACCAACCCTTTCCTAAGGACATATAAATCTCTATGTGTGGTGTGGGTTAGTCCTGGAGGTAATGAGTCTAGTCAGGAGATAGTTATATCTTTCCTAAGATCACCACCTGCAGCAACCTGAGGAGGTTGGACTTCACGCCCCCAGGCGGTGGGTGGGTGTGTTTTCAAAAGAATTTGGACAGAGATATACAAGAAGATGCCCGCTTGCCAGAATTCCAGGTCATAGAAGGAGATATTAGAAGTGTGGGCAGAGAGAAAATCTTCCCTCTCCTTGAACCTTCTAAATCCATATGTAGGAGAGATGTCAGCTCTCTGTAAATGTGATATCCCTGCTGTAACTGTCAGCCAACCTCCTCTTGAAAATTTGCAGAGTACCTCCACAGGCTCTGGAACACCACAAAACATACAATGAGAAATTTTGGCCAGGATTTGGGTATACAGTTCTAATTCCAAAATATACAAATAATGCTACATTGGGATAGATTTAAGTACATCATAAGCAGTTGTCTCAAAAGCATTGAAAAAAGTTATGCTATGGGGAAGACCAGCAATGTATCACAAATTAAGATAAAGAGTAAGAGGTGAGTGAGACCAAAGTCATATTTTATGTCTGATGAATAAAATAACTAAACACAGCCCCCATCTACTAGGCTCTGGAAGGCCAGATACTAAGCTACTGACTTCAGGAGGACTTCATGCAAACTTCAGAAAAAGTCAAAAAAATCAAAAACTTTTCAATGAAGTTTGATCATAACTTCAGCTGGATGTTGGAGACAAAAGCACTCAATTAATCCATATTGTTGCAGTTTCAAGTATGGTAACTGGCTACATGAAGTTGACCAACTGTCTTACCAGAAACAATCCTATTCCAGATCTGTCAGAGCAGGCAGAGATATGGTTCAGGAATGAACCTATTGTAATATCTCAAATCCCACAAATAGAGGTAAGTCACCTTTCACCAAGAACTATTAGAATATCTTGGATGAGGAGAGAAAACTCCATTTGATGCTCTTCAAGGTTTTAAAAATAATGTTCTAAGTGGTATCTGGGTTGATAACAATGAAAATCAATCATAAACATGACATATGATAAACCCAGTACACATCTATTATTATCAGTAACTGAGAAATGAAGTATATCACAACAGTAATTTAAAATATGTAAAATCCAATTGAACAGAGACAACAGTATACTTCAACATCCTCTGTCAAACTAAAGATGTGTCCAGCGCAGATATTAGATACTAGATGTCAAGAAGATCACAGCCTATTTCGCACTGCTATTGTTAAAATCTCAGTTTTCATGCAGAGCTTCAGGATTGTGATATTCCAGCCATACAGCTCTATATTGGGGCGCAGAAAATACCATTGGGATCCATAAGATATTTTGCATATGTCTTTGGATATAAGCAAGGATCACAAGAATCATCTGGGACAAAATTAGCATTGTGCAATCCTTGTGGAATTATTTCTAAATCATTAGTCAGAAAACCAATGCTTGCAAAGACACTTGAAATTGCATCAGCTCAATTTACTACGTGAATGGTTGAGACTTGTTTGAAAATCACTCAAGGTTCACAGGTGACTCTAGCTCTAGGTACCCAATGATTAGTTCCTGGGGGCTGTGTACTTATTATTCTGAAATGTGTTACTCCAAAGGATTTCCAACCCAAATGCCTTGGGTTGGGGGATCCAAGGCATTGTTGGACACAAATTCTTGGACAGGTGTTGTCCAAGGTTTTCATCTGAGGTATTGTTGTGCAGCAAAAAATACCTTGGGTCAAAACCTTGGAAACATTGTGCCTGAGGTTCAAGATCCAAGAACAGCTTGGATTGCAACCCAAGCTTGCTATGAGAGCAGTGTGGTGTATCTGATCTTAACATTGTCCTTGTCTTCAAGTTTTTTTTGTTTAATATACATTTTCACAGACTCAGAAAAGATCTTCCACAAACAAATGATAGAAGAGGTGGGAACAACAGAAAACTGACCCTGCAAGAAATCATTTGACATTGGAACCATAATAATGGGACTTCCTCAATGCCATCCTTCAACATCATTTTTTCCAGCTCAAATTTGCTTTTACTATTCTTCATTTCATATACTTTCATTTATAACATTGTGTACTGCTTTGTTCTGCAAGAACCTTTGTTCAATCATCTTTATTAGACTTGCTTGCTACTGTTTATCTGTTATAAATTTTGTTTCATCCTGTATACATTTTATTGTATAGTGGAAAGTCCTGAAAAGACAGAAATTTAGAACCAGGTTTTGCCCCAAAGATTGAAATTTCACCACACAATCAAATGTCTCTAAGAGATGATGTTTTTCCAAAAAAAGGTAAGAAAAATGTGGGTATTGCATTGAGAAAATATGCCCTGATAGTCTTTGATCTCAGGACAATGAATCTGCTCTCAAATACTCAAAGTGTTTGATTTTGAGGGAAGAGATAGATTCTTTACAAAGTGAGAGAAAATGAGTGATGGATCCGAAAACATATGCATGGATAGTCCTTGATCTCCCAAATCCAAAGCCACTTTCAGCCTCTGAAAAAGTTGAGTTTTGGAGGAGGGGATAGGATTTGGAGCTCCGACTTGATTTCATCAATTTCAGGAGTGTGCACTATAGTACTCTGAAGGCTCACACAAACCAAACAGATCACCACATCACCAATATTGTTGATAGTAATTATCATCAGAAACAGTTGACACACTGTCTATTTTATAACACATAGTAGGAAAGTTGTGTGATCCTGATTGAGTTTCTTTCACCAAGCTCACATCTGTGTTGATCTTGTTTGACTTGTTTGAGGCTATTTGTGATTGATTGCTGCACTAAAAACTTTGTGTTTGAAACCTTTTCATGGACCCCCTCTCACACACTGTAATGGGTGATAGAGGTTGTGTTGAGGGTATCAGGTTTAAGATGTACTAGATTTGTTGTTGTCTGCAGGACAAGACTTCTTCACAACTGCCTACTCCTCCAGTAGTCCAGAATCTGTGTCTGGAAGTGCAGGCTACATGTTACATTCTGATGCTATGAATGGTAGTTGCCTTTGATTCTCCGCTCTGATTTTAAACAAAGATGGTTTGATGCAAGAATCATATAATACCAAGAACACAGATGAGAGAAGAAAGAGAAACATTATAGGGTAAAATCACACCTATGAGTCAATCACAATTAAGCAAAACATGTTGACCATGAATACATGAGTTCTCAGTATATGTCAGATGAATTTTGATTTTAATCTATTTGTTCTTGCCTTCTAATTTTTGTGAATCTAATTGTTTTTGACCATTGCTTTCTGCAAAGTTACATTTTTGTGAGGTTTGTTTGTTGAAACATTGATTTCAGCAACCTTTTTACATTTGTGGGAGTATTCAATGTAAGAAAATTGCCACAGGAAATGTTTTTATGTCCCACCATTGATCTCTTGACAATCCATTGCCACCACATACATTTTGAAATGGGTACAGTTTTTGGTATTATGTAGCCAAGATTTGGCTTAACTTTAATGAAAATGAATTCAGCTAACTTATTTTGAATATAGGTTTGAATGGTGGAGGTGTAAGCATGGTGAAGGGTGTTTTGGATTATGATACATGCTCTGAGTCCAAGTGTGAGCTTGGTGTAAGCAATCAGAGTATTTTAAGGGTGTAAGCCATCAGGATGGGTAGCTGTAGAATGTTGAAGTGTAAGTTCATTTGTATAAAATTTCAAATTCCACATACATGAAACTTACCAAAGATTATATTTCATATCTCATTACTTATCAATGTAACATGTCTCTATTTGGTGTGTTCTGTTTGATAATTTATCTTCATTATATTAAAGCTAAGTATATCCATAAACTAATAGGGGTTAACTCCACACACAAATGTGTTTTGATGACCAGAGTAGATGCCAAGCCCCACAATGGACAAGTCTCAGAGTGGGCCTAGGCATAACAAGAATGAAAAACTCATTTAAAAGGAGGCATATCAAACAGCAAACTTATTTGTTGTAGCAACCATCTTCACCTTCCCCCCTAACTTGTCCAGTCTGAAACAGAAACTTGGCAACAGCAGCTCTCCAAGGTCTCAACCAGAAAGGTTTAGTGAGACAGTCCTCAGGCATAACAGTAATAGGAACATGAGCAGTGATGATGTCAGTGATGATGTCCTTAAAACTGATGTGATTACAAATCAAATGAGATGGGCAATCAATGTGTTTAAAGCGGTCATTGACCGCAGGTTCCTTGAATGATGATTCAATGCCTCAATTGTCATTGAATGATTGAATAGAATCTCTAATTGACAAAATGGTGATGGCTTAGACAGCAAGGCAAAGCTCTTGAAAGATAAGTTTGAAACAAATGCATTTTTGAGAAAAATTGGCATTTGCTGTGTATTCAGCCTTGGTGTTGGCCAAGACAGTAGATTTCTGTTGACTACTCAACACCAGGAAATAATTGTGATTCCAAAAGTAAATGAATAAGGATCATGTTATTTGAAGCCTGTGGGGATACCCAGTTTGGCACCACATAGAAGTGTCAGAAGGTCCCTACCTGTCAAAATAAGCTTTCATAAAAACCCAGGTGCCATATTTCTGGCATCTACATGGTTTTGTTGTACCAATGTAGATAGGTATGGAAAAATGCTTGTTTGAGCCAAATATAGTTTTTGCTGTGGCCATACACATGATTTAGAATTTTTGTGTGTTGATTGGTCAACTGAAAGTCCAAATTTCACCTATACAGAGACACTCTCCCCCCATTTAAAAATCAGATACATTTTTTAGAAGATCACAAGTTCAATAACCTTTCTTTATCAGTGGACTGACCAACATCAAAGCTGATTCAACGACTGGAAGAAAAGATTGTAGTTGGATAAGAGATTTATGAACAGTTGTTTTGATTTGTGGGAAACAAATTTGGTGGAATTGATGGAAAAAAGCATCGAGTGGGGACCACAAATTGAAAAGAAAGAAAGATAGAGATAGAAATTGATTAAGCCTTCATTATATTATGTCCTTGTCTTCTGCTGGAGTATTGGCATATTGTGAGATCACCCCTATTTTGGAGGGCAATGAAGTTCTGCATCTGAGTTTGTTGATATTCAGTCTACCATTGTTGTAAACCACCAAACTACCCCTATCTCAAGGTTGGTGATTTTAACCTTTACTGTCACCAACTGGAGGTTATTCTTGAGGTCACCAGCTTGGAATTATTTTCATGGTCACTAGCCTGGAGTTTTTGTTGAAGGTCACTACCCTGGTATGTAATTATACTCAAAGGAAGTAGAAGATCCAGGGGAGGGAATTTGGATCACTTACTTTTGGTCAGGGAGCTTTATTAAAGTTATAAAATTATCACTAGTCTTATATTGTAAGACTCTTGATATTGCTTCAAAGGAATTCAATGGTTCTTTGAAAGTATTGTGTAATAATAGATATCTAGGGGATTTCCCTAAAAAGGCAAGCATTTGTACCTGTTGGAGCCCCTGACATCTGGGACAGCCCACACAGGCACTGTTTTTAGGAATAGTTTGGTTGTTGGCAAAGAAACCTAAACCAAATCCAAGTAGTAAACTGGTCAGCACAGACAGGACAAGTCAATTTGAATATTTTAATGGTTCACAAAGATGGGTCAAATAAATTTGAGTAATTTGATGATTAGCAAGGATGGGTCAAGTAAATTTGACTATGTTTATGGTCAGCAAAGAGAGACAAACTAAAACTGAGTAGTTTAGTGATTAACAAAGGCAGCACAACTAAATATTCACAAACTCCAATGCAATTTTTGCCTGTCCTCCATAAGCAGAGATCATCATACAACATCTCAAAACCTCAGCAGAAAAGAAGATTAAGTCAACTTCACAGAACAGAATATTGAGGTGATCTGTCTTTGCCAAAAACCAAGCTACTCCAATTTACTTGTGCTGTGCTTGCCAACCACCCAACTACTCAAGTTTACTTGTCCTGTCTGTGCCAATAACTCAGCCAAAGGCACCATGAAGAAGCATTGAAGAGTGCTTTCAAGTCAAAAGATCCATAAAACCCTATTTAGGCACCAGAAGATAGCACCCATGTGGAATTTGAGATGGTAGAAACTTTTGAAAGATCATTTTATTGGGTAGAGACCATTTTCTCATTGTCAGATGCAGGAAAAAGGCACTTACCCTCTCAAATGCTCAGGTAGGCAGACCCTTAACGGTATCCCCCTGGGCAGCAAACAGAAGGATACCAAGTTTTTTAGAAAACAAGAGCATCAAGGACCAGAGGGCCTTGTATTTCAAGCACATAGCACATATATCTAAAGCCTCTGGAAAGATCTAAATACAAATTTTAAGGAACCCAAATCTCCAAAATCCAGCATGCCACTTTGGAACAGGGGTAATTGTAAATTTTGAATTGAACCCCCCTAATATATCACACCTTTATCAAAAATGAAACATGTATGTTTTTAGTCTTGGTGGGTTAATCAACAGAATATGCTTAATCCATTTTTTACTCAAATAAATAGATACAATGGAAAGTCATGAATAATATACTGAAAAGCGGGAGAGTGTATCAATAATACAAGACTCTATCCATATCGCTTTTGAATTCAGAAAACTTAATTTTTACTTCTTCTGTGAGAAGTTCAAATTCTTCTTTTAATGAGTCAAATTCTTCTTTGCTACACTTCCCATTGATATCTGAAAGGTTTTTGATTTCCTCTTCTAATTGATCTATAATATTTGGAGTGCCAAAATCCTTGTCTAACACTTCCTGGAGAAAATTCTGGGCATATATCAAAAATTTAACTTCCCTATTTGAAAACTCTGGACTAGATTTTTTAAAGGGTACTCTAACTTGTATTTTTTCTGATTGGCTGGGACAAGAACTCAAATCCAACAAATTCAATCGTCTTTCTTTTGATAGAGCTTCATGTACCTTTCCTAAATAGAATGTGTAGTTGTTCTTTTTTTCTTTCCAAAGCCTCTTGCTATCCTTCAAGAATGTTTCAGTTTCCTCCTTTGAAACTTTCAGACCCAATGCTGTGATGGATGATAGCATGTGGGGTTGCTCTAATTGGTAGGGGGAAGAGTTCCAAGAATCTGGTTCTGGATTGATTTGTTCTCCTTGTTTATCTTTATGAGGAATTTTTTCTTCTGGCTCTTTCTGAGAAAGTTTTTCTTTAAACTCTTGAATACCCACTGATGATTTCTCCTCCTCAAGATGCATATTGCCGGGACTGTTTTCCTTAGGACTTGGATCAAAGCATGGAAAACCATATTGTTCATGAGGATTCTCTGTACTTGCTTTATATGCCTGTTGAGCATTTGTGAGATCCTCTCCTGTTCTATGAGGTACCAAAAGTTCTGAATTAGCATTCAAATCCTCGATGTTGGATGGATTTGCAATAGTAATATCTTCTGGTTTTTGAGGCTTGGACACTTTGACAGGTGAGCTGTCAGAAGTACCTTTGACTTTGACTAATTGGTCAGAAACAGGGAAATGTTGTGATCCTAGCATATCCATTTGAATTGCCTCCTCCTTCAAAGGTGCTGGATCCTTAGATTCATCTTGAGTTGTTTGCTTGGAGATCTGTTTCACATAGGCTGATGACTCTTTCTGTGTTTCACTGGCAAAATTTGACACCACTGATTTTTCGAGTTTGCAAACATTGGGGAATCTAGTTGATGGGTCTTTTTCCAGCTTCTTAAATTCTTTTTCTTTAGATATAAAGAAATTTGGCTTTGACAACCATTGTTTAATTCTTTTCCAAACTTTGACTGGCCCTTCCAACAGAAAGGATTGTATTTTTTGTAAAAACGTCTTATGTGCTCCTTGAGCCAGGGTTTTTGATTGGTTTGCTATATTACTTTGCCTAACTCTCACATCATCCCCCGCTAACGACTTGAAAGTGTTACCAGTTTTGGCACCTTTTTGTTTCCTTTCTAAATTGACACTTTCCAGCAATTTTGATGACAGATCTCCCTTACTGTTGATGTCAGTAGTGAAAAATATTACACCACTGAGATTGTCATCACCTTTGACATTTCTAGCCAATGACTTTCCCAAATCACCTTGGAGTTCAAAGGTGGATGCAGGACGGGAATGGCTCCAGTCAACCAATCCGCAGAGAATCAGAAAAGGAGCGACGATACGGAGAGACTTCATCCTCATGCCCAAAGTGATTACTCCTGAATACGTCAGTGTAATGGTGGTGTCAGAAAGGAAGTAAATCTCAAGCTTTGATATTCAGGAAGCACTGGCTAATATATGGATTATAGCACAAGAAGACAGCGTAGGGCAAAAGAAAGCCGAGGAATATTATAAAAAATGTTCAAGGTATGAACGTGAAGGAGAGTACGAAAGCTTGCCGCGATGTGCAAGTCTAGAAAGACATCCACCTTTATATTCTGTTGCCGTCGCGGACCATATAGCAAGCCTGCCGCCGTCGCAGAAACAAGTTGTTTGGGGTGGAGATAAAGTCCTACATAACCTCCTGGATTGCTTGAGAACAAGTGGGCTATCTTAACAGGCTTGACACTGGAAAAATAAAATTTTTCTTTCTTTCAAGTGCTGTTTGAGCCTCTGGCCACAGTTCAACACTCCACGTGATACGAACGTACATCACTGCCGACATGCTTATCATTTGAAGATCCGGGGTGTTCCTGTATCCCAAACCTTTGGGAAAAAGTGGGTAGTTGTTTTTTACGTAAAACGCATTCATAATTCAGGCTTCTCCACATCTTATAATGTCTAGTATCCCTGGAATATATGCATGGATCTTAGTGCCACGTTCATACATCGAGCCATTGAGGTTCCTGGATTGAGATCATGATCTCTTTGTACCATACTTACAATTAGAAGCCCTCGCAGCATGGACACAAGCGATGGAGGAGTGTGTAGGCAGTCATGAAGAGGGCCTGTGCCGGAGAGGACGACAATTTACTATATCTCGAACTCGATACTCTCAGCGCAAAGTCAACAATCACTTATTCCAGCGTGCCGGCCGAAGCTCTGCATACATAACGAGGCTCAGAAGTTCATTTTGTTTGCTTAGATTGGGAGTATAAATTGTTTCGGCACGTCAAGGTGATCTCGTTCAAACCTTGCGACCAGGTTTCTACTGCCCCAAACTTGTCCGGCAGCTGGTACCTGCTTGTTAGCGAGCCCTGTCGACTGCGAAGATTTCCGGAGAAGGCTTCCAAAGTCTATCATGCTTCTTGCAGGAATAGGGCTGGCACGCAGTGGAACTTATGAAAGTATGTAACAAGGGTCAAAACGCTTGTCAAAATCACGGCGTAAAAAAGGGTAAGAGAGACGCCCCAGTAAGGTGGCACGCTACACTATGCAATGTTTGAGTTCAAAAACACTTAGAATCATGGTATCTGTGCTGGTATCTGCTGGTCTTGATTGTGAGGAGTGCTAGAGTCCCTTGTGAGAGTTACGCTCTCATTGCCTTACATTTGTCACCTTCAGAATATAAGCCCCCAGAGCTATCTGGTTGATTCTTTCTCACCCAAACCCCAACAAAAGTGGCTTTGAAAACTTTCAAAGGGACCCCTGAGGTAGTCAGGGGTGAGGCAAGTATTGGCGGAAAGCCTTGAAGATGCTTCAAAGAGCCATAGAGATGACAACCCTGTTTGCAATGCAGTAATGGTTTCAGGAAAAGATTTGGCAAAAGGCAATCCCGACTGTGCAATTCTGTGACAGTAAACCTTATATCTGGTGATATGATATATGACCTTGATACATTTCAACCCACAATTTTGTTTAGCAGAAAAGGAAAGATGATCGGTCAGATAAATTGTAAAAAACCAGAAAATGAAAGAATTCAATCAATACAAATTTTTCAAGATATTACAAATGCTCAAAGTAAGACCCCCCCAAAAAAGGAAAATTAAATGAACAGAGATTAGATACATACATATTTAAATTTACGATCACTTTTGCACAAATTGATCTAAAGTTAAATTCAAATTTGAATGTTTTTTATTTTGATCTAAATTTGGATTCTTGATTAAATTAGATAACAGAGTTTGACTAGAACTCAAATCATTTGATTCATCTACATTCGAATTTGAATTTTTATCATTAGGTTTACGATTAGAATTATTAGGATCAGACTTTTGGTTAGAATTAGATTCTTGAGAGAACAGATCAGGTAAGTTGTCATCATCATCTAGCATCAGGCTTTCAGGTCTGAAGAGAGGAATTTGAGGATCTGTTGTAGTTGATGGATCGGGTTGATGATCCGATAGAGTTGAAAGTTGTTCTTCTGAACGGATTTGATGATTATGTGGATTGTAAAGATTCAGTTCATCATTTGATAGACTTGGGAATGGTTCGACTCTGTGATTTTGACAATTCAAAATGAAAAGAAACTTTCGATTTGAAATCATCAAATGGACAATAAATGATAAAACAATTTACACTATGATTAAAGTTTTACCAAAGATTGAAAAACCTTGATAATTCACTTTCAGTTCAGGTTTTCGATCTTCTTCATTCTCTTCTTCATTGATGACAATCGATGGAATTTCGTCATCAGGACCAGATTTGTTTTGATTATTCATGACGAAATGTTTTGATTTTAATAAGATTGAATGTCTAGGAGTATGATTTCTATTGATCGAAACCAAAATCAGAAACTCATTAACCTCAAACACAACATAATTCAGAAAGATAACATACTTACTTGAAATAATAACCCAATTGAATCCCACTCCCGCGATAAAAGTCTAATTTAGTTTTTGAATTTGTATTTGATTGATCATAAGTTTCTTGTTTAAATTTGATCAAGATCTTAGGTTGAATGACTTTTAAAATTAAAGTCAAAATGTCATCTGTCATCCAATTGATATGATTTGAATCTAATAAGATCTTGGTCATTAACACTACCCTTGGTGAAATTCTCAAGTATAATAAGTTTTGATCTATAGCGAAAGGAATGATGAGAAGTTTGAATTACAAAATGAAAAGAGTGAAATTAGTTATGATCTTGTATATTGAGATTGAAAGGTGAGGATCAAGAGCGGAATGCAAACTTTTGTAGTTTTTTGGTTTCTTTGATTTTGTTATCATCTTGATGTGAGATTGATGTTCAAGTGTGAGTAGATTGAAAGTCTCAATGAGTTTGCTGAAATTAAAGAAATCGATCAGAGCTTTGCAGGTTGACTACATATGTAAGTTAGCAGTAACACTTACCAGCTACATGTGCCTTATATGTAAATCCTTGTCAAAGTACCCAAGTCTTGAAACTTTCACTTCTTCAACTTCAAATCAATATCAACAAATTATCAACTCAACAACAAATCAATGGGTTAGTTCTTGAAATCGCTGATCTAAGTTGCTTTCATGTTGATTATCTCAATCCAAATGCTAATCAAATTGATTCCATTTTTCAGATATCACTACTCTAAGAGCACTTCAAGATAAAGGTCAGTCATCCTCATCAAAATTCTTCTATCAAAAATCAAGACTTATCATTAAATTGATTTCCAAAAACAGTATACGATAAACGTAAACATGCAGCTTTTTTACTTGAAGCGTAAGCTTTGGAACTTGTCATCATTTGTTTCTGAGGAAATTAGAATTCAAAGCTAAAGGTTGGATTTCTTATCAATCTTCTTAATAGACAGATCAAGGATCATATCTCTAAAAACGAAATAGACAAAGTGAATCAAATCTTATCACAACTTTCTTCACTTGCGTTGAATTCAAATCCAAGTTGGAGATGGGGTGGTGTGATGGGCTTGGCAGCTTGTTCAATCGCATTAGGTTCTGAAATTCCTAATCATTTGATTCATATCGTACCTCCTATCATCTCTTGCTTTTCTGATCCAGATAGTAAAGTTCGATATTTCTCTTGTGAATCTATGTATAATGTGGCAAAAGTAGCAAAAGGGGAAATTTTAATTTACTTTAATGATCTATTTGATACACTTTCAAAGGTTCTCTTCCTTTCTCTTTTTTTCGATCATCTTCATCGTTTACTAACATTTACTTTTCTTCAAAAATAGCTTGCAGCTGATCCAGATCCAGCTGTTAAAAACGGTGCAGAACTTTTGGATAGGTTGATCAAGGATATTGTAACTGAACAGGCTGCTACTTATATCTCAGTGATTCCAAGTCATATTCGTTCTACTACGCGTCAATCGATCAATTCATCACCACCATCAACTATCTCAATGAATAATCAATCTACCAATCCTATACAACGATCATTTCTTTCATCACCTCAATCTCATCTCCAACTTGAAAGAGCTTTTTCATTAGAATGCTTCATTCCCTTACTAAGAGAACGAATTTACAACTATAATCCCTTCACTCGTCAATACCTTGTTTCATGGTTACAGCTTCTTAATTCGATTCCTGAAATTAACCTTGTTAGCTACTTACCTGAATTTCTAGATGGTCTTCTTAGATATCTCACCGATGCTGGTTCAGAAATTCAAGTCGCAGTTCAACAACTCTTAACGGACCTCTTACTTGAGATTGATAAAGTAGTACATGCAAATGAATATCAAGAAAAACAAAGATTACATAAAAAACAACTGAAATTACATCGAAAAATGTTCGAACGTCAAATGGAAGAAGGCCAATTCGATGGGCGACCATCCCCAAGCCAATCTCAACCTATATCAATCACTGAATCACCTCAAACGATGAATAGTCAATCTAGTTCACCTGATGTGATAATTTCTAATCAAGGGACCGAAAATACTGAAGTATCTAGTCCAATTAGTAGAGCAACTACCATCAATCCTCATAATCTTAACGAAACAACTCCATCACCTCAAGAAATCAAATCACAACTTGATCGTGGTTTTGATGATGAAGTTGAAGATGACGAGGATGCTGAATTAGGAACCTATGTTCAAGGTCAAGGAGTAGAGTTAGACTTATCCGCGATCGTCCAGATCTTGATCGTTTGGATGAGTTCTCAAGATTCTTGTGATGAAACAGAAGCAACATGTTTAAGATGGTTAAATGAATTAATCCATATTGATGAATCGATTTTGATTCCATTCACGCCGCATTTGATTCCTATTATCTTGATGTGCTTATCTCATCAACGGTATTATGTCAAAGAACTTGCCAATGAAGTCAATACAAGCTTATCAAGAGCTATTGAAAACTTACCGACACCTGCGCCACCCGTACCACCTACCATCCCTCCAGTTTCATCCTCGGGCAATGAAAAGAAAGACAAATCAAAACTGAATCCGCCAAGCAGTCATCCAACTCAAGATCGCTCTCGTTCCAAAAACACTCGCAATGATCGTTCATTTAGTTTGAATCTGAATGTGCCTTTCTCATTAAACGGTCGCAAACGACATCAACCGAATCAAAGAATTGTGGAAGAACCATTATCTCGAAGTGAGGAGTTGCCAGTCAGATCAGAAGCAGGTCAAATTGAAGAAGAAGTGATTCCAGATCCATTTGATTATTTCCTTACTGTGAACAATCTAACCTTACAATTTTTAGACAACCGTGAAGATACCAGATTAGCAGCCTTGAGGTGGTTAATCATGTTACATCAAAAAGTACCTGATAAGATTCTAACCTTGGATGATGGAACGTTTCCAGCTTTATTGAAAACTTTATCCGATGAATCTGAAGCCGTCATTAGATCAGATTTACAATTATTATCACAGATCAGTTTGAGAAGTTTAAGCGTTGATCAAGATGGAGTTTATTATTCACATTTCATGTCAGATTTGTTGAACTTGTTTGGTACTGATCGTGATTTATTGGAAACTAGAGGCAATTTGATTGTTCGAGTTTTATGTCAATATTTGAATCCTGAAAGGATTTATAAAACTTTTGCTGAATATCTGGAAAAGGATGATGTGAGTTTAGAATTCTATCAATTTCAATGAGATAACCTTTTTGAAACTGACACTCTTTTCTCTGTCCTTCATTGATACAATCAAACAAAACATTCAATCGACTCGGAGAGACTCTTAGGATTTAGAATTCGCTTCATTAATGGTTCAAAACCTGAATTTGATTATGATCACTTCACCTGAACTAAGTGAAATGAGAAAGAAATTGAAACAATTAGAAACCAAAGACAATTGTCAATTATTCATTAATTTATATCGATCCTTCAGTCATAATCCGATCTCGACCTTGACATTATGTTTGTTGACCCCAGTAGCATATGAACATGCTTTCAATTTACTTTCGATCTTGGCTAATGATATGGAAATCACTGTTGGTTTATTGATCCAAGTTGATAAACTTGTCCAATTGTTAGAAAGTCCAATTTTCACGTGTGAGTCCCCCCAAAGATGAATTAAATTCTTTCTCAGAAAATTTTAGAAGATACATATGAAGAATACTGATCTTTCTTTCACTCTTGAGTTTCAAGCGCTAAGGTTGCAACTACTTGAACCTGATAAATATCCTTTCCTTTATAAGGCTCTTTATGGTATCTTGATGCTTTTACCTCAAAGTTCTGCATTTGCTACTTTAAGGAATCGGTTAGGAGCAGTTAGTACCTTGGGGTACGCCCATGCAATTCCCAAAACGTGAGTTCAAGATGCTCAACTCTTTGGGATGTCGTGATCTTCATATCACTTTCACCCCACCAATCTAAGAGAGACAAAAAAATGTCAAATTTTTCATAAACTGAATCTCTAAGCCGATGTTTTGTTTGATTGATACCAGTGGGAATTCAAATTTAACAATCAATAATACTCGAACAAACAAGAATATCACAAAGCTAAATGAATCGATCACAGAACAAATCCCATGGCATTCATTACTTTTACATTTCAAATCAATACAAAACCGACATGAGAAAGTAAGAAGACAACAGAATGAAAATTTGATCTCAGGTCGAGATGATTTATCGGCATCAACAAATTTATTTAGAGAAGATTTCAATCCAAGTACAACGGATGAACAATTTTTGGATGGCAATCCAGTGGGAATGAGTACAGCAACCAGAACTCCAGATAATTCATCACCTACTGCTTCTTCGATTGGAATCTTACCACATTCATCACCTTCTACAACTCTCACTAATAAACAAAATACTAATGCTCACCATAGGTTCAGTAGTACTTCTAATCCATCACAACCAATTCTCTCACCTACAAATCATCCTTCTCCTACTAAGATCCCCTCACCATTATTGGTCAATCATATGAGAAAGAAAAGCCAAGCTTCAATGAAAAGTACAGTAGGGGTTGGAGTTGGAGTCGGTGCTGGGAATGCTGGGAGTGTGCCAGTTAGAAAACCTAGTGGGGTTGGACATATTATGATTCCTATTCCAAAAGAAATTGGGAATTCTAAGCCTAATCTATTTAATAATGGATCAAAAAGATGAATGTAAATGATTGGATTGAGATAGAGTGATAGGGTTTTGTTTTTCAAGAAAATATTTATATCTCTAATCTTCTGATCAGAACCTTTTTTTGGTTTGATTTTTTGTTTTTGTGAAAAGAAAAAAAGTTGTCATTTTCCTTTTCACTTGATTTTCCATTTTTTTTGTGCAGGTTTTCATTTTTCTCAAATTTTTTGATCAAAAAGTCATAAGCAAAATTTTTTCTATGTAAATGTGTAATATCTAATTTTATTATTATTATTATTATTATTATTATTCTTTCTTTTTTTGTTCAAAAAAAAACAAATTAACACATCATTGATTTGTGTCTTATGGTTTAATTTTCTTTTTTTCTGTATTGATTCAATAAAATGTAATTTATTTTGATGTTCATGTTGATGTTGGTTTTGGTTTTTTTATATGGTTTGGTCTTTAAAAGAAAAGAAAAACTTGATTATTCTTTGAATCAACCAACAAAAAATTTGCACATCCTTCAATGAACTGTAGGAATCAAAACACACTTTTTTGTGAGTTGGTGAGATTTAGTTTGGGAATTGAAACATGTGATCTTATCTCATTCATGCCTTGTGAGATCTATTACCACATAGTACACAGTTTGATATACAAACTAAGATTGTCTGAAGACTGGCCACTCAGCAAAGCAACCTCAATATCTACCATCTGGTTCCATCTGGTTACATGATTTATCTCCTATTTGGATATTCAGACAAAGTTCCACAGGTTGGAATGTATTTCCAGTGGCTTCTTTACTCATAGGAAACAAATTCTCAAAGGACTCACATTGAGGGGGTTTGGTAAAGTTGTTTCAAAACTTCACCTTTTCATTGAGACTCTTGTTATGCCTCTTGGGCTGCATTGCTTGGCCTTTTCAAAACTTGAGTGCTTAGATATCATGCTACAATCGCCCCAATCAAGATGTGGATAATTGTGTTATCTTCTCTTAAGAATTTTCTGGAAAGTGTTTTGGGTCTGCCTGAACGTGAATGAGCAGTTTTGAAACCCGCACTTCCATGGATGTAAGATAGACCAGTCAAGCCAATATGATTTATGACTAGGTATTCTTAGATGAGTTAACTTCATACCTGTCTAACTCTGTCTTCTGTGGAAGTAGGAGACATGGTGTGTTCAGTTGAAGCAAATGGTGGTGGATTTTTCAGTAGCAAGATGATAAAGACGATGAAAATTGGGTCGAGTTAGACAGAACAAACACTTCAAGTTCAAAGAGTTTGCCGTATTACCACATTTCAGGTTGTTGCATTTTGCCTGTAGACCTTGATAAGTTGTTGCAGAAGGGCCAGTGAATCCCACGAGCCAAATTTATCCTCCTCAAACCATGTTGAAGCTACCCGTGGCCTTTGCCACCCAAGTGAATGACATTAAAACTTGCTGACCTATGACATGAAGGATATACCAGTACATCTTGTTATATGATGTTCATGCAGTTTGTATTTTTGTATGGTGCTTGTGGGGACCAAGGTATTTGAAAATGCTACATTGAGGCATGCCTCACCATTTAAACTCCCCTCTTTTCCATCTTTGCTTCAATTCACTTTGCTTCAGTCTCACCTGTCCGGTACATGAACTCAAAAAGCCCGGGGTGCTTGACTTTTCTCCCATTGAGGATTTTCCCAGTTTCCGAAATTGTCAAATTAAACTCGGTGACTCGGAAAAAAACCCAATTTGTACTTTGTATCCCATAAATGTACCGGCATCATGTTCTTATCTTTAAAAGTACGTTCAGAGAAAGGTAAATAAACAAATCCAAGGCCCTGGAAAAATGATACAGTTAACCAAAAGAGGTTGAAAAGGGGGAGAAATGCCTGTCCACGTAGATTAATACAATCATACCCCCAGGTGCGAAAAATAAAAAGCGGGCAGGATGATGTGAGTCTTTAATCAAGTACGGGCCGAGAACTTGCGGGATGAAGGGAATCGTCAGGATAATTGGAATCAGATTGTGGATTCCTTCTGCTTCTCAATCTGTTCAGTGCCGCTGACCAAGCAGATCGAATTCCTAAAAAACATCGCAAAGGATGAGCTGTGATAATAATAGTCTTAGGATGATGAAAATTGAAAAATAAAAACGAGACCCACGGCGTTCCTTTAAGCCAATACCAAAGTTCCAGCAACAAAGGATAGAGAAAAACCCAGTAGAGAGCAACATAACAAAGGTCAAGGTAGCAAAGAGGATAAAGCTACGTTGAATATGGGCCTCTGCTGCTTTGGGGTAGATCTTCGCAATTTCATAACACAGGAAGGCCTAAAGATGAGCAGGTCAAAAGGAGAGTCAGTAGACGCCTTTGGTCTTTGGCTTGGAATCCATAGGTAAGGGATGATTCTGACCATAGCCAATATCCAGACTAGGTAATAGAGCGACATAATCCACTTTAACTCGCGTTCCACAGCGATTGTAGCAAGTAGGCTTTTGAAAAACAAAAAAAATCTCATCAGTTTACAGCCCTTGTCATGGTGATTTTTGTGGATTGTGAAGATTGACTCACACTATAAAGCAACTAACTAGCAAAGCACTTGAGAAATGCAAATAAGATGCCGTTCAAAACTCGATTCTCAAAATTGGTCTGTGGGTATTCTGGATTGAATCATCACTCACATTGCAGGTAAAACGATATTCTGTACCGTGGGATCTGAGCCGTGAAAGAGAACAGTTTGTATACAGAATCCGATGAGAAAAAAGAGATTGAATTTCTGTAACATGTAAAAAGTATACTTGATCCTCAATGCTTTCCTCAATTTGATATCCGCACCCAGTTGTTTATACATATCCCAGCCTATTTAGTTATGCGTGTTTTGTGGAAATGAATGAGATGATATTTGACTGTGCTGCGGGATGTGAAGGATGATAATATCCAGACGTACCGAATTCGCGATAGAAATACCAAGTGAGTATAAAGAGGATGATTGAACATAGACCAGAAATTGCAGGTACAACGATTATTCTCCATTCGATTGATTGAAGTTGGTCAGAAGATAGGCTTCCTGGTGAAAATGGTTCAATGGTATGATTGATCTGTCTTGGTAAAATCTGAAGAAAATGATTGATTAGAAGGTGATTCTGATATGAAACCAACAGAGAGAGTCTAGAATACGAACTGCTCCATAGGCACTCATGGCTATGTTGAATAGACATAATCCGACCAATTGATTGACGTTTTTGTTCAGAAGTGAATCGATAGCCTAAAAAACGATGAAAACAATGAGACTTTGATCCAATGGACAATCAAATATCTGGTATCTGACTTACGATAAAGACAGCAAATATGGTCGCGATGATAAAGATGAGCTATATATAGGGATGATATCAAATGTGAAAGAAGTCAATAAATGTTGAAAGTGAAGAGATTTGAAGAGACTGACGAGATAAGCTAAGATGGTACGATATTCGACACTTTGTGAAGATTCAATATGACCGTCTAAGGAGATATAAACTGAAGTAAAGAAACCGATAAGAGCGATAGACTGAAGAAAGAGTACAAGGATTAATAAAAGTTTGTAAAAGAGTTGATAAGAAGAAGAATGATGAGAAAGGTGAAATCGATTGGAATGAGTTGAATAGGTTTGAGAAGTTGAATGTGGATTGATGAGTTTAGGTCGAATTGGTTTTTGACATTCTTTGTCTTCTGTACTTGAAGTTATCTTTGCTGTGATGGATGTTGATGAATCTTGGATTGAATGGAGTTTGGCTGATAAATGTCGATTCGTATCAACTTCTTGATCATCTGTCATTGATGAGATCAATTCACGATTTGGGATCGAGTGAGTGAGTAATCTTGGAGGTGTAGGATATGAGTAAGGGTTCGCATAGTTGGCTTCGTCAGTTCGTTGCTCGTGCTTCATCTTCTTCTTCTTTTGGTCTGACAAAGATTTAATTAGTCATTTGCTTGCAAATCTATTATCTGCATAATGTCATTCTCTATACTGCTTTATTAAGCCAAAGTGATGAAGTGATTAGATATCTTACCAGGGCAGGCAGGGTCTGTTGTTGACTTGGATGGTTAAAAAGTACTGAGGGACACACCACCTCAGACTACAACTGACTTTCGGCGCTGAAAATTTGACTTTTTTTGGAGAGGTGAGAGGGTGTTTCTGGTCTGATGAATAAAGCATTTCAAATACGATTTCCTTTCTTCCAACCCAGTGGGGCTTAGATCGAGTCTGCACTTGGAATTTGGCTTAGCAGAGCCCTATCTAAAGTTGGAATACAGATGAATTTCTTTTTCGTCATTGCGTAGTGCTGTGAAGAGAAGAGCCAAAGACTTGCGGAAATCCGTCTTGACGAAGAATCTCAATCCTTTTTATTTCATTAATTAGGATCCAAATTTGAACTTCAACTTTCAGATCAAGTGCTGTTCACATCAGCAAATACCACCAATCAAACCTCGGTAAGAAGCACTCTAAGCCAGAACACTCCAAGGGTTGCAAAAATTTCTAGCCGCTATTCCGATAGCGGCTACCATTTGTTACGGGTAAAATGATCTTAAGGTTTTGAGTTGATATGCACCTTAGTATTATTACTTATGGCAGGACGTATGATCATGATGTCTTTACACTTACAACCTCAGCATTGGGATTATCTTTTATGTATTGTAGTTGTGATCTTTTATTGTTTCTCTTTTTTGTATTGAAACGATTTGTTATATTTGTCATCTTATGTTTTGGGAAATATACTTTTCATTTGGGGTTTCCTAATAAACAAAGACTTAGGAAACCTTTTCAAGAGCATTCCGGATCCATTATAATCTCATGCTATAGAGGTTTCTTAACTACAAGTCTGGCCATTACACCTTTCTGACAATCTCACTTTGCAATTGTTCTACCATGCAGCAGTTGTGCAGATGCGCGTGGGAATGTGTAGAGCCCTTAGCAACGTGCCATACATTGCAAAGAACCCAACGTATTGATATCACTGTGTTTACATATTCCAGAGCTTGAGCTTGAATCCCACAATTTCATATTGTTGTTCTTGAAAAAGGCCAAAAAAAAATTATGAGCAAGAACTTTAGCGATCTAGAATCTAGAACGCTCTGATCCGCGCGGTTACTTGAAAAGCCAGAAGATTGTGCTTGAAGTTGGAATATGGAGGGTATATGGTAATTTCAATTGTTTCTAGGGTACAATGATCAATAGAGAGCTTAGAGAGACTTCCTTCTTTTCTTTACAGTCAATTTCAGAAAGGTTGACCAAGGTTTGCTCACACAATTTGTGTCATTTGGCGTGGAATTTTTGTTGAGCTTTTCAAAAGTGACAGCAATTTGATTGAACAATGTCAAATTCCAAGCAAGCGAGTGTATCAACAACTGGTATTAGAAACCAAACAACCCAAGCTCAATCTAGTGTTGGTAAGTTATCATTTGATGCACCCAATTTTTTCAATGGTCTCCAAGACTATGATATTCAAAGTGATTTAAGACTTGGGATATCTTTTCGTACTCAAGCTTGAACGTAAACATCTCTTGTCCTAAGATGAATGACTCAGAGTTTAGCAAATGAGGGTCATTGTTCATGTACTTGAATCAACGGCTGATCATGGCCAGATATACAAACTTGATTGGCGGTGCTGGTAAGATTTAGAAATTACATCATTTGGTGGGACAAATTTCAAACAGAAGAAAACCCTCAAACACCTTTGGAAGGACCGTTCCAATCAAAAGCCTTCACAGTATCCTTATTTTCATTGTGACATGTTTTTTACTTGTCAAAAGACCTCATTTTGATGCTTACTGGATACTTTTCAAAACTCGAGATATCATTAGACCAAAATCAATCTCCTACATACCTGATGACTCCTTGCCATATTCCGGTGGCAAAAAGCCTTATTTGAACGCTTGACAGGTCAATGCCGGGTATATGCAGAGGTGGAACAAAAAGGTTTCTGCAAATTGATTGTCAAGGCAGAACATGTGCAAATCAGAGGATTTAAGGAAAAGCAAATTTACACAGTAGTCCTTCAGGCACAAGTAGAATTGAACGAAGTCTAGGTTGATATGCAAGATTTGAAACTCTTTTGTTCATTCCATTGTATAAGGAATTCCCTTGAGCACTGAACAAATTCGGTTTACTGAATCCACATTGCTCAAGTCTGCGGGGGGAAGCCCAGCTCCGATTTCCTTCAAAATTGTCGAAGCAGCAGGGATCTGAAGCTCGGCGGGGACTTTATTTTCTTTCGCCCGGTCTGTCTTTCCTGAGATGATATCAGCAATGAGATGTGGCTCAGGAACAAGTGGTCTACCCAGTCCAACCACATCACATATCCTATCAGCAGAAGACAGGGCACCGGCCATCCCAGATAAAGTGCGAAATCCTCCGGTGACGGCTAGTACAGAATCTCCAGTCAAGTGAGGTCTGAGGCGCTCAGCAAACTCGATGAAAAACCTAATTGGAGAGATGATGGAATATGAGCATTTTATTTCTGCTGGAATTAGGTGATCACTGGAAATCAAAATTAGAACTTTACCCTTCACGGCGTCTGGTGCTATCCTTCTTTTCTTCAAAAGGTACATATTCGTAGGTACCCCCTGAAAGTTCAATCAACTCCACCCCGGCAGCTTCCATGCGCTTGGCCATCTTCTGACTGTCTTCAACTGAAAATCCACCTTCAATGAAGCTTGAAAAAGTTGCACTCGTAAGGAAGACTGATAACTGATTATGAATTTATAACATATAAACTACTCAACTCGTGAGAATTGTACTTGATGGATAGGATGAACTTGGGGTCAGTCACTCGCTTCTTGATCTCGGTTATGATCTCAAAGACAATACGGCTTCGATTTTCGAAAGATCCCCCTGTTAGTTTATCCGCAGAAGGAATCTTACACAGTTTAGTTTTATTATTTCAGTACTTCAATCAAAACAACTGATCGTACCGTACTCGTCCGTCCGACAATTGACCCGAGGAGAAAGAAATTGGGCTTTTCCAAAAGGTCAATGATTCCTGATGAGTGTTTGACTACGAAGACACATGTGAGTGCTTGAGATAGATCAATGAGGCGTACACAATAGATAACCGTGTGCACAATGAAGCTGAGCACCATGGGCTCCAGCTTTGTATAGTACCTCAGCTCCGTATGCCCAACGATTGACGAGGTCCTGAGAAAAGTAACACGCAGCATTACTCAATCAAAATCCGTAAGAAAAATAAATGATGAGACACCCCTAACCTTGATCTCCTCCACAGTGAGTGCCCTTGCCTTTGAGAAACTCATTCCAAAGGTGTCAGGACATTTAGTCTCCGATGACGATACTGGGTCTTCAGTGCGCCCATCATGATCCAAGCAATGATATTAGGTGCGACAACATTACTCGTAAGTCTTCAGTTGGGTAGATTCCAATTTCGATGTACTTACTGGGGTTGACTTCTGTCGCCGTTTGACGCCCAGCATGCGTTAGCTGCCCAATAACAAGTGAACCGTGAGCTTTGGCAGCCGCGATCACCGGTCTAAAAGCCTCCACCGGATCCCCTGTACAGTAAAGACCCAGGATCAGCAAGAAAAGAAAAGAGAACGTCTACAAGTAGGTCTTGATCACGCACATGATGAATCTCGATCAATAATTGCATTGCCCTTGGCTTCCAAGTTTTCTCTGTGGATTGGGATGTTTCCCTTTGAAAGAGTCAAGAGGTTGAGTAAAGTTGAGGTCAAGCTCGTATTCCGTAATGATTTGATGGCTGTTGAGGGACTTTGAAACAGACCAGAACGATGATTCCAATTTGACCCTCACCCCAAAGTTTATATAATCTGAGATATTCAGGCGTAGGTTTACCTCTTTCGTTTAAATCAGTCTCAGAATAAGTGCACAATTTCTCAGTCATGGCACTTTTCAACACTCGACTGTGGTTGTGACAGAGCATAGTTATGAACGGGCATGATGGAATTCGATGAAAAAACCAATCGGATCACTAACTTGGGCGCAGATAGACCACCTTTAAAAGTCACCGGCGTTGTAAGAACCTTGATGTCGACCATGGTTGTGAACTGTGTGTAATTTGTTTCTACAAATGTAAGTAAAAAAGAAGAATTTAAATTTTGGAAAGTACTTCCAAAACGAATGCTTCAAATTCCCGAGCTTTTCTGAGTGATCGAATGATATCCTCAAAGATGTCAAATCTGAACTTTAATTTGTAAAGAAGTATCTTCCCTTCATGCTCGACACCTGCCATAACCTGTCAAGGCCTGCCATCCATGAAATTGAAAGATCGGGGGAGCTTACCTTTGAAGTGCCACGCCAAATCTTGAGGGGATCTTGAGGAGGCCATTGCCATAATCTTGCATCATGAAGATGTCCCACTCAGTTTTGTCTACAAGTCAACATCACACCACACTATACAAACGAGATGGAATGGGCTCAATGAGCTTGAATCAAAAGATACACAAACAAATCAATGACGTTTTCAATGGTCCAAACATTGAGATTTCTTTGGAAAATACCAACATTTTGTGAGCTATGCTTATACATAGGCCGTAAATATGCCAATAGAGGTTTTACCTCAGGCACCAAGGTACTTTTAGGCTACCTAAAGAAAGTAACTCTTATGAGAAAAGGCTGCCACAAAATCAAATCCATGACCTTTAGGTACAGTTTATAGGACATACCACTATTTCATCCCAATCAGACATCAAACACAATACATAAACATGTTCCCTTCATCATCACGACTCTGGAATGATGACAGTAATTAAGGATTGGTAAAGGATTTATTTTACATGGCATTTCACATGGCTAGGTGCACGTTGTCTTGCTCAGGTGGCACTAGGCAGCCTACAGGAGCAGCTTGGTAGGTTGATAAGATTCTAAACTTAACAAAATGCATTTGCAGAGGTGAGCTGAAAATTTCTGCGCGAAGTCGCATTAAGACAGGCCACGTGGAAAACATAGGATTTGACGGAGAATAGATTTACAGTGTCAAAACATCTAAAGCGAGTGAGCTTCAAGAGAAAAACAGAGTCTGGGTTATTATACAAGATTAATATCATTTCATTTTGTAAGGCATCCCCTTGACTAGTGCACAGATCCGATTTGCTGAATCTTCATCACTCAAGTCTGCGGGGGGAAGTCCAGCACCAATTTCTTTCAAGATTGCGTAAGCAGCAGGGATCTGAAGCTCGGCAGGAACTTTGTTTTCTTTGGCCCGGTCTGTCTTTCCTGAGATAATATCAGCGATGAGGTGCGGCTCAGGGACTAAAGGTCTACCCAATCCAACCACATCACAAATCCTATCAGAAGAGGACAGTGCATCGGTCATTCCAGAAAGAGTACGAAAGCCTCCAGTGACGGCTAGTACAGATTCTCCGGTCAAGTGAGGTCTGAGGCGCTCAGCAAACTCAATGAAGAACCTAGTAAGCAAGACGATGAGAGGTGAGCATTTTCACCTGGAGCGAAGGATATAGTGCGCATTGATGGAAATCAATATCGAAAGCTTACCCTTCACGGCGTTTGGTGCTGTCTTTCTTCTCCTCGAAAGGTAAATTCTCGTAGGTACCGCCCGAAAGCTCAATTAACTCCACCCCTGCGGCTTCCATGTGCTTAGCCATCCTCTGACTGTCTTCGACTGAAAAGCCACCTTCGATGAAGCTTCATGATGATACATTCATCAGCAGGATTGTTAGCCACTTCTGGGTTCTATCTAAAAAAATCACTAACTCATGAGAATTGTACTTGATAGACACGATGAACTTGGGGTCAGTCACCCGCTTTTTGATCTCGGATACGATTTCGAAGACAATGCGGCTTCGGTTCTCAAAAGACCCTCCTATCAATTTATCGACGCGATTGGGCACGTGTTAGATGTATATTTTATGTATTTCAATGAGAACACTTGAGCTCACCATACGCGTCAGTCCGACGATTAACATGCGGAGAAAGAAATTGAGCTGTTTGAAAAGGAAACTCATCTCTAATGAGCTTTGAAACACAAAGACGTGAATGATCATCACTTAAGACTGGTAATGTAGGCATACATAATAGATATCCGTGTGCGCAATGAAGTTGAGCACCATGAGCCCCAGCTTTGTATAGTACCTCAGCCCCGTATGCCCAACGATCGACGAGATCCTGAGAAGATTATAGCATCGTGTAACTCAATTGAAATCCTTGTATCATCAGGCAGATGGACCATGAGATAATACAAACCTTGATCTCCTCCACAGTGAGCGCCCTCGCTTTCGAGAAGGACATTCCAAAGTTGTCAGGACACTTGGTCTCGGAAGATGATACAGGATCTTCAGTGTGGCAATTGCATTGATTGCGAGAACATGACAGGTCAGTCTCAAGAATACCATGGATAAACTCCGATTGTAGTTGCTTACTGGGATTGACTTCTGTCGCTGTCTGACGTCCGCCATGCGTTAATTGCCCAATGACCAGAGAGCCATGAGCTTTGGCAGCCGCAACCACTGGCTTAAAAGCCTCTACTGGATCCCCTACATAAAATAAAGTACTCATGGACAAGTGTCAGCAGGGACAACGAAGAACAAGTCAAAAAATGAGTTTAGGACAGTTACTAAACAGGGTGAATCTCGATCGATGATTGCATTTCCCTTCGCTTCCAAGTTTTCTCTGTGAATGGGAATGTTTCCCTTCAGTTCAAGAGAATAAATTTTCAGATGGCAATTGATAATGTGATAACCCTGTAAACGCTACTTGACATACCAGGACGATGATTCCAATTTGACCCTCACCCCAAAGTTTATACAATCTGAGGTATTCAGGTGTAGGTTTACCTCTTTCACCCAAGTCAGTCTCAGAGTATGTGCATAACCTTTCCGTCATGGCACTCTTCAACACTCGACTGTGATTGTGAAGCGAAACGATCGGTAAGAAGAATTATACATGGACGTGACCAAGAAAGTGTCATCGAATGATCACTAACTTTGGCGCCGATAGACCACCTTTGAAGGTTACTGGCTTTGCGAGGACTTCAATTTTACTCATGGCTGTATTCAATCTGACTTTATAAATGTGATGATGATGCGATGAGGATGAGGATGTTGATACTATGAAAAGATGAAGGTAGGAAATTGCTCTCGAATGAGTCTATTTATGTTTCCTAAAGACTTCAGAGATATCAGATCGTTAATTTCTCTGAACCTGACGTCATCTCAGTATGATTGATAATCTGATATCACACGCATCAGTCATCAATCTCTGTTTCGGACACTGCTTATTAAGCCATCGATATTCAGCAAAAAACAATACGATACATGCGCACCCAATGCCTGCAATGTGATCCAAAAGCTCAATCCGCAGCAAACCATCACAAACCATGAGACGTTTGAATAGATACCAGGCGTTTCACAGAAATCGTTCTCGTTACTAGAAGATAAAATGGGGTTCGTATCTGACGAAAGTTCGCGGTCTCGTCTCAGAAGTCAAAGTGACTGAATTTTCACTTCGAGACACCTTGCGCCGTCCGAATATCGAAATGGGTTTTCATCGTCGAGCCTCACGAAGGTTCAGTAAGGTGAGTCATCATAATCTATCGAGCTCTGCCCTTCGCTCCACATACTGCTCATCCAATAGTTAAGATTTAAAAAGGCCACTTTCTGAACCATCAGGGACCTTTAATGCGTGAGAATTTCCTAGTCTGGACTTCCAGTTTTTTGCCATTTCAAAGTGTTTCAAAGTGCAACTCTTTCCGCCGGGAAGGATTTGAATTTTGCGTAAACTTTGGGCGGTGACATGGCAGCTATGCTCTGATGGGTTTTGGGAGTGATGATCTCTGTGAAAGGTCTGGTGAAGCATACGGTGGATGACAGCAAGAACCACTGAATCGAGTTTTTTTTGAAAAGGGTTTGCTGAACCGCAAAAATCATCCAAGTAACACACTCAGATAATTTTGGGGGGATGTGCTGTCTTGGTTGGTAACGGTCTCGAATTTCTCATAAAGAAGCTTCCAAAAAAAACCTGTTTTTGTTCAAGAGATACATCTGCAACTAAACAGGGCAAACCCCAACTATTTTGGTCAGGAGGAGCAGTAGGAGCATTCCAGAGTCCTCATATTGTGATACACAAATCAGTTTGATGTGTGACTATTGGATAGCCCAAGTTTTGTGTGGGAATGACAATGTCAAAATGTCCAATCAAAAATGACATTTAGAGGATAGGTAATAGCCTCAAACTAATGACACTTTAATGATTGGGGAAGGCCTTCATGATAAATTATAAGATTCATGAATACTTTCACCACATCTCATCTTCTTAAATCAAAATATATCATTAAGGACAAGATAAGGTGAATGAGATTAATGATGTCACTGATTGTTGACTGTGACAAATACTCTACTGTCTTCAGTAGCTTGTTTCTCTTACATAACACCTACCTATCACCCATCTTACAGCCGTTGTAAGATCTATCGGCAAATTTTGAGATCGTTGTGTCGTCGCCAGATTTAATGTGAAGGTCAAAAACTCGAAAAATCTCTTTTGAGATTGATAACTCTACTGTCCATCGGTCCATTCTAGTGCAAAAAGAATAGATTTCAGTCTGAGAGTGAAATATTTCAAGTTTTTGACTTCCTAAGTTAAATCTGGCGACACAAAATTTTTCAAAAATCTGCCAGTAGATATTACAACGGCTGTATATAACTCCCCACTTTCCTGTACCAGCACATCAAAGATCATCTTCCTGTTAGTAAATATAGCCTTCAAAAATACCAACAAAGACTTGTGTGTCTTCCTGACCTCTGCATACACTTATTTGGCAACTTTTTGCTTTCAGTCCAAAAAGTATTACATTTCTTAGGGGTCATTGATGACACTACATCAGTGGTGAAAACTGGTATGTACCAGTATTATGGAGACCATCCTCCAGGCAGAAGCTACAGGCTTGGCCGGGTACATCTGGCGTCTTGGCTCCTTGGCTCCGCTGGATCATAGTTAGAATGAGTTTTGTAAATCCTTGTTAGGTGCAGGCCCTCACTCTTCTGGACAAATTTGGTCAGGGTTGATTGTCAGCTACACAAGTACACCTAACTTGAGAGGTTATGGTGAGACAGTTGGGATACAAATCAATTGGTGTGCTCCATTGACTGCATACATATTGGAGGGGTCATGTACATGTCTGTTGATCTGTTGCGCTCAGGATCTTGAAATTCTTAAGCTGTGTGGTCTCTGCCCTGCCCTGGTGGGATTTGTGGTGTCATCAACATTGTTTCAGAGATCAAATCTGATGAGGCGTGGATCACCCTTGCAAATCTATAGGCAAGGACCAAGGGTTGCCATGCTTGAAGAAGCCTTGGTACTTGTGCCTTCTGAGTTTAGTAAGTAGGGAATAAAATTAGAAGCCTTGACTTGCAATAAATGTGCAACATCACCAACTTTTGGGTTGATGAATGCAGGGCATTTTTGGATGCAAGAGCTTTGACAGATTTCTTCTGAGGCGGCTCTGAAAGGTATATTTATGTGAAAAGAGATTTCTTCAATCAAACTGTTGCAAGAATTCTGTCTGAGGTTTAAGATCCAATAATACTTTGGATTGTATTATCCAAGGGGAGCATGTTGGTGGGGCAAGTTGCGGGTTTACATAAGCTCAACTCACCCCTGGTGCGGCTGCGTCTGAACCATTTCAGAGGTTCTTGAAATGAACTCACAATGTTTGGTGCAAGAGCTCTAAGAACCAAGTACCCTCATGGTATTCTTTATGCTCCTTCTCTTCACCTCACCACATAATCTTTCAAGGATCTGATATATTGGCCTCCATATATTTTTACAACCTCTGGTATGCAACACATGAGAAACAGAGAGCTCCACATGGATTGGGGGATGCTTACTTGAGGGCCTTATGTCTTCTTGTAACTGTCTAAGACCACATAATACTTCTGTATTTTCCACAAAGACAATTTGTAAGCACATAGATTATCCAACTTTCATGACATTTCATAACCCTTCCCTTCAACTTGAGCCAATGTTAGAGTTACCAAAATATGCCAAAACTTGTAATGAACATCATAACTTGTGAAATTCTACAGTGAGATGAAGTGGAGAAGTTCAAAAATCAACAAAAGGATACTCAATTCTAGGAGACACAATGGGCCAATGGGCTGTGTTGCAAACAACAGGGGCCTCTTCTTCTCATCAAAAGAAGCACCATAACAGGCAACTATTGTGAGCCACTAGCGTCTGTTGGGCTAGTAAATCACTAAAGAAAAGGTTTGAAATAATAAACTGAGTTTACAATCCTCGTGAGAACCTTCTTTAAAGTTCTAAACAAAGTTGGTAATGAAGTAGTGTGATCAAATCAGCACTGACTCCAGTTAGTTGACCTTGAAACAAAGGGTTTTGGATACAAATCCAGGAATTAATGCAAGATGGGAGTCTTCTAGCAGGATCAAAGGTAGAAACTACAGTCTAGTTTCGTGCCCAAGACTACAACACTCTACTTTAGAGTTTGTGACTCAAAGAATTTCTGCACCCAAGCAGCTCTTTATGAGCCTGAAAAATATGAGATGTGTCAACAGATGACTGGAAGGGGCACACAGAGGGTGTTTGGGTTCTTGCACCTGTATTCAGGTCATACAGGAGTGGTTTGACCTAAAGGTGGGCCAAGAGATATGACTGCCCAAACCTGGGAGAACTTGGGTAACCATCCCATACAGGCAATTTGGCTGCTGCAGTGGTGCAAGATTTTTCTCATCCCAAGGCCAAAATGCCTGTAATCACAGGGGCCAAAAGAAGAGCTCACATACACTCAAACCTGTGCAAATGTATAATTTTGGGCGCCAGATTTTTGTATGCATTATGACAATTTATCCATTTTGAACAGCTTTTTATAATGCATCAATATATGCATTATGATCATTCCCTCTGGGAAGAAACCAGACACTTGTTGATAATGCATAGGTTTATGCATGATGACCAGTCTGCCAAAGACCTTTTTGGTTCTGGATGTCCAAAATACCTGCCGCCAGCCCTGGGTATTTATGCATTATGACCACCAACATCTGAACTGTTTTGCCAAAACCGTATGCATTATCATATTATGCAATAATTTTAAATTGGGCCCCCACCAGCTTTGTGAAACCCAATCCTTATGCAAAATGACAAATGAGGCATTTGCATGGGTATGCATTGTAAATGACTGAGAACACTGGTAGATCTGATCATGTTGTGATTTTTGTAAGCACACTTCTCCTACTCTGCAAGTATGAAGACTTGGGACTAACCTAAACACAATAGACAAGACAAGAGAAACAGATTAAGAAGACAAGTTAGATAAGGTATCAAGTATGATGAGAGAGTTAATATATACCTAAGTTCTAGGAGGTATAGAGGAAAAGTGTGAGAAAAATTTATGAGTAAAAAGGTACTTGAGTCATATGATCTAAACAAAATTTCAACGATGTAACAAGATTGGTGTTAATACAACAATAGAAGATAATGAAAGACTTACTCACTTTCAAACAGATGAGGAAGGAGAGTCAGAAGTGGGAAGACAATACATTATATCTAAATCATTATTAGCACTAACACATTGGGAATGATCAGTATCAATGTTAGCCAAGAAATACTTCTAGAGCTAAAACAACACACAGCACAAGATCAGAAACCCAAAAAGGAACCTTAAAACAATTCACCATCACCTTTCACATTCCTCTGAAACTTGTAACACCTGTCTTGATTGTCTTTCAACATGGATTTGCACAGGTTTGGCTGTAAAAGTCAGTATGAAAGGCCTCCCCATTCATTCAAAAAACAACTAATTTCCACCTATCCTTTCATATCACAATTTTTTGTTATGGTCAGGGATCAGCATGCAATACTTACATTTTGCTCAAGTATGCTCATCTTCATCTTGATTGAGCATTCCAAATGAGCATTCCTTGAGCATAAATGAGTACTCAGGAATCAGCTCTCACACCTTCACATACTCAGAATGTGCCCACATTTCCAATTGTCTGCACAGACTGAGCATTCAGTCAAGGCCCGAGATGACCTGAGCAGATAAGGTAACCCTCCCTCAGGCTCCTTGGCTAATCAATAAAGTCTGAAGGATTTGTGGCTCATCCTCTTAGCTCTCAGCTCATATCATGTCTAATGATATGATAAACATGAGCTGAACAGAAAAATTTTGGAACAAAAAAAGTAGAAATCTTGGAGAAAAGTTGAAGCTTTTCATGCTCACCTCTATGCGAGCTCTTGTTTTGGCCCCTGTGATTGATGCTGTTTTGCCACTGTGGTGGTATCACATCGATTCTTGATTTTTCCTTGATTGAATTGAGATTAATTTGATTTGAGTGATAAATTCGGAATGAAATAGATAAGATAAAACAGTGATTGAAAATTGGGATTTCTATGCAAATAGAGTCTGGAATTGATATCTGATCCTATGGGTATCAATATCTTTCATCATCAATTTGAATGGTATTCCCTTAGATGCTGTATGACTCTATGAGGTCCTGCATGGGATAGTGTATAAGTTTGATCATGGCACACTTTTTTGTCAGCAAGAAGATAAGCTACTCCTGTAGTTTATGTCCTTCTAACACTTTCCTTTTCTCAATTATTCTACATGTTGCAGTGTATGGTAATTGCAAGAAAGATACAACACCAGTTTAGTCTGCCTGGCCCCAAGCCCAAGCAATACATGACTGCAACAAGACATTAACATCATCATAGTGTAGTACAGGGCCAGGCAAACTAAACTGGTGTTGTATCTCTCTTGCGGATACTGTACACAAACCATTTGATATAATAAAATCTCAAACACCACCCTTGGACCCTGGTCATGAAATCAATACTACATATCATCTAATAAATGCTGTCAGTTCTGTGTGACTATTCTTATAAAGGTGCTACCACTATCCAAAACAGTATACTTGGTGTGTGGCTTATAAAAGTGTGGAATTATGCAACCCATCTGATAGGTAGGTGCTACACAAGTGTATATAAATCTGATAAGTACAACAAGATAATTGCCAATGTAGATAGTCAGTCAAGTTTTTAATTTTATGTACACCCCTTTATGCCAATTGAAATATTTCACTTCTTAAGTTTAGAATGTGATGAAATAACTCTTGATCTTTACTTCATTCAACTCAATCCTTCTCACAAAGTAATCAAGGAAAGAGTCACTTGGAAACAATCACTCTATGACAGTTTGAAAGCATAAAACTCCTTGTCTTAGTAGGAAAATCCTTTGAGGTTATCATTTTCCAAATGACACTGAGTTCTCTGAGAGGGGAATTGAAGAGTGCTTTGCATGTGTTTCAAATCATTGAATTATCACACCAAGAAGTCTTTGACATTTTAGTCATGTGATGTAAATGTTTCAATGAAATTGAATATATGACTGATCATTCACATTGAAAATTAGTGTGTTATCCATATCAGAATTCATTTTCCTCACACATCACATATTTCCACGTGGGTTATATAAGTCTGTACCTCTAAACCATACAGAAAATTTTGTCTTTCAGGCAGATAAAAGATGCATATTGGAAACACAACATCAGAGAAGTGGTCAACTATTAATAGAAATCAACAATTTCTGTCAAATGTAAATTTCATGCTCAATGATGACTATCAATATGGATTGAATCTATCTGACCACATATTCTCATGTTCATCTCTATTCTAATTGATATCTAATCACAATCAATTTACATTCTGAAACTGGTATATCTATACAATAATGAAAGATAGGAATACATGAGCCAGACAAATAAGTCTTACTGGGATATGGATAATTGATAACACTGAAGTCAATATATATCCTTCAAGTGAAAATGAATGATAGACAGATATCTACAGAGAGTATCACACATATCTGCTACCCCAACACAGGCCTTCACAAAGTGTATGAGTGAGCACCCTTGTGCAGGTAACAAATTCAACCTTTGTCTCTTCTTTGGTATCACATGAGGTCTGAATAAGTTTGTCTCAAACAGGCCTTCAGGACAGAAAACCCCTGGATTGAATTGAAATTGGGGCTAAGATACAGAAGACAAACTTGTACGCTACACACTGCTCAACTGTTCACTGCTCCAAATGACTCCTCTCTGGCCATCCAAATGGGGACCATTACCCCATCAAAATTAAGTCAAAACTTTATCATACTTTTTTACATCATATCTCACTCCATATTTGCTCCCCCTAAAGCTGGCCTGTGCAGACTGTATTCCAATGTGTAATTGGCAATTATTTAAAAAAGGTTGTATCCTTCAGAATTGAGGAGGATTGTTGGGGAATATGTAGAGAGGATGATAATTGAATATATTCATAGAATCCTTTCAAGGTATAGATCTCAAGAATTGTAAAGCACATGAAAATACCTCAGACAACATCTGTCTGAGGTTCTTCATCCAATGATTCTGCAGATTTCTCAATCCAAGGCAATTTTGTGGGTAGTGTGAACTGAACCAATGTTTTGGTGGAATTGTTGATGAAGCTGAGCAAGAAGGAAAAGACAGCCAGTCATAGTAAACAGATGATGTAAAAAAACTTTGGTTTCTGGGTGTTCAAGGGTTGTAGTGAGAAAATAAGCCACACAGATGACGTGTCCTCATAGGAACTCAATAAGCTTCAAAATCAAAAAATGACCTTTGCCAACTTTTGTACTTCTTGGTAGAATCTCGTGGTAACACATTTTAAAAATATTCTAACATTGGTTCTTTCAACAGTTGTGAAATTCAATGTCAAAGATATGACCAGGAATCACCTGGACCAACACTCCTTTACAGGGTAATTGGTAGGGAATTTTGGCTTAGTGGTTGTAGCTGTCCAGCATGTGGATATTCAAAACTCATACAATTCCGCGTGCTTGACTTCATTTCTTGCATGTAGATATCTGGACACAGAACAACTTCAATGAGCGGCCTCAATGATCAGACTCTACCTAATTTTGTCAGTTTAAATATGGTATAAAATCTTTGAAACTTAGAAAGTCGATATTCTCGGTTTGGTAGCAGAACGTCATCCGAAGTGAAATGAAAAGACAAACCGATCAAAATGTGGAGAAGAAGATGAATGATCAGATATACTGGTCATCAAGCTGGTGCAGGTTTGGCCCAGTGACATGAATTCACTCATCCGTAGGGGACGAAGCAGAAAACACTCAGGTATGCAGTTGACACTGAAATCTTCAATAAGTACCTCTGAGTGCTCTTTCCGAGACACGTGTATTGCCAGCGTGATTGCCTCAGATTCCCCAATCCGAGGCAATTATGTTAGAAGTGATGTGTAAGAGTAGCTGTAGTCAGAGCTCTATCTAGCACGACCCCTTCCAAAAATCATTTTCCCCATATTACACACACTTTTGATCTAGCTCCAAACCAAAGAGCTACGCTTACCTATACCTCGCATTTTAGCATCAAAAAAAATCTTTCTATATGTATCAGCATGAGCAGGTTTTGGGACAAATTAGAGCGATGTCTCACTGTAGATGAACGTCTGATCCGAAGGGATTATTATATAAATGGTATCAAAGACTTCCCAAAGAAAACTTTGAAGAAGCGGCGTTTTTATCATCGGCATATTTTTTTCTGAAAGATTGATTATCAATGCATTCATTCTCTTTACAAAACTTGAGTTTATTTCTTCTCTTTCATACTTCTTCAATTAACTGCAGAAGCTTTTCTAAAAGAGAATTAAAAAGTTTGTATTCATTTACTTTTCCCAAACTTTGAATGATTCTTCAAGACTAAGCTAAAGTGGTTTTCACTTTGATGTTAAATAGATCCTGGAACAGTATTGGGAGAGGTTTACCATTACGTAGAGGATGAAGTAGACAAGCTCTATGGGGTCGATTACTCAAATCCCCAAATCGTTTCTCTTCATGACCTTCGAGCTTCGGGAGAAGTACCTACTTTGGAAGCAGATGGATTCACTTACGTTTCTGAAAGGCATGTTTCAGGAATCGAAAAAATGATTGAATTATCTGATGAACACCGTGACGCCTTAGAGGTAGACTCGCTTGAACTTGTACAAAAGCTGTGAGGAGATTTCTCTCTGCAAACAGAAAAAAGAGGGGCTCATTTCGATTCCAATATTTGTAGGACAGGAGCAAAATACACATTCTCCTATGCAGGCTTTTTTAGAGATCACGAATCACCTGAATCGATACGCCCAGTTCCAGCAATTCACTCAGACCTGTCACTAGCAGGAGCCCAATTTATGAAACAATTGCTACGACGAGAGCTTCTGAAGTCAAAGGATTCAAGGCACGTTGAAATTGCAAAACATCTGGGAGGTAAAGGTGTTATGATCCTAAACGTTTGGAGACCCATTCATACAGTTCAAGATAATCCACTTGGGTTTTGTAAATGGGATTCACTTTTGAAAGAAGATGCTCTGGAGCCGAAAATCAGACCAACAGATACTGAGGAAGGACTTCAACCATGGAAATATAGAAAAGGTCAACGATGGGTTTATTTGTCTGAACAAAAACCAGAAGAGGTGTACGTGTTTATGCAGCACGATTCGCGGGCCCCAGACGGCCACGGCATCAATGTTCCCCACGCATCTTTTACTCTCATAGAAAATCGCGACAAACCATCTACACGAATGAGTTTCGAGACGGCAATTGTTGCGATCATTGAACCACCACCTGAAGGAGTATTCTCAAGATTCACTGGACAAATTCAATCATTTTTCAACCGATTCAACAGGAACGGATTTGATTCGAATGCATGAATAAATCCTCAAAACCAAAAAACTCTTGAAACTTATAAGTCTTTCGAACTTCACAGTATGGCGCCTTCGGATGATGTAAGAGGCCAATTGCATGGATTTTCATTTGTCAAACCTACAATCTTTCTTTTCCTCACACAACTATATAAACCAATATAATGGCCATCTGCGAAATTGAACATTGCATGATGCAACAGAAAACTCCCTAATCTTGCGCTTGACTGTGATCATGATGTTCTCATCAAGAGCATAGATTGTCTCGTATGGACAAGGCTACCCCTTGGGGCCCCAATGAGCAAATGGATTCCCCGACGTCTCCTACGTCTCCGAGCCTTGTTGTGAGCTCACGAGGTTTGTTTGATAATCATTGAAACTTGAATTTCAATTGATCAAGAATTGTACACTCTTATAGGAGTCTGGGTTTGTTTCAAGGTGGTATGAGTCTTATCTCAAGTATGTTGAAGATTTTGAGCATCCAAACCCAAAGCTCAAAGATAGAACTTGGTAGAAAATGAACCACTTTTTGGGTTGAAAATAGATAAGCTATCTTCTTGGCTTTTTAGGGACACTGACTCCTCTGAATTCAACAGCTAGAGATGTACAACATGTAGGAGAGAGGGTCAACTTGATGCAAGCAGGAGGGTTTTTTTAACTTACACCTCTCAGCTGATGTACAATATGTATGTGAGATGATCAGGATATGATATCAGGGGAGAAGGTGTTGAGAGTAATGAACCAGTTTGAGTCATTTTTTGTAGTTTAAAAGAGACCAATGGGTTTCTCGAAATTAATTATCTGATGTGTACAAGTACCATTACAAGTTCTCCTTCTTGTAGTGCTCTTCAACCTGCTGAACTTCCAATTGTTTGTTTGTATCATTCATTACATACTACCTTAACTTTCATCCTCAACTTTACTTTGTACTTCATCATATCATGAACTCAACTTTACTTCCATCTATCAAGACTAATACTAATCATCCAACTCATCAAAATCAAATCAATAGTGCTAATGAACTTCAAACTAATCAAAAAAACATCCTACAAAATAAAAAATTATTCAAATTCGCAAGTTTAGCTAATTTAAACATATCAACTTCACAAGATCATCCTTCGATCACCAGAAGAAGTTCAACAACACCTATCAATCTAAATCAATTGAACACACCAAACTCAGTCAGATCGTTTGAAAGTTTGGATGATCCTTCCATTCAGAAACCATCTCATCATGATCCAACTGGAAACGGATTTCGTAATCCATGGCCATCAGCTACTCAACAACCGTCAAATTCGTTATTTAATACATTCCTTACTCGTGGTTTACCACTCGAATTAGCTCGAAAACCTGAATTAGAAAGTACTTTACATCCTACTGTTTGTGTTCCTGCTCAACTTGATCTTTATGATGGGTTTATGCCACAAGATTGGAAAACGCGCAGATCGAATAAATTAATTGCCACTTGGTTAGGTCATGCTGTAAGTCTCTTGTTCATTTGATATATCCATCTACATATAAATAAACTCAACCTAATGTGTTTCGTTTTGAATTGGAATCTCTCTTTTAGGGTTGTCTAGTTCAATTACCTACTTCTTCATCAACTTCACAATCCAATCGACCTTTTCGTGCACTCTTTGATCCTATGTTTTCAGCAAGAGCCGGACCTTCTACTTTCACCGGTCCAAAACGACTTATAGGTTCTCCTTGTCGGATTTCTGATTTACCTATTGTTGATGTCTGTTGCATCTCTCATTCTCAGTTCGTCTTCTAATTTAATTTTTTTCATTTTAGAAAGGAGATCACAAGACCTGATTCTTATGTCTATTTAACCTGAAAGTTATGATCATTTGGATTACGAGACGGTTAAGGAACTTATCAAACTTCAACCTCATTTAAAATTTTATGTTCCACTAGGTAGCTTTCCTTTTTATGACTTAAACTTACTCTGATGATCGAAATTGATAAAGATTGAAGAATGTTTGGTTTTCTAGGTCTCAAAGCATGGTTTTCAACTACCTCTGTTCCGGTAGGCCAAGTGATTGAGATGGATTGGTGGGATTCTCAATTCTTTTCATCACTTTCTCCATTTGATGAGATTATCTCAGGCGGATCTGGTGATCAGAAATCATTACCGGTGAGGATCAATTGTGTACCTGCTCAACACTCTAGCGGTCTGTACTCCTTGCTTCTACCCTATCGATCTCTCTTTGTAGTCAACGAGATCAAACCAAAAGAAACCAGTTACTGATAGCGTTGAATCATATCAGGTCGATCTTTATTGGATCAGAATACTTCATTATGGTGTGGATGGGTAATTGAGCAAGTGGGTGAAGATAGATCATCATCTTCAGAGGAAGAGGAGAAAGGAAACCCAAAGGAAAGAGAACCCGCCCGCAAGAGATCTTCAGTTTACTTTGCTGGGTTAGCTCCTTCACATCACATCACATCTTTAGCAAGGCTGATGGGTTTTTGAGATTTTAGAGATACAGGATATCGAAACTCCTTGAATCCGGACTTGTGTTGTCCTGCTTTTTGTGGTCAGTTTAGAACCCCATTTGCTTAGATCTGCGCATATATTGATGTTTTTGATGGGTGATACAGAAATTGGAGAAAGATACGGACCGATCGATTTCTCTATGATTCCAATTTGGAGAGGAGGAAGTCTTTCATTTATATCATGGGCAGGTTTAAGAGTTGCGTTGAATTTTTTTTAATCTTTTTGTACTTTTGATAATTCTCAAAGCTGACGATAATCACATTGATAATGAAGTTGGCAGATGATAGTTTATTAGCCACTCATCATGCTTCACCTATTGATGCAGTTAAAATTCATCAAGAAGTCAAATCATCACATTCCATTGCGATCCATCATGGATGTTTTGTTGGATCTTCACAAGAAAGCTTTGATGCATTACAAGAACTTGAGAATGCAAGAAACCAATTAGGAGTAGGAGATTGGATGGAAAAATCCGGGTTTGGGGCGATTGATGTAGGTGTGACTATTGAAATTGATGTTTCAAGTTAAAGATGAACTATCATTAAGGTATTTGTAGTTATCATTAATTTTGGTTTAGCATCGTGTGGATTAGTATTGGCAAGTTTTAGTACATGTGACTTTTTTTTAATTTGTTTTATCGTGTTTAAATGTAACCATATAGATAGATTGATAGATCTTACTCGCTACTATGTATGATAGTTCTTTAATCTTTGGCATGTTGTAGTACAGATATCGGATTTTTTCTTCTTCAAGAATATCTAGAATTGCTACTATAATTATTAGGTGGTTATGGTCAGGCAGTTCAATGTGTAACAGAGCAATCTGATTATAATTAGTGGTTGGACCATGTTTTATGTGGTGCTGTGGTTTCAGGAAGTGAGATGTATCCTATTGCAGATGATTCAACAAATCATTTGTTAGATCTTGACTTTTGAACACAAAGCTTAAGACTGCTTGATGAGGCCTGCAAATGAGGTAGCTTGATTTAAATTCATACAGTACACTGCGTGATGAGACTCAGTCAGTCACTCATACCTCAATGGAAAAGCTCAAGACAGATTGAACCATTCTTACAAGTCATACTCCCATTCTTTACTATACGCTGTGGGTATTTACGGTCATTCTAGTATGATCGTGATATCATTTAAATCTATCAAAGCAAGTTCTTCCGATTGCCTGTTTTGCCATCATCACATATATATATTTCCTTGGAAAAAAATTAACTCTTAAGCTGGTCACACCTAACTGAACTAGATAGAATTACAAAAAATGCATATTATAAAGGTTTACAAAACTCATCAGGCTATTCTCAGAAAAGCTTAAAACACGACGGAACGAATCAATCAATAAGATCAGATGTTTGTGAAAATAAAAGAAAAACGAATTAAAGACAAAATTAAAAATTTTCTAAGTGAAAGGGAGAGAGAGAGCTAGTAAGATGATCAGTTCTTTTTCCACCAATTTCTAAATAAATTCACTCGATCATCATCATCATCAAAAGAACTAGTAGGAATCAAAATGGTAGAAGTTTGACTACGATCTCCAATTGAAGAACATAATTGACAATATCGATTTTGAGCTTTATTTGAACGAAAATGAAGGTAAAGTAAAGGCAAGATGACGCCGACTATGAGTAAGGAGATCGGTATGGTGACGATCAGGATTAGGAAACCTCGCTCGTGAGATGATAATATAGTCTGATCGCACATTGCAGTGGGTAGCCATATATCTTGAGCGATTATTCTTGAGGCTGGAATTGGGGACGTCATACTATGACTACAGATTAGTGGATTGGATTAGACCGTTGTGCTTGGAAACTTCAATCTGTTTTTTTACCTATATCACAAATGAAGCAGGAAGCACATGAGAAAAGATGCGAGAAGAGAAGTTAGAGAGGAATAAAGAAAGATGTGTTAGGTCGAAGACTGCATACAATTTTTACACCAAGGTTGTTCACTTGAGTGTGCTCAACGCGTTTGGGATTTTTGACTTGAGATGAAGAGTGAGAAAAGTAGATCTTGAGATGGGGTTTTTTATAAGCCTTCCATAAGATTGATCGGTTCAAGGAAGTTATCAGATAACCCATTGTGATTGGAACATCCTACTTTGTTTAACGTCCTGAAAAGGATTTATCTCTCGGTTTGATCAAGGTATATTCTTTGTAACCTCATCCTGCAACTCTTGTACCTGACACGGTAATGTTCAGTACGACAATCTTTGCTTCTATAAGCATTTGGTCTGTAAAGATGGCAAAGTCTGTTGGATGATCTGTTACCCGGTCCCTTACTCATGACAGATTGGATTCATTCTTGAGACTTTTTTTCAATTTGTCTATTTATACAAAAACACAAAGGATAGCCAAGTTCTGAGCATTTGACCATCCAGAAGAATGCAAACTACTCCTTGCAATCTTCAATAGGACCACCTCAAACCCAATGTTCTGAGTCTCTTACAAATTACCTTGTGGAAAGACAATGACTAACTAAAAGTTGTTAGGTTTGATGATCATCTTTCTCATAGAAATTCCAACTTTTTGAATCAAGACCTTATAATTACAGTCAATTGCAAAACGGTTGAGCGAGGTTATGCCCGCACAATTCAAGTGATTTGGCGTGAAATTGTTGTCTAGATTTTTGCAATCGACTGTGAGTTCCCTCAGTCTGGCTGAGTAGATGATAAACACACAGCCAAATTCATTTTGATTGGATAATTTGAATCCAACGATTTATGTACAAGATCGTTTTAGTCTGGTTTTGGAAATGTACGCTGTGTCTGGTTCTATCTGCCTCGAAATCAATCCCCCAAGTCAAGTAGAAACGCATCAACAGTCACTCAAACTTTGCAAGGTTACTGGTCATGGTTTTGCAAAAGCTTTGAATCCCCCGCTGAGGGGAGAAGACAGATTATGCATCGCACAATTTTCAAGAAAGTTCTTGATCACACCTCGCACTCGAATTGATCATCTTCCGCGTGAATTGCATAAATTCTTCCCGAAAGCAAGGCAGTAAGAACACACTTGTCAAAAGCGCATTTAAAGACCAAAGTCTGATTTATCCTGAATCTTAGAATCAGGTTGGGAGTCTTGCTTAGGTTGATTCTACCTTGTGGCAGCAATAAGCTTGACTAACCCCTCTTACGCGTTCGCCGCGACCCTTATGGCAGCAACTGTGTATTCAAATCATGAGAATCGATGCACGAACTCACACTCCTTGAACCTCCTTGTCGTAATACACGTTGCTGTACGCTGTACATACTCAATTAGCGCCAGCTCATTCCTGGTACAAAATATCAATTCATGACCAGAAGTTGGCATTTCAGTTGAACCGCTCTTGGTTCACCAATTGCAATCTCGATCCTTTGTCGGGCGATTCCAAATCCCTCCGCATGTCATTCACCACTCTGAAGTTTTGAACGCTTGACGATGAGACAATACTGAAAGCTAAACCAATATGCCGATAGATACCCACGTTGCTCTCATAAGTAGTTGATTGATTCATAATTAAAACCTTAGTGAGGCCTAGTACTAATTATCACCTTGGGCAAGGACATCCAGAAGGGATCAAGTGTTTTGATTGGCTTTAGAGTGAATGGCTGCTTCAGGTATTCATTTCTTCTTCATCTCACTTCGCTTATCACTTATGTAGCTGACGAACGCATATTTTTTAGACACTTCAAAATTCCACTCTTTGACCTACCCACCTCTAGGAGCGATGCCTAGTCTTTCAGAAGAGATCGCAGCTCAACTCGCGCATCACTTCTACTCACAGCCAGTCGCTGCCGATAGCCATACCGTTCAGTCTTCTTCAAGTCCCGCTACACCACTGCCTTCCCTCAAACTTCCGAGTCTGCCGATACCCAATACGTATCATAATTCCAATTCCAAGATCCGCTCAGGCGAACCTTCACCTGATTCCTCCTCAGCTACAGCTTCGATTTATCAAAAAGATGTAGAACGGTCGAATGATATGGAAAACCCCTGGCAGCCACAGAATGCCCAAAGTGATTTTGGCAAACTTAGGCAATCGAATTCATCTATGAGAACTTCGGCGGACCAAACTTTTTCGCGTTCTATGTCCTTACCCGGGTCTGACTTTTCGCATAAGTCTCAAAACCCTTTAACGAATTCGAAACCCAGGCCAAGGACGCGCATCCAATCAAAAAGCAGAGCTCCCAGCGCTTACTCGGTTGGATTGATCGGGGTCACTTTTATACAATCTCTCGTGGTGGTGGCCATCCTAGCCTTTGCATGCCGAACTCTTCAAGATTCGCGATCAGATATCAGCATCGTATCTGCTTATTTGGTGAGGCATTCCTCTATTGTTTCATTAGGATAGATTGGCAGACCCATTTGACGTAGATCACGTCATCTATTTTGTATATCTCTGGTATGACATATCATAGATCATCTTTATCATCGCTGCAGCTTTGTCCTTCATTTTGGTCAGTTCGTACTCATTGAGACCATCCCCTCGTTATCATAATCCGGTTTGTTGATCTCCATCCGTCCATATCTCTTTTGTGATCACCAGGTTTTGGACTCTATCATGTCGCGGGACGTGATCCAGCTGATTGCGCTCTGTGTGTTCAATTTGTTCATGACTTGCTATGGTGTTGTACGCATCATATATTATTCTTTTGTCGCCTCATACTATCATATCATGAACTCATACAATGTTTTTGTTTTACAACCATGGCATGAAAAAAATACCCGTCGAGATAGGTATTGCCTATTCAGCTGTGGAAAGCATTACAAGAGACTAATGTTCCTGCTATGGAGAAGCTTCAGGATTGGTTGCAAGTGGTTCCGTGTGTCATGGGGGTGTCTACAATCATAATGACGATTTTAACGATTTTCATCCATAAAGAGTTTGGTATGATACGTGGTTTATCTATCTTGTTTCATTCTGGACTTAATCTTTGAGCGAGATCTTACTTCGTTCAAGATAGACGTATTCTGAGATGAGATATTCTTTTTTAACAAAAATGGCGTTTGAATCACCAGGTTGGGACATCTATAAGCAAATGGGAGCAAACATGCAACTCAAACGAGCTGGTCAATACAGGGCCATCTTTTCGATCCTACAGAAATTTAACTCGTTCTTCTTCTTGGGTGCTATGATCCAATATGCGGTCCTTGGTCGGGACGTAGGATGGAGGACAGCTTTGACCTCAAGCACGTGAGTAAAAGTCAATTGGCCAGAGCAATATAGTTTCATGAATCCCTTTGTCAAAATGTTTATCTCCTGATCAGTATTGACTCATATTTGGATTGATCTTGAAACTCTGGTATGCTTCAGGGTGATGATAATATGCTCATTCATTATGTTAGTCCTGTGCAAGCGGTGTCCATACATTCAAAAGTTGGTTTACGTTCCAGAATATAACTGAATTGGCTCTGTTTTGCAATTTTGTTGCCGCAATCGTCTTTGGTTGGCTATCAGGGTTTCAGCAACAATAGCGGTTAGACGAGAGATACGGTGGCCACTCTGGCTATCCCACATTGGTTCTGTTTATATGATGGTACGTTGCTGTTCAATAAGTCTGACCATGTTCAACTGCCTAATCCGATCGCTTCTCCGTCCTGGACTTTTTGAAACAGGCATATGTCATATACCTTCTAGCCAAAGTCATTCCCCAACCCCAATTCGCCGCAGGCCATCGAACCCTGCGTTTCTTTTTGATTGTAAGCTTTCTAAATTTGGTGTGTGTCATGGTGGTGTCGGAGATATGTGCCAAGACATTTGGGCTAGGCATGCGTGAACTTGGTAAGTTTCAAAAAGTATTCCCAAACTGCACAGTCATTTACATAGCTCTTTGTAAATAGAGGAGAAGCTGACATGTCTGGTTCCTCTATGGTCAAAGGTAACCGCAAATGGTGGAAACGTAATGACACTCGTCAAACTACAAGTATCATAAAGCAATTCAAGAATTCTAGAATGTCAATTGATTGATAGATCTGTATCAAATCCTTCAAACCCGATGCGAAACTGTAATGGGTGATACACTCGAATCAAAACCACGAACTCTGGTTTTGAAACTAATGCTTTCACTTTTAGATGATGAGGATATTTAAGATGAATAGGCTTGGTGTCATCCTTGGTTGTTAATATCATTTGATTTTCGTTTTTCTTTCGGACAATTTGAAACTTATCTTGTTCATGCCCTCACTAACTTTCTTCTTTACCATGTATTTTCGGTCAATTGCATAATTTGGATACTTGGCTTATGAACAGATGTAAACACCGAATTGAGATCAGACGTATCACATCCATTTGGGTTATCTAATCCTTTACTAATGAAATTACTAATATCTTCTCTTACTTTCATCTATCAGTAATTAGTCTATATTCCTGTGACCATGACGTAGTGATCTCTTTGGTATAGATATTGATAAAGTCATTTGTATCTTCTTGCTTTTTCTCTTCACCAATTCTCAACATCACTATTAGTATGGGCAGGTTTGTTCTTTTCTTTGCTCATTGTGATTCTTATCACTTCTAGTTATCTACTAGAGCATACCCTCGGTCCATTATTATCATTGTAACACGGTGCCCCCCACCCCTTTGATTTCCTTTTGGCGAATGAGCTGCTTCGTCTCCTTGTCATCTCAACTTTGGATTGCTAGATCCTTCCCTCGCGAGTAGTATTACAAGTATACTGGCAAATTGAGACAGAAGATCAAACATTCAGGAAACGTTCTGCGTCATCGACAGTAGAACAAGAAAACTCAGTCGATACAAGAACAAGGAGCGACGAGGAAAAAGAAAAAAAAGCTAGACAAGAAAAATGACAAAGATGGGGAAGAATTCTCATGAAATGCAAAATCACATTGCTAAAAGTCCATATCCAAGTACTTGTGAAGCGATCATCGCTCTTCAGTTTAAAATCATTAAGCAAAAAGGGCGGCGAAGAGTGATAGCGAGCCCACAACAAAAGGGACCACAAGATTGCAGTTGGTTTGGCCAGCGCTGCTGTTCTTGGCTCCAGCCTGAGATAGAGAAAAGAGGAAGAGACATTCCACAGGGTAAGATCAGAAAATTGTAGTAGGCAAGCTACTTGAAATCAAGGCAAGGGATTGGCTTACCGGAGGGGGAGTCTTCGTGGTATTCGTAGACTTGTCGTCACTGACCGACGAATTAGCGCGGTTTGCTGAGCCTGGTGTAGATGGCGATGCTGTGGTTGCTCCTGTTGTGGCTGGCACTGCTGTGGTGTTAGCTGTTGTTTTAGCATCAGTGGCATTAGCCGCCGGGCGAGTCTCAGCGCCAGCCGGTTTGATATCCGTGGCGGTTGCCCGGGGGGTGGTGGCGGCGGTTGGGGTCTTGCTGTCTAAAGTCGTGCTAGCCTGGATTGTGAGACAGGTTATGAGTACATATAATCTGTGATTTGATGAAAGCAGAAAAAAAACGCATGGACTGACCGCTTGACGTCGGTCGATGGATCCATTAGCAATTAGAGTGGAGAGAGCCAAAGCGAGAAGGGCCAGGACAGGGAGACTAAGGATGCGTTGCATTGTGGTTTATTCAACTATTCAGATTTCTGTTAAGCGGGGAAAACATGATGAGTTTTGATCATATGTGACGGTGTTGCTCGTGCCAGTAAAATGTCACTGACTCAAAAAACACAAATCTGCACTACGACTTCAAAGCTAGAGATTAATATTGCTTGTTAGCGAAAAGAGCTAGTGATTGAGTTGAGGGAAATAAGATGAAGTTCAGTTGTGATGAAAGGCAAATAAATTGAGAGGAAGTGGCACAATGTTGAAAGACAAGAAGCGCAAGGCTTCAATTAAAGATGCTCAAAAGTTTTGTAAAGTTGAGGGTTTGCTAGTACGATGAGTTCAGGTTTGAGTGATGCTTGGGGAAATTAATTGGTCTGCATCCAGGGCTTTTATAGACATCAAGGATAATTGTTGCATCTCGACTCTTTGGGACAGAATCTTTCTCCTTGTGTTTCTTTGTCGTTATTCGAGCTCGTTGCGATCTATTTTGGAGTTGAGACCATAATCCGAAATCGTAACAATATGCCAGCCCTTCTCGAGGAAGGTCGTATGGTAGACTTCTCCTGAATGTGCCATCGAGGTTAGAAAGTTCAAATCCCCTTATTCTTGCATCAGCGCCTTCATCCAAACCAGTGGATAATACCAAAAGAATACGTCATATCGAATGAGGCACTCCTCGTTCAAGGTTTCGCAGAGCCTCGAGCGAAGATGTCCTCTCACTTCTGTGGTGGTGAATATCCGAACATGTAACATGGCATGACAAGACGAAATGTGGGATGAATCATGAGAGACAGGTCTCAACAGCTACATATAACACTAGAGCATAGGCGGGCGAACCCGCCGCTCAGGTCGACCTGAGCTTAAGATTCACTTAACAATAACACTTAATTACATTAAAATATATTCAAATACATTTTTCACATCCACTATCTTTTTCAAAACTGAAAGTGACACGAATATTCATTGAATTGTACAGCCAATCCAGAAAAGCTTGACCAATCTTGCCCGCAAAACTTGAGCAAATCGGCGGGGAATTCATGGCAAGCTTTTTCGATCTTGCTGTACAACTCACTCTATATCATCGCTCTGCCCAAGAATCTAAAAGAATCGCGAAACTAATTTTCATGCGATAATGGAAATATCATTAAATGATAATCGATCGTGTTAAAACAAATACATACCACTCCATTTGGATGATGATGAACTTAGGACATAAAAAGTCCATTGAGTCTTAGCTCAACAACGTATCTGATCATTACATTGCAAGTATTGATAGCATATGGGCGTAAGAATAATGATATCCTTTACATTTCCCAATAAAAATCAACATCTAAGATGCCATTTTTCAAGTGCAATGTATATCAATCTCATCGTCAATTGAGAACTTGTATTTAACTCTCGTATGTGAATTTTGAAGACATTTCTATCTTTTACACCAGGGGGTAAACTCCCTCGGTCTTCGATGGTTCTGGGGACGTCTCCAGCAATCACGTTGCGGGAACGTTTTTCGAATTGAGATTGATATCATGTTCACAACATCCGTGCCTACTAAGCTTCACATAGTGTAGCGGTCAGCGAGTGGTCATTGAACCTTTTTGTATGCTGAACGGGGTTTGAATCCCTTTTGTCTTTACAATCCGTTTTCCAGAACGTGGCATCCACGTTCTGGAGACATAACTGCAACGTTTTTGCTGGAGACGTGGCAGACACGTTGTGATTTAATTCAAATGTCGCAACGGCTCTGCAGCCGTTGCGACAACTGTTTTTTCACGTTTGACTTACCCCCTGGTGTAATATACAAAGTGGCATTCGATTGGGTAAAGTCCAGGGACCTGAGATAAACTTGAAGATGCATCTTAGACGTGACATTTGAAAGTCTCACATAAAGCCCAGTCAAAACTATCATTCATCATTACGCATCAAATTAAGAACTTATTTCCTTGCAAGTGCCCTTGAACCGCATGTGATATGGAGACGAAGTCCTTTAACAACCATTAGGCGAAAATCAATCCATTCCTATTTCGCAAACTCATTCAGTTGTATATATTTCAACTGATACTACAACCTGATATACCCCCTACCATTATTTGCATCATAATATCTGATCGAGGCTGCTTTAATTGTATTGCAGTTATTATTCAGTCTGCTTGAAATAATTACTATCCCGATACACATCTTAAAAGTATGGCCATTACCCACTGCGTTTTCAGACGCATCTACATTGTCTCGCTCCCTACATGTATATTTGAAGCAAATATTTGAAACTTACAATCAAGTCATTATCTTATAATTTCTTGAATTTGTGGAAAAATTCCTAATACCTACTGTATTGTTGTTTTCTGCAGATAATGCCTATGTTTATGCCTCAACAGGAATAAATTTACAAATTAGATGAAATGGTAAAAAAACTAATGAATGCTACAATTTTACCAAAAATTGAGTTTGAGTATGATACACGCAACCACTAAACATTTGAATATGAGCAGTTACATTATCGTTACGCTGAAGATAATCACTAAAATAAATCTGTTGTACACTTTAAACTACCTTAACGCTAGAGTCCTGCAGGAGCTCTTTACATACTATATTGACAGTAGTTTTCTCCTCAGTGGAAGAGGCTAGACATAGTCTCATCTTGTGTAAAGAACTGCAACGCGATAGTGCAACGTATAATTGACCATGTGCAAAAACTGGCCCAGACAAAAATATGCCCACCTTTCCAAGAGTCTGCCCTTGTGACTTGTTAATTGTGAGGCAAAAAGCACCAATGACCGGAAATTGCTTTCTTTGGAATGGAATGGGATGATCTAGGTCTCCGCGATGTATCATTTTCATACGAGGAATGGCTATATATTCCCCTTGCTTAGGTCCAGTCGAAATTATGCATCTCAATACGTAAGAAGACACACTCATAACCACCAATCTAGTCCCATTACATAATCCGTACGCTAACGAAAGATTCCGTAATAGCATAATTGGTTGGCCTATTTTCAATTTCAGTTTATGTTGAGGAAAACCTGAAAAATCGTAGCTATTCAGTATATCAATTGAGGTGGGTTCATTGAAGGTTGGATCCGGCTCGTCTATTGATTTAGATATGAATGGGTCTCCGGGCAGTTTGTTTAGAACGGCTTCATTTATTTCCCTCACAGTTTCATTGAGAGGCGTAATCAATGCTCTCTCAGCATAATATTTTGATATATTAGCCCAATTATTACATCCAATGAAGTGGAATAAGGATTCGTAAACCCAGTCAATGAGTTTAGTAGGAATCGGAGTGAACTGAGGAACTATCTCGGTTGAAATCATGTCTAAAGACACATGCCCACGGTTGTTGCGTTGAAACTTGCCTTCCCCTATGCCTAAGAGCCACTGCGCGAACCGCTCTACTTCCTCTGATTGATCACAAGGCAAAGCGCCTAGTCTCAAATTGGTCTTCAATTCGAAAGGAATAACATTTTTCCATAATATTGACTCTTTAAAGCACACTTTTCTTTGACTTTTAAGAGAAGCATTGGGTTCGACTGGTAACGTTTGCCTAAAGTCCCCCAAAAAAATTATGCTTTTACCCCCAAATGGTAATGGATTACGCAAGATGTGGCGGAGAGTCCTATCAACAGCCTCAATGCAAAACTTATGTTGCATTGAGATTTCGTCCCATATTATGATTGGAGCAGCCAGGATATCTAAACTCTTCTTGTCTCGGCCGTTGAGATCACACGTTGAGTCTTTATCATAGTTGATAGGGATATTGAAAGTTGAATGTGCAGTTCTTCCATTGAGAAGAAGTATTGCAGATACTCCAGAAGAGGAAACTGCAATTGGCCTTCCCACAAAGCCGTTGAAGTAATGAAGAATAGTGTTGAGTGTATATGTTTTACCAGTCCCTCCAGGACCATCAAGATAACACATGCATTGTTTGCGCTCCTTCTGACAATTGAGAACATATAATACAATTTGTTTTTGTTCTAAATTAAGGTTTTCAAATTGTTTCGAGTACGTCTCTTGACTTTCTTCCGTAGTTACTTCTCCGTAAGTGAGAGGAGCCATACGTAAAGACTCCAGTTTATCAATCAGGCTAAGTGTTGTAGGAGTAAATCCTGTGTCTTCCATACTCTTGCCCATTTCCTCAACTTGAATTGAAATCAACTTTAAGGCGAAGGCTTGACAGAAGACTTCATCCACAGGGGTCATCGCTCCTAACTCTCCGAGCCTTGCATCGCAATCTTCTCAAAGTTGATATTTGAACTTATCCCACAAAGTAGTTGGAGATGCAACATCACCGTAGACGAGTATAAGACAGAAGAGTTGTCTCAGGTGATACGCCGATGCCCAGAGGCTTGACTCAGCTAATGCCCTTTCATGATGAACATCCGAGTCGAGTAGGCCATACATATCTGCAGCCTCCCGGAATGTTGCACAGACTCTTCCTCAAACAGTCCTTAAATCTTGGAAAGACGTAGGGCCTTTTACGTGAAATAGAAGCATACGTAAATAATATTTCTTGCCATCAGTAAGGCTAGAGAAATAGACTCTGCCAACTGTTGGAATATTTCTAATCCGGCTTTTGAATCTCCCATCAATCCATCTGAAGTACCGAGGAACTTGCACATAGAGTAAGTCGCGTGCTCGAACATTGTCATTACCAACGGCGTCCTCGCGACATAGTCTGAAAAATTTGGTGAGGGTAGATGTAGGAGGTGGGTTGATTTCAAGACGAGTTCGTATCGCGGATTCATCAAAATAATATACAGTTTGCTGGTCTTCGAGGTGCAGAGGAAGCCTCATTACGGGAGGCCAAGACGCATTCATAGGTAGTTTCAGAAGCCTATACGCGGCTATTTTGAGGGGGATCAGTTCAAAGTTGTTGGATTTCAACTTTTGAATAAGCTCACCTTCCGGAGCACTAATGTATCTATAATTTTGGAATTCCAAAAGCTCGTCTTGCACTTGAGCTGGACATGAATATAAAGAATTTGAATGATATAAATACCCAAAGGGAAATACAAATGTTCACTTACTCGATTCTGTCGTTCCACCTTCAACTTCCATATAGACTCGAGTTTTATCATGCCCCTTAGTTAAATACTTATACAGATACCTTATTGGCTTTGTACCGATGGGTATTTCAACATTGATATGGCATTTGAGCAGCAATAATAGAAACTTATTGTAGGGAACAACGTGCCCGTTGGTAAAGACAGTTGAACCTTTGCAAAATTTTCTTCCATTGTTTGGACGTTGATAAGTTGGAAAGGTATTGTCGGATAAACAAGAATGTTCGGCGAAAGGTTTTGGATACCTGAGTCAACACTTTCCATCTAAATAACACTGCATCCCGGGTTTGCAAGGGCCGTGTAACATGAATTTAGTTACCAGCTCGTAAAGCTTTGACTCAGTCACAGGATCAGGAATCCTCGCCGTGACCAATGAATCAATGTTGTCTTCAGTCGTTGGTTTTGATTTTGGGTCAAGAATGAAGAGAAGATGCGCATGCGGAAGCCCTCTCTTTTGGAACTCAACTACCATCAAATTCGAAATTACAATACCTAATCTTCCTTCTTTTACAATCTCGTCTATCAGTTTGCAAAGTTTTAAATCAAATACTCTAGCAACAACTTCAGGTCTATCCTTGGCGAGTTCTCCATACCTCAATGCGTCTTTAATTTCAACCCAATTCTTATTGGCAGTCATAGTAATAAATAGGCTAGGATTACCAAATTCTCGAACTAAGGCCATTGCGTCGTGAAATAACTGGTTCATGTCCCGAGGACTGCCTTGGAAACTTGAAGGTAAAACAATCTTTCGACCTGTTGGGCAAGCATTATCCTCAAACGCCTCACATAGTCCTTGATATAATTCTGCTTTAATGGTCTTCTGATTGTATCAAACCGATCGCAAGTTGGCCCTTTCAACGCAGAGATACAAATCAACTATCAACGTTTGCGTCAGACGCTTCGCATGAATGAATGGCGAAAATACGCTTGTTCTTTCAAAAAGCAACCAAGCAGCCCATTCCAAACCCGTGACCTTCTTGTTAGGTTTACCTGGAATTGAAAAAGATGATATGTTGTTTAGAATTACGCTCCACAAATAGAGGACAGATGAACTTACGATTCCCGTTAACATGAGCTGTCGGTGAAATGTAGTGGTTGTCCCATTGCTGAGAACCAAACAGTAGAAGGAGGGGATAGCGAAGCGGGAAGTATGAAGTGTGTAAGTCATCAATGAACTTACAACTATTATCTTGGCGCTCCAATATAATCTGACGTGGTCTCTCATCCATAAAATTGTCACCTTTGACTAAAGCAGCTATATCATTAGGCTGTGGTTTATTGTATGTCCTAGTTTCACGTGGTCCTGGTGGAAGAGACTTCAACACAATTCTGAGGTGTGGATTTTGAGATAATATTGTTGCTGAATCTTTCAAGAACTTTGCATAGGGATTGACGTCATGCATCATCCTCTGAAGTTGAAGCAGAAGATCTGCCCTCACGTCAGTATTACTAAGATGAGCTAGCCTCATGTTGACCTCACCAGCACCGCCATCGCCTCCGATAAATATTTGAGCCCAAGTCTCAGGTGAGTTATGTTGCGGATAAATTGAGGGGATGAAGTGAGAGAGTTGACCGTATACACGCAGCACATATGGTCCCGTATTCTCCTCATTAATAGATTAACCTCGTTTAACGCCCATTGAAGTAAAAGATAAGGCGTTGTTGTACGAGGTTATGTTCTTCTAAAAGTTCTTTGAAACTATGTAATGATTCAGTACAAGTTGACGTGAACTAAAAAAAAAACTCACCTTCATCAGCTCCAGTGTACAGCTTCATCAACTCAGGAGGTAGTGGACCGCCAGGCATATAATGTAAAGGCAGTGTAACGGCTCCATATTGACAGCAGTTCAGGTAAGATTCTGAACCAGCGCGAATGTTTTCTTTAGTTCTTTCTTCGCCCCATCGCAATGCTCCACAATTTTTGCAGCAATGAGACATGGGGCCTAACCGGTACGGCAATTGTCCTCGAAATTTCGCCATAAGGTCCATTTCGTTGTTCTGTTGACTATTTTGAGCTGCTAGTCCTCTGCCCATGAACACTTTATAGGACGACGTCTTCAATTGTCAAACAAACAAAGTTTTGAGTTAAACCTGAGATGTTAATGGTTATGAAGTAAGCTAAGTGTAAAGGATAAGCACAGCTGGCAAATCGAGTTCAGGTTCAAAGAAATGCAAACTGAATGATTTCAATTTGAAGGCGGTACATATATTACCGGAAAATGCTCATTTAATTGAGACTAAGATACTTCTTTTTTAATAAAAAATTTTCCTAATATGGATTTCAAGTAAAGACTTAATGATATACATTATAGTTAACTGTTGATTACAATGAATAAAAAAGGAAATAATTTAATGTGACAAATGCGTTATTTACAGTGCATGCATAGCAAAAGCCTAGGCATAGACAGTAATTATTGTACTTTAAAAAGAGCTTGCGCTTGACCAGCTCGTTTATAGATATAATATTCTTTGAATGTAAAAGAAGAATCAGGCATAAGCATCGGCTGGCAAACAATATTGATGTTCATTCCGAAAATGGATTGACGAATTCAAAGGTAGTGCCGACTGTCCCCACATTGCTCAGGGTAACCAATAGCTCAAAGGTTTTCCTGTTACTTTGGGATATAATATTTCAGAACAGCAGGTATAGATTCTGCTTCTCTTAAGCGTAAAATCATCACAATAGTTTAAAGATCGTATAATATAATACGGTTGTGCCATTATCTAATAGAGTGACACCGCCGCCCTACACAGGGGAAATTATTGGCAGATGGGAAGATGAATTTGGGACCCCTCCGTCAACTAAGAACCTCGCAGTATATTTAGGTCGCAATTGATTTTCTGGACATATCACAAAATTGGAATTTAAATTAATAACAACTACCATAAGAATCGTAGTGTGGGGTGATCAAGGAGTAGAGATAGACTCAATGTCATATCAGATGAATGACAGGTGCAATAATTAATTTCAATTGATAATAAAAGAGATTTCATTCTACTGCGAAGGGTTTCAGCTTAGCTCAAGAATCACCTCATTAGAATCAATCATGCGGGGTCTATCAAGCTATCTTCAGGTGAGGGATTCCCGCGTGGCTTTTTATTGTAATGACGAGACGTAGCAGGAGCTGGTTGACTTCTGCCTTTACCCTTGGAAGGGGAGGGAGATCTATCTGGCGGAACCTCGGTGTCGTCATCTCCGGGAATAAAACTTGAATATACACATTAGATTGTGAATAGATATAAAATCGGAGAGGGACTCACAGTTTCCCTCTTGCTCTACCCCCTGGTGTGCCCAGCGTTGACCCAGCGGATGGTAAGGCAGATTGGATGGCAGTCTCATGGCCCGAAGTGATATTTACGCCAGTTACCTAGAGAGTATAATCAGCAAGATGGTTGTTTGATAGACGATGGAATGCTCACCTCAACTGACCACATGTTCCTTGACACACTAAAACCGGTGATACGTCCGGTAAGCAAAGCCTCCCGATTAGGCACCAACAACGGCTGCAGCTTGACCATAAGCGGAGACCAGTTGCATTTATATTCAACATCAAAGGCCTCACTTTCTCTCGACTAACACACAAGAAAAGATTACATACAATAAGTGATTCAATTTTTAAATGCAAAAGATGAGAGGAGAGACAACAGCTTACTGAAGGCGCTGGGTTATAATCATTGTGGCGCACAATGATGGTGACATTCTCTTTTTCAGCCGTAATTTTTTCAACCTCTCGGGAGACAATCAGCCCAAGACCTGACACAGCGACTTTGTTGGTAAGATTTGAACGAAATGATTCAGAAACAGAGACGTGCAAAGCACTCTCATTTTCGTAATAAAACCCTTGTAGCTTCTTCTCATTCAAAGCTAGAAGTCTACCCTTGAGGCTGTAGATGTTGCCTTCAGCTAGCACATCGTCAGGACCTCCGTAGCCAGAGGCTTTAATGGCGCATTCGAGAATTTCACCACTATCAACGTTGATGGTTGGAATGGTTGTCATCGCTTCACGCGGACCGTAGTTGCCAGGCAAGTCAGATTCAACCTATCAAGCATTATCACATTAGTAAACAACAAATGCCTAAGGTGGAGAAGAACAACTGACCTTTGAAATTATGTCGAATAGTCCTGAAGCAATAAATGGATGGTTTCGCTTGCGACCTGAAGAGTTCAATGGTTTATTTGAACGGCTAGGCGATGCGGTATTGGGAGTAGACGAGGACATAGCTGTAAGAAAAATATCAGAAGAGTGAGAATGTGGTCAAGGATAAAAAATAAAATGAGAAATAGTATGTGAATCTTGCTTTATACTCGGGTATTAACCTCAGGATAAGACAAATGTCCAATTAGAGGACAAGAAGATGAAAACCGGAGACTGCAAACAATTTGATTTTAAATGAGCTTACTATTTGGCCTTTTGCAAAATATGAGATGGCAGCGCTGAATTGTGCATGTAGAGAAATTATATTCAACGTGATGTGTTAACCGTGAAGTTGAATATCTTGTGGCTTTGGAGATTAGAATTAGTGTATCCCTTGCTTGAGTGGATCGCAAAGCTTACATCATATAAACGTGAAAAGAGTGCAGGTCGAATAATTGAGAGCTCCTTGCGTCCCGAACAATGGAACTAAGTCGCATGATGAATGACAGAAATATGAGTATATATCTGACATGAACGTTTAAGACTGAAAGATTCGACTCATAAGGCAAGTTGTCAAGGAGATGCAAGGTAACGCTATGTAGCGAGAAGGAATCCATGCAGAATACATTGTTTTCAAAGAGGCAAGTGAGACAAAGGAGAGGACATAGATATGACAAATTCTTCTACGATTGAGGCAGTCAGTGGGAAGAATGCAGGGGTTTTCGCTCTTCGCGAACTGTTGAGTAGAATGATGCAATCTAATTGGAACATTTGTTATATGGAATAAGTAATTGAGTTGATTCAGGTGGGTAGAAGTGCTACTTACAGGACATGGGACTTGAAGGACCCGCAAAGTTGAGCCTTGTCACAATACATTGTGAAGTTTTATTATTGGTATTAACAAACCGGTAAGCTATGTTCTGAATCAAGTGGACCCTGACATTGAGGCCAGAGGGATACTTCATCCTGACCTTACCTATACCGCCTTCAAAAAACGTGAAGAATCAGAAAATGAAACCATAAAATAAAGCAAGTGACTCACGGTGAGAAATATGATGAAGGATATGTTGCTTTAATTCAAGCTTTGTCGGATTATACCTAAGGAATGGTAATGAGTGGGGATATGTAGGCATAATGGATGACTAAAATACGGGATCAGCGGTAGTTTGAGAAGGGCAACCTCAGTATAAGTGAAAGTCAATATGATTGAAAGGTTTATTGAATAGCAAAGACGACCAGCTCTTAAAAAATTAAGTTACGTTTTTATTACATTTTAATAAACAGTTGCGCTTTTGGTGTGAAAGCGTACCATGACCTCATTTTCCAAAAACGACGAGCCACCCGGAAATAGCATAACTAAGGTATGAACAAGCCATTGAGATTGAATAAGGAGAAGCTCCATAACAAAACATCATTTATTTAACAGTCAAATAGATAATTATGGAAACTTATACAAAACCGTAATTGACAATATGAGTGTATATCCTATTAGACATAAGCAACTCTATCATATCTTCTGGGGAAATGACGATTTGATCTTTTATGAGCACATCGTGGAAACAGGGAACAGTGAAGGCTCCACTTAAATCAGGCATAAAGTAACTGAGGTGACAATTTCCTGAGTAAGTTAAATATGTTAGTAAGCCAGGATGGAGAATAACTGATTAAGATGCTTCTTACCTTTGCCGTTAGTCTCATGATCGGTGTACTTGATGCAAGTAATTACACATCTAGCTGCAGGAGTATTGGGATCAACTAAGTGATATGTTATACAGTCGTACCTATGCACGTAGCGGATTTGGCCATCCGCGTATACAAGTATGCTTTTGCCTCGCGTATCTTAAGAAGGATACACTTAAGTATATGATGTTGAGTTAGAGGCTGGGTAACATACAGTGTTCAAATTGATCCTTAATTAGGCCCGAGAGTGCATAGATATCTAGTTTTGGAGGTGCATATTTTGAAGTATCTTTTGAGGTGAACATAGAATTGGAATTTGAATCGAATGGAGTGAAAATTGAATTAAACGGAGCTAACTGGTAAAAGAGATATAGAAATAATGGAGATTGGGGAGAATGATGGATACCAGACTGATCCACTTTGAAGGCATTGGTCGTATTAATAAAGGTAGAGGTATTAAGAGGAGTAGTGTATATATTATCATTCCAAAAAAATTAATACCATATACGGCGAAGTGGAGTACAAAAGAAGAGACTCAAAGAGATTATAGTTCAAATAAATACCTTTAACGTATTGAGATGTACAACAATATAAAGAATCTAATTTATCATTCTAAAGCAGTTACAGTATACGGGATGCGCCGCGAAGGAACAATGAAGTAGACCAAAATGATATAGGTTGAACATTTTTTTTACACGAATAATTGAATGGAAGGAATAAAATATATTTGGAGCTTATTCGCAACGCTGGAGTGGTTGGCATAGGGGCTGATGATACTCATGTGTTTTCAACGGACATTTTCCTGCTCATAATTAAGATGAAGCAAGATGAGGCCTATTATATGATTCAGAGAACACAAAGATTATTCACATTCAAGTTAAAGTTAAGTCATTCTAGTTTCTGTTCTCGAGCAAGAACAAACGGGAACTTGACGGTTCTTCTCTACAAGGGGGATAAGTGTGATGCAAGGGACTGATACTAAAATGTACAGGTTAAAGTAACCAGATTAAATGAATAGTCCTGTCCATTGCAAATATAGGCTAAATGTTCTTAAACGCTTTGGGAGTCAAGATGATAAGTCTTCTTAATAAAGAGGTGATAACTAAGCGGAACGGATTTGTAAGGAAAATATTAATTTTTAAAGATTAGTTTACTCAAAATTAAGTATAGAGACAAAAAGACATGAACAACGCGAATCCTCTCACACAGCTACCACTTGGCACGGATGTGAATGGCCTAATGTCAAGAGTATCCCAAGGGTTTGAAAATCGTATGTTACTTTTGCTTCTCGGCGATTTTTCATCTAAAGCTGCTGTGTAGAGTTAATGAGAGCGGACGTCAGCTGTTGAGGGGGACTCAACTTTATCCTTAGGGCAAGGAACGGTAGTTAAAGTTCACCTGTTTAACAATATAGCGTATTACTTTGCATTATCGGATGAAGAGATAATGTCATGTTATATCTTTGCATTGGATATGAGGCCTACGTCAATTGCAGCGGGAAGTGAGTAACACTTATGAATAAGCTTAGGTTCCTGGCTGATGGATTTATGGGAGGTTTAGTTCCATGTGAAGTTATTATTTACGGCTCTACAAGCAATACAAGACCAAGAGGTCTTTCATTTCAAGGAAAAATAATTGGAAGAACAGTATTCAATTTGGACTTTGTGACGGAATTCTCAGGCAGGATATAGGGTGGACCAAGAAGAGGTGAATTGTAGGATTAAACGTAAATTCAGGTAGAAAGTTGCACATTTATCGGAAATTAAATAGTTATAAAGTTTTGGTGAAAACTGAGTTTTTTTAGATTCACTATTACAGCTGATTCTATGATAACAATGAAGAGATTAGTTTTTAAGTCCAAGGCTTAATCCATTGATAAACATATGGTTAAGGGTAGAGAGTAGTTATGAGTGATGTCTCGTTAAAATGAAGGTTATCAAAAAGATCATTGAATAAAGTGGCAGTCTGAGGGCTAAATGTAATGAGAAAGGTTTCATTAAATAAGAAGTAAAAAGTTGCAGAACAGAACAATATGGGTTCAAGTCAAAAGGTATTGGGGCCATGAAGGTCACAGTTTGAGGCAAAGAAATAGTCATTGAGTACTTAAATTTATCAGGAAGAATTGTTTAAGTTAGATACACGGAAGGATAGAAGTGAAAACAAAGGGTTGCCAAGAGGTTAGGCTGTGGAATATATTAACTAATTGAAAAATCTTGAGTGCATAGGAAGAGCATTGAAAGCTTTGTCCATTGTTGTCTTCTTAACAACAAATTGAGAAAGGATGCGGAGGCTTGAGCCAATACTCATAGGTCTTCCACGTCGTTGAAGTTCCATAAGCTGGACAGAATATTCTAACGAAGGGGTGAGTTTTCAAATAAATGTATATTGTGAAATTGGAAGCTCACGGTCATCATTTCGCTGGTTTACCGAAGAATCGATTTGTAACATTAAACACTGGGCATTATGCAAGCCGAAGTTAAGGATAAGAAATGCATAGTCTCCGTAGATGTGCACCTTGATGCCAATACTGTGATCGATGATTAATACATATGCAGGTTGAACGTCTAGATTTCATACATACAAATTTGATTAAATTTGAGATCAATGCAAGAAAGAGAATTTGGAGCGTACCGTTATAAAAATGAGAGTGGATGTGTCGAAAGAGGAGAGGGTCCATGAGAGCAGATGGAAGACGCACGCCATCGTTGACAGAGGACATTTTAACTTGGTTTGAAGTGGATGGTAAGTATATATCAAAAATGGATTAAATTCAAAGATACAGGAAACAAAGATATGATGATAAATAATAAATAAGGCTTGAATGAATCAACTTAGGTTGAGGGTGGAGTATGAATATATTTATCAGTCACGTTGATAAGAATTAGACACGGGTGATATGAAATGTTTAGAACTTGATACCGAATAAAGCAGAGTGCAGATGATAAGAGTGAGGGTAAAATATAAAAGAGGCAATAGGGATATTTTGAAAATGAGTTGTTTCCTTGGAGATAGAGACGGAGTGGAGGGTTTTTCATGGTCAAGTGGTCAACAATACAATGATATTAATAAAGACATATGTATCGTGCATTAGATTCTATATAAGGCAGCAATCGAGCAATGTCGGGGAGCAGAGATTTTTAAAAGGCTTCATTGTAGACATGATACCAATTGCGTTTGAATATGTCTCGTTAACGTTAACAAATATTACGCAGGGGTAACGTGAAATATTGAGAGTTTCAGACCGAATAAGGGAAGGGGGAAGATAGGAGAACAGAAAGTAAGTTGATAAAAATATGATATTGAAATTTTCAAACCGAGTTATCTCAGTGGTAACAAAGAAGGATAGGAAAACTTTTTCACGATGAAGAATTGAACAAAGGAAAGATGTATTGAAAAAGGCACATCTACATTGCATTAAATTTATACAAAGCGGAAAATGATAATTGTAGTGCAGCAGAGAACGGTAGCAAAGTATCAATGGTAGACATAGTACCAACTGCGGTTTCAAGCGGTAGGAAAGAGGAATAATTTTTAAACAAACAGGTATATGAATAAGGAACAAATTAATTGTTTAGGGGAGTTGTTTGGCAAGATTAGGTTGAAATTTTTGATGGAAATGGCAGGAGAATGAGTAATTCAAAAGTCAAGGGCAAGGAATACTTTTAAAGGAGGTACTTTTGAATCAAAAGCTCAATGGGAAATTGAGCGAGAGCGTTTGAACAAAAAACGGGTAGAGGTTTCTAAGACGGAAGCGGTATTGAGAGAAGAGGTGGAAGGTGTAAGGCACAAAGTGGAAGAGGGAATACAAGAAATACGGGTCACTGAAAACTATAAATAGAGGAGTTGTTTAGAGGTAGTCATGGTATCAGCACATTCCGCGGGCACCTTAGGTCAAATGACCTCTGGAACGCCTCCAAGCGGAATGTGTAAGCTTACGTCTAAGACTCAACTTTGAGGCATAAATTCTTAGCAGAAATGCTGCAAGAATTCTGTTTCAAAGGGGGGCTTAGACGTTTAAGTTTATGTAATGTTCCTTGCTGGCGGGTCGGGTTCTTGGTATTACATAACGGGATCGTAGAATTTTGCGATCACCCATTTGCGGTCAATGATGACCGGAAACATTGATGAATGTAAAAATACATTATTACCCGTTGAGGATATATTTTTACAGACAAAATGTATTTTAGAATGTCCGCAAAAAATACACTTGCAAAATAAAGAACTGAAATTTACCTCCTCAACCTATTCTTATTCAATTTCACAATCGAACGCTTGCGTTCAAAGATGATTGCAAATTATTTCAATCGCAATATTATCAATTTAATCCGTATTCGACAACTTCACAGCTTATGTCTCACAGACATTCGAAAGCCACGCAAACTCATAGTTGCAAAAGTAAACAAATTCGCACGAATTGGCAAATTCGCGAGCCAAAGGAGATGTCATTCCAATCCAAATGGATTGACGAGACAAATCCCAAGCAAGGATTGACGAAAGGGGAGGAAAGACATCAATCCAAAGGATTGATGTCTTTCCTCGATCTCATTGAACAAAAGGCAGTCGGATTGCTCTTTTGTCCTTTTTTTGTTCTTTCATTTCTTCTCGCTTCCACCGTCCGTAAATCACTATTATCATTCGTTTTATCTATATTTTTACAATCTTATAGCGTCCACCGCTTCAAACATTCAATCATCACTTTATATTATAGCGTCCACCGCTTCAAACTTTCGAAAATAGCTTTTTAGCCATACTCAACAATGAGACACAGCGCCTCCTCTGAAGGCTTAGATGAAGAAGACCGCGAAATGTCGGAGTCGAGCAACACATTTAGCTCTGAGGCAGCCGACTCTGACAACTATGAACATATGCAAGACGACGCCAAAGGCGAATACGCCGAATCAGATGCCTTTGAAGAAGACTCTGACGCTTATGATCCAAGCCCAGACAACGCCGAAAATGAAGATGACAGAGATTACGGCGGCCTTGACGATGCCAAAATGGCACTCCAAGCTAGTGTGACCTCCGCTGTTCAATCACGACCGACTCAAACCCATGTCTCAAGTTCCTCTGATTCCTCCAAAGCTAGGAAAGAGGGGAACAAGTCCAAGAAGATATTCAGCCTTCCTCTGGACCGCGCCTCTTTCGAAACATTCATAGACGACAATACCATACTTGACGACGATGGATATCCATTATTTCCCAATGGAAATACTGTATTTGTCAAGCAACCAGGCCATCCAAAGATTGCTAACTGGGGCTCCTTTGGATTTGCTTATACTTCTTCTGGAGGTAAAAGCAAAGGTCCAGTAGACTGGCGAACTGTCAGATATAGCTGTCTCGGTGTTCTTGTATGTGAGAACCTGGTTTGTGACTATCTGGGCTCGCCACCAACAGCAGGCCAGAAGAGGATTGAATGGATGAGCAAGTTAGTTCTGCCGTTGATATTTTAAATTTTAACAAACAGCTTTCATTCTCATTCGACTTTTTTTTTACTCTCTTACGTAGACCTCAGAAATGTCCAGCTGCAAGATGTCCTGAGTATCTTCGCTACTTGACATGTAGTGGGACTTTGTGCCGTCTGGACGAACATGAGAGTGGGTGGGGAATCATTCGTCATTCTGGAGTCCATCAGCATCGATGGCCTCGACGTGGCAAGCCAGACAGGTTGTCTTTAGCAAAGTTTGGAAAAAAGGTGGTTGAGAACCCTGATGTAGGGCCATTACGCCACAAGGTATGTGTATTCTCCATACCTATCTTCTATTTTCATTTTACTATTTATTGACTTAACTATTTATTGGCTTACCATACCATTGACTCACTCGAGTTCAGGTGGGCAGAGCACCTGCAGGAAAGCAGGAGATTGTAACTGCCACCGACATCCATCCAGCCTTTGGCAATCTCCATCGAACTGGATATTATCGACGTAAACTTCTTGTCGCTGCTGGAGTCATTCCTGAAAAGAGTCTTCCAGGTGCGGCTGACAATTTCATAGATGATATGGATCATTGGTCCGAGTAAGTGGTTTCTTGATCAATCTTATCTTTGTCACCTTTCATTAATCATATCTATGATTTCTTTTCTATGCTTTCACTTCCGTCTTTCAAGTCGTGGTCTTATTGTAGAACACTCCTCAATGAAGCGTGTCAACATGCACATGACCATCCAGACGGAATGGATGCAACAGCAACTTCTGGCTCGCAACGAAGACGGAAGGGTCTATGGAGGAGGCCTTCTCTCAGACGTCACCTACAAATTTTTCAAGACAGGATATCTCCTATCAACCTCAATGTACCATGAAGATCTTCGACGCTGGGTACCTATTCAACTTACGTGGTTGATGGGTCTTACTGATAATCACTACGCTGCTCACTTCCGTACCCTCATGAAGCAAATCAAGCGCTCGGAAGACATCTCGGAGGAAGAATGTGACATCCTGGTCCGGCAGGTGGTAGACTTTTCCACCGCGCAGAAGAATGGATTCATTAAGGCTTACATGGAGATTTTTGAAGAGAATGATCGTGCGGTGGCCTTATCAAAACTGGCAGGGTGTCATGAGCATTTCCGTGCTCAGATCACCCGTGTCAAAAGGAACCGGGCCATTATTCCTGGAAAAGATGAGGTATGCAAAAATTCTGAGTGTAAAGTGATCAAATGCGTCAATTTTTAGCTGAATATGTTGTGACTTTAATTTCAGGATCTGTTTGAAGAGCAGGCGTCTGGTCTTTTGAAGGCGGACCGTCCAGATTCAACATTTGATCAGAAAATTGCGAAATTGATGAAGGACTTTCCAAAAGCTAAACGGTGGCTTGAATGGTGGAAAGCATCTGACGTCAAATCAATGCTATTCAAATCCAGGCCAAAGCAAATTGACGACGACAGCCTTGATGACAACATCATGCCATCAACAACAAATGCGCAAGAATCTTTGCACCGCGTTTATTACATGATCTCGTGAGTAATTATTCCTTGAAATATGAATTACCTTGTTCTTTAAATTAATATTTTTGATTTCTCTGCAGGGAATCTAACTGCACCATCCAAATTGGATTTGTGCAGTTATACGCGTTGGTGGCCAGTCTCGAAAGAGACCACGCGGACCGGCTTAGGGGTGTATCACTTGCGTACGGCGACGAATCTAAGAACTACAAGAAGGTGGCTCGAATCCTTGGCTGGACTAGGAAGTCCCGCAAGCGCCGCGAAACTAAGAACGATGGAAGGCCACCAGATACAACGGATGCGTTGTTAGGACAACCCAAGAAGGCTGGACGACCTAAAGGATCACTAAACGTCGACCGTAACCCAGTGACTACGTACATTGGATTTTGCGCTTCGAACACCACAGGTCGAACTAACAGATGCTGGCTCAATGCCATGACCGAATGCTTATATGCCATTCATACGGCAGTCTGGTACACCAAATCAACTGGTAAATCTCAACATATCTACGCCAAACTTTTGACTTTTTTTTCATCTAGGTCCACCTGGGAAATTGGCCAGGCAGGAAAGATTTGAGGGATTCTATCGGCAGGACAGAACACTCTCCATGCGGCTATCCAGCAAAGATGCCCTGGGAGTTTTCCACTGGATACGTACGCCTCAGCCGAAGCCTACTTCAAGGGCATTTTCGATCTTGAAACACGACCACAAGAACCTTCTTCGCCAGCAATCACTCAGTTGCTGTTTCGCCTGGAACATATACGCACCTACAACTGTCCAAAAAACACCGAACACATATTAGTCGAATCTTCCCGTGTCAACACTATCAGCATATCCCACGAGAAAATCAATGGTGATACTTCATATTCTCAATTGCCTCAAGTCCTTCGTGAATGGACAACCTTGGGGTTGTATCAAGCTTCGTCACGGTATTGTCAAAGCTGCAAGACTAAGACAAACCCAGAGCCCCATCCATTCAAGATGTTCCACCATCGACTCGTCCTAGATCCTCCACCTCCACATCTACACATTCAGCTCGACGTGGCCTATCTATATGAAACCAATCGCCCTGAAGCTTTCAAGTTGATGAGGGAATGCGACCTGCCATATGAATTGAAACTCAAAGGAACAACGTACTGGATGCGAGCACGAGGATTTTGGAATGGCAATCATTATTGGTGTCAAGTGATACGTTGTGGTGAGCAAATCTTGTTATATCAAGGTTAAATGCAGAGGAGGGATTATCTTATTGGAATCAATACTCAAGCTCAAAGCTCAAAGCAATTAGTAAATTGTTCATCATTTAATTATTCCAATTGCAAATCAAATTACATCACCAGCTCAAAATTTACAACTTTAGAAGTTTACAAATTGAAGAAATTAAAATTGAAAGAATTGAAGATCAAAGAAGGATTAAATTAATTAAAGATTAAAATTAAATGTAGTGGAAAGGAATTATAAACATTAATTAAAATTGAATTCGAAAGTAAAAGAATATTCCAATTTGAAACTAAAGTCAAGAAAGGAATTAAAAATTAAAAGCATTAGATAATTAAAATTAGTGATTTATCAATTGGAATATGGAAAGAGGAAGGAAAGGTACTTACTGGTATGTTTAGATGGAAGGATTAGTGAAAGAATGGCTGAAATCGAATTTAAAAACAGTTAGAAACAAAGGAGAACATGGGAGGAAGCATCTCAAGTTTAGAAATCAATTCAAAATGAAGAAATTCACTCAAAATTAAATTAATTAACAATGAAATTAGTCAAACCAAAAGAGTTAAATTAACAATAAATCAAATAAACCAATTTGAAAGGAATCAAATGATCAAATTAACATTCATGAGGTCATCAATAATTAAATTAGTAATCATCACATCATCATCATCATTTCATTTCATCATCATCTCATCTCATCATCATCTCAATTGATAATTAAATAAACCAATCATTGAATTATCAAATATTAAAACATCTAAAACATCAAATTAGTAATCAAATAATTAGAGAACATCTATTAGTCAGCCATTGCATCAATAAACTATACAATAATGCAAACAATCAATCACCCAATCAAATCTCATAGCTTCTCAGCTGTTCAAATTTCTCATTACTCAATAATCAACTACAATAATTCAACACACATCAAATCAAATTGAATTAATACACATCAAATCAATTATCTCATATCAATTAGAACATCAAATGAACATTACACAATCAGCTAATTACCAATATCAAATGAAGAAATTACTAAAATTGAAACTACACATACTCAAATGATGATACCATTACCAATTACTAAAAATCAAATGACTAAACCATTGATATCATGCAATACAAAACTCAATTACTCAAATGACTAGTTATCAAATTATCAAATGACTCAATAACAGTTCATCAAACAATTGAATATTACTTAAAGATGTGAGAATTTACAGGAGGGGTGAAGTGAAGCAAAGTTATCAATTGGTGTGAAGTCTCTCATAGTTTCTTTTGTCTCTTTTCTTGTTTTCTTTTACTCCATCAACTCAGTCTCAGTTATGTAATTGGTACAGTCAGGGTGGATTCTCAGTTTCTCTTTATTTCTCTTTTCTCTCAGTCTCTCTCAATTCAATTATTTATTTGGCACAGTAAGGAGGAAATTACATATTTCAATTGTTTAAAGTTTATTTATATTAGTGGGAAAGTGAATTTTGGAGCAGCATTGGAAGTTGTATATGTACATAATTGTGGCTCTTGTTTTCTTTTCTCACACTCTATTTTTCTCTCATCTCTCTCCCTCTCTCTTCATATGTGACTGGCAGTGTGTATATAAACTCAGGTGTCTTGCAGGGAGGATTTGAGAATTATCCAGAAATTTATCCAGGAAAGTTCCTATTAGTTTATAGCTCATTGGCAGTACCAACTGGCCTATACTCTTTTTTTATTTCTGTGATCACTTCTTGCCCTTTATATTAAGTTGATATAAGGAGACTTTTCATTGCTCTCTACAAAAGTCTGATATTCTTTGATTTTAACCTCTGAATCTTAGTGTGTGGTATATCCTTTAGTCTAGTTAATCCATTGAGCTCTATTATTCTATCATACGCTTAGTTTGCTTCATTGAACACTTCTTCTAGAATTCTAACATATTAACCTAGGTTTTGAAAGGCTTAGAAAAGTATAAGGCTACAACACATTGGCCAATAAGTTGTTGGACGAATACTTTGTGGATGGTAGTAACTTATAGCTTTGTCAGGTTTTATCTTTCATCAGTCTAGTTCTTAGTAGAGGGTAGTCTGTCTGTTGATTTGGTTGCAAGTGGTATTCAAGGGGGTAGTCTGTGATAGTTCCTTTGGGATTGTTCTTTTCACTGAGTTATATTTAAACTATTGATTGCTTTGGGGAATCTTAGTCTGAAGCAGTAATTGTAGTGTAGCCTCTTTTTTTTTTGTGTTCAGTACACACCCTCATTTATTTACAAGTCTTATTCATTTAAGCACTTTATCATTCCTTATACCCTTATTATATCTCAATATCCTCTACTCTACTTTTTACCCCCATCTCGTATCTGTAGTACTCCTCAAAGTATTATTGCTCCCTCCTTCTTCTGATCTTTTGGCTCTGTAAAAGGCTCAGGATATTTTTTAGAGTAGGCTAGTTAACTCTATCCAAAGTTATTTTCACACCTCATATACTTCCTTTTGTGTGTGTGTGGTGGTTCTTTTATTTCTTTGGCTCCCTACTCAGTTATTGCTTGCTAAAACTCACATTTTCAGCAAGAGTTCCTACAACGTACGGTTGGAAGCTTAACAGGAGTATGGGGCCACAATGATATGGATAACGCTGGAATAGCCACATTGCTCTCTACAGATCTTGAAGTCATTGGTGGACCAATGGCAAATACTTCTTGGGTAATGTATTTGCGAACTCCAACATCGAAAGAGGCTTCAATCATCAAGACTGCAGACACGAAAATCAATGTTTCTTTGGGGAAAAAGGCGGTGGCAGTTCGACCATTTTCACAGTTGCTTGGTGAGCAAGATGCGGAAGATGACATAAGTAAGAAACTTTTTATTTCTTTCGCAATCTTGGCCAATTCATCAATTTCTCTTTGATATCTTTGATTAATTAGGAAGCAATCATTTATTGGCCAATCAACAAGTTGAGAAGAACACGACAGAAACTGCAGATGAGATTACTTCTTTAGCAAAGAAGAAGCTGATATCAAGCGTCAAGAAAACAAAACCAGGTAAGTATCTTTCTAATCGATTTTCAATTTAATGACCGCCTTATTCATTCCTTTTATCTTTGAATAATTAGGAAAGCCAGTGAACAATGCAACAGACACTGAAGGTGAGACCGCTCCTTTAGCAAAGAAGAAGACGTTATCAAACATCAAGAAAACAAAATCAGGTATAAACATTATTTCTTTGGGTACTTTGGGTATTTTTTCTGCTTATTGGTCTGATTGGTTATTTGTGGACTTTGCAGAACTAAACCCCAGGAAGAGGAAGATGTGCGCAGAACAGGAAGAGGACAAACTGCCACAGGAACACAAACCACTTAAGAGAGGCAGAAAAGCCAAAGGGGGGAAGAGGAAGATGTGCGCAGAACAGGAAGAGGATGAACCGGCGGAAGGAAAGGTTGTGAAAGACAAACTTAAGAGAGGCGGAAAAACTAAAGGATGGAAAGGATGGGCCATTGTTGAAGTGGATGAAGAGGAGGAGTTAGGTAAGGACGCGGTTTTGCAGGAGGAGGCGCAGGAGGAGGTTGATGAGGGTGATGTAAATGTACGTAAGTCAAAGCGTACAAAGCTTATGAAGGTGTAGGCGCATATTTCCACATTTTTTTTAATTCCAATTGTTCTCAGTTTGAATAATAATTTTCTTTCTTTCCTCTTTGTGATGGTATGTATCTATTTATCATTATATTTGTGGATTTAGTTTGAGGTTTTATGCACGTAATTACACTATTTTGTCATTTTGACTGTGAAGTCTTGTCCGCAAAATTCAATCTTTTGCCGGAAAAGTTCATCTTTGCGAGCCTTTTTTTTTACGGTCATTATGCCCCGTCAAATAATGATTGTGAAAGTCTGTAATGCCTTTGTATTTTACAACTTTGCATTCATTAGACTTTGCGGAAGTCAAAGTTCTCAAAAGCAAGACTGCGAAAATAAATTTTCGGGGATCTGTGGCCTACTTTTACGGACATCTCCTTACGGGCATTTATTTTGCGGACTTTCGAAAATGCCGAATGGCCGCAAAAATAAGTGCTCACCGGGTATATATTGACTTTTACGGACATCAGGGTTTGCGGTCATTATTGACCTCAAATATGTGATTGCAAAATTCTTACACCCCTTACATAACAGATCATGTCAATTGTGGGATTCACAGCTTCGACAAGCTCAAACTGCTTAACGACGACGTCATCAGTTTTTAACCATTTCTTTCGTTCCATCTGTGACTTGCAATGATTCTTCTGAAGATCATGCTCATCATCACTCCTATGTATATCTTCAATCAAATTATTCAATCCTTTACAGCAAAAAATCTGTTTTTGCTTGGTCATTGTTTCTTTTAGTCGATGGTATTTTTTGTGGTTGGAATAGGCTTTTTATTGCTCATGTTTTCTTGAAGTCTTATGATTGATTTTTTTTATTTCTTTACCTACTTTTCCGCTTTATCCCCTTTCATAGTTGTAAGGGAAAGGAATTTTTACACGCAGAAAATGGAGACGTGATGACGTGAGCACACAAGCATAATCAAGCAGTGTAAGAATTCCAAAAAGATGCTCAAATATCATTAAATGATGTGTATTCATAATTGACTCGCATCAAAGCTGTAACCTGCTTTTTCGCAATCAGTTCTTGCGCTTTGACATGATGGCAAGCTCAAGAGGCTTCGTGTCATATATTATTACTGATACCATTTTTATTTTCGATGGCTTCGTGTCATATATTATTACTGATACCATTTTTATTTTCGATTTTCAATTAGACAATTCGGGAGATATATTGTTATTTTCATGTGCCGTTACTCTTAATTTTCTTATCTCGAGGAATAATATTTCCAGGCGTTGTCAGTCGACTGAAGAATTCGACTAGTTAGCTCATTGATATGAGCAAAGGATCCGAAAATTTGTCTCACTCTCTTTCTAGCTTCTTTGTTTTGTTTCTCAGTTTTTTTTATTGTTTAAGCTTTTGTTTGCTACATCTCTTCCTCCCAGTAATATTACAAGTAGAATATAACAGCAGAGTAAGCTACCAGCGCAAACATCCAAGAGAGCAGAATATCCAAGAACAAGGAATGACGAGGAACATAAAACAGACTTGAAAAAGAAAACGATAGTAAAGAGAGATAATGAAATGACAAGCATCTGGGAAAGTGGTCAGGAAACGCAAGGTCACCTCGCCAGTTGTCCGGAATTACAAAGTGCTTGCTGTGCATTCATCGCTTTGCAATCTGTGATCCTTAGGAAAAGAGAGCGAGGGTGAGTGATAGCGAAGCTCCAACGAAAGTGACCACGGCATTGGAACTGATTTGGCCGGCACTGCTGTGCTTTGCTCCAGCCTGAGATAAAGTAAATAAGAGGGGGCATTTCAGAGCATACGGTTAGCACATGTTTTAAACAAGCTAGGCTGATACATAGACTTACCGGAGGGATAGACTTTGTGGTATTGGCAGACTTCTCGCTACCCAATGGTGAAGTTGTGGCAGTGTGGTTTGCTGCCCCACCTGCTGCTCCTGCGGTTAGCGATCCTGAGGGTGGTGTTGTGGTGGTGGTGTTGGATGTTGCTTTACTTTCAAGACCAGCGGGTTTAGTATCCGCGGCGGTAGTGGTGGTGGTGGCGCTTGTCGTAGCAGGTGTTGTAGTAGCAGGTGTTGTAGTAGCAGGTGTTGCAGCAGGCGTCTTGGTGTCCGGAGTGGGACGTAAGGGCATGGCGAAACAGGTAATGAGTATAATCTTTGAGTCAAAAGCAAAAAATCTGTGAACTAACCGCTTGGCGTCGGGCAAGTTGAGGAGTTCCGTTCACAATTAAAGTGGAAAGAGCCAAGACAAGAAGGGCCAAGATAGGAAGACTGAGAATGCGCTGCATTTTTTGATTGACTAAGTTTCTGTTCAGCGGGAAAAGAGATGTGGAATTTCAACCACACGGGACGGTGTTGTGCGGTTCAGTGAAGGTAATGACTGACTCAAGAATTACAGAGCTGCACTGCAACTTTCAAAGCCTAAGAAAAATGTAAGTTGATCTGTTGATCGGATCAGAGGAACTAAAAAAGGTAAAATCAGTCGTGATTGAAGAGGGAGGAATTGGGACAAGGTGACGCACTATCAAAGGCCGGAAAAGATGTGCAAGGCTTTAAAAATGGTCAGAAGGGTTGACGATTAAGAAAGCTTTGAAAAAGTAAGAAAGCTATGAAAAAGTAAGCAAGGTTTGAAAAAGTAAGTGAAGTTTTGCGAGTTCAGGTTTGAGTGATGCTCTGGGAGGATAGTTCGACTGCACTTAGGTAAGGGGTTTTATAGACTCCAAGGTGGATGTCGCACTCCAGCTCGTGTTTGTTTGTCGTCGTTCGAGCTCCCTTACAATCTATCTTGGAGTTCACATCATGATCCATCCTCCCACCAATATGCCAGCCTTTCTCGACAACGCTCACATGGTAGACTTATCTGGAGCGATCGAGGTTGGGAGCATGTAGTTATCTGATATTCACATCTGCGACCCGATATGATCCATATAACCAAGCAAATCAGCGGAAAATGAAATGAGACGTCATATCGAGTGGGGCATCATATAGCGACCGGTCAGAAAAGCGATAGCAACATAGTCGCATCCCAACAACGGGAATCGAATGACGTAATAAAACGATCGGCTCTTCTTCATCATAGATAATGTCCCCAGCTTTCGTGGCAGGTCCTTGCAACAATGAGCCCTCTCTCGAAAGCTGCGGTGGGAGGATGGATAGCTCCGACGCCGAGTGAGACAGCGTGAGACGGAAGTCAAACTAGTCGGAGACTATGTATATATACTTACATATAAGTACCACGCGGTAGATTTTGAGGACCCTACACGAGCGAGATTTTAGATGTGGCTCGGGTTGCTATGAAGGTTGGGCGAATTGATTGAGAACAGGAAATATGATCTCTTTGGTATTCTATCAGTTTGTAGTGTGGGACCTGGAGCGTATTGACAGGATTCTATCGATCTTTCAAGCTCGTTAAGATGAGCCCCGTGGCTATCACTATCCTCATAACGTATCCATGACGTATTTCACTGCCCGCTGCGAGAAGTCTCAAAATTCCTCATTGAAAGGAAACTTGACTAACGGGACGGCAAGGACGCCAGCGAGAAGAGTGATAATTTTGCATTGAACGATGCTGATATGTGGAACTGAAAGTATCTCGTTTGTTCAGTATTTTGATCCATATCGATTCGCAAAAGGATGGAAAACACTTCGGAGACTGGCGAGAAATTGAATACAATAGGTGAGAAGCAAAAGATGGTCAAAGTACACAAGTACTACCTAAAGAAAACTGAGATCAGGTGCACCAAATCGCTCTAAAAGATACAACCATTTTATGCCAAAAACAAACATTGAGGATTGACAAGACAAGACAAGATTTCCTAGCGTGGATAAATCATATAAGAGATCAAAGTCTTCTCCTCAAACCAGGAGAGATCAACACTTACAAACTCAGGCTCAAGCGTCAACATCTCGCATTGCTGAAATTGATGAGAGAGCGTCCATATACAACATCAAACAAGGTCAATTCGGGTCAAGGCAGTTCCTCACTTCTAAGACATTTTTTAGATAAGTGTGGTCCTATGCTTGAAAACGCGCATATCACATGACACAGGCATAGATGTGAGCAGATACCTACAATGACAGTGCGTTGAGGTTTTACTGCATCCTCTACCAGTCATGTTTATGTGAAAGAGGTGATATTCTGAGGGATGATCCAATTTCATCAATTAATGATATGATGAAGCTGAAGTGATGAACATATGCGAGATGTGAACTAGAGTTCGCAAGTCTCAGCAAGCTTAAGCATGTATCCTTCACAATATTTAGAGACAAGCGCCCCTTACCCAAAATTCAAAATTTCCACATGAAGGAGTGGTCTGATAACCGAAATTGCACAACGTGAAAGCCAGCAAAACCAATGGTCTCATGACTGGAAGGCCGTGTTTTTTTAAGTGTGTCAGTCTGCTGATTTGAACTAGTTTAAATCAATTGTGCATTACGCAAATTGAAAAGCGATACATACTGTTAAAAAAGGAGTGGTGAACAAGAGCATGTAGCAGAGCATAGGGTTGGTTTACGATTGCCAGAACTACCCTATAATTGACGAAGGAACGCGTTTTTGTTTTCTAGCAGACAAAATTGTAATACTCAGAAGATGGTCAAAAAATATTCAGCTAATCCCGGTATGATGATGTCATATGGCGATCTGGACTAGCCCTACATAGTTCTACTTTGGAGGCGTTTGAGTTGAACATTCTCAAATCTGGAGGCGGTTGAGGAGCTCGAATCTTAGAGAGTGGTGAAGGCATATATTACCCCCAGCCTTAGACAGAAAATCTTTCTTGAACTCTGGCCGTCATACATCACCCACATTTTTCAGAAATCCTCACCACTTGATTCTTCATATTCAAGAATACTCTCCTTTGAATCACACCACTAGACGCTCCAACAACCTCAACAAGCAACATGCAGTCTACAACCCTCATCTTCGCACTTGCCCGTAAGTTTTCGTGAATTCCCTATCCTCAAAATCTTGAAGTGTAATTGCTGACTCACCCAAACAAAATATGATACGCTCTCTGATTCCATATCATCCTTGAAATTTCTGATATAGTGGTTTTTGTTTGCAAAGCTTCGCCATTCGAGTTCAACCAAACAGGGGGACAAAATTCAGGAAAGTTAGTAGCCTTCATCACATCATTACTATCCCTATCATCGTCTCTTCACTTCCATAGCTAGCCTCACTCAACCGTTTATTGTAGACTTCTTGAACGCGCAAATTCTCCCATCACAGAAACCTCTCTGCATTCTTCTCGCGCCATTTCACAATCTGATCCTCACTTAGATTACGAGGATCATATCTTCAGCATCGAATCTAAACCAGATTCACCACTTTCGACACCGAGACCAAGTACGACAGATGACTCCTCAGACCCTCCTAAACTGCATTTAGGAAAGCATGCAAGACCTAAAAAGTTCTTTTGACTCTCTTCACTTTCTCCTCTCATAAGTCTTTAGTCATCAATGCTGACAAACGAACCCATCTCTTTGTAGTAAACCTATCGCGGGTGGTGAAAAATAGATCAAATTGAAATTTTAGAACTTTTAGCTTTCTCGTTATTTTAATACCAAAAAAAATCAAAATCAAATCATCCTCTTGAATCAAATTCTTTAATCTCATTTCTCAAGATTTTCTTGTCTGATTCGTACCTTATCTAGTTTTTTTTATTCAGAATTCAATTCAAACCAATACTTCAAATCGTTTTCTTAATCTATATAGTCAATAAAAAAATCATGAAAATAAATCCTAATTCTTAATTTGATCTTGATTTGGTAATAAAAAATAATGTTACGATTATTTGAAATCTGAAGTTGACTTTACAATCGACATAAATTATGTCAATTGTGTTCTTTGCAAGGATTCCAAAGGTAGAAGACAATTCCGAAGGGTACATTCATGGGTCTGCTTAACTCAAAGGCATCATCACGAAATAAACTAAATCATATGGATAGACAAATCTAGTTTTGAATACATATACATATATCTGTTGCACTTTAGACTCCCTTTTGAAAAGTCCTCAATCTGGGCATAAAATTCAATTGGAATTGTTGATAAGTGAAAAACGATCAAGACTCCAACCATCTTGATTTCTTGTACTGCATTTATTTGATTAGCTTTCTGAGTCTGATCAGACATTCGAGAATTGAAACTCTTTTAACCAAGCAAAATAGATTTCCAAGCTCTCAGTTAAGTGAAGAGTTTCTTCCAGTTTTCAAGAAAAAAAAAATGATAATTTCAAAAAATCAAATTTCAAAAAGATGTTTGTATAATCACTCAAAATACTTTCTCAATAGGCCAAGCTGAATTAGTTTGAAATTGACTTGGTGCAATTTCTTCAACCTATTCAATTTGATATTGTTTCATGAATTGATTCCATTCATTCGTTTTCAAAAGTAAAAGGAAAAAATTCATCAGTACTCTCTTGAAGTTAATAAATTATCAATCTTGATCATCTTTAAGAGAACTTCATCATCTTTCTGTTAATCTTAACTTACACTTTGACCTCTAGTACTTCCAGTTAACCTTCGATCACGTTCCATCATCATCTCATCCCATTTATCAGTACCATATCTCGGAGGCTAGAAATCAAAGAATCGTTTCAGATCATTTTGAGGTATGAGTCTTGAATGGGATTAAAACGGTTGATCGATCTTTGATTACCCACCTTGCCATCATTGGCCAACATTCGGGTAGTATTCAGAAGTGTTCCTGCTCCTGTGAACATCACAGTCAAGAGACCTATCGGATTTGAGGACGGATTTTGAGAAGGTTAGTGAAGAGAGGATGAGGTGATGAGCATTGAAGGTTGAGTAGGCTTGCCAAAGGGGATGAAGGCTTCCCATGGTACAGGCACTGAGTTGATGAAGAGAATTGGGTTAGTGATGAGAAGTTTACTCAAAGGTGTTTTGATTGAGAGAGATTTGCTTACTTTCTTTTTCTTTTTGTCTTGAGAAGTTGAAGTGATTTGAATTTAAGATCAGTGAGTTTTCAAAATCAGTTCTTCAACTGAAACTTTAATTTAATCTCAACCGAGGCCAACTTCGGGAGAGGAAGATGATCGATGGAGTGTCACGAAGACTGATGACATGTTACATACACCCAAACTAGATATGTAGTCTGTATGTAGCATGTCATCAGTGGTGATCATCAGTTTGAAAGAAAACCAACATTCAAAAACAAACCAACCTATTCAAACCATTCTCAACTTCAATCAAATTACAATTCAAAAAAAATGTCAGACTTTCCAGAACTTGAAGACTTTAGTGAAAGCGGTGTACCGACTGGAATCAATCCAACATCAGATTTCTTATCAAGAGAAAGGGAATTATTAGGTGAAGAGTTTGAAAAAACACCTCAAGAGTTTCAATCAAATCAAGTCAATTTAAATTCAACTTCATCAGCAGAAGATCAATTCGGTTTAAATTCTTATTCAGTTAATCAAACTGAAATCAATCAAACCAACCAAGTTTCAGTTAATCCTCCTGTTGGTAATCTTCCAAATGAGTTGGATTCATTTGAAGAACAGTATCCTGATTTAAGTCAAGATACCGGATTAGCACCTACTGTTAGTTTAAGTTTATCTTCAGTTCATCTTTCTTTTTTGATTCATCATCTCATTCATATATCCAAATCACGATGTGAGAATTGAATTGAACTTCATCAAGAGAATCTTCTGATTTAATTCGATTCAATTCAATTCACTTCATGAGGCTTGAGGATGTAAATCCCCCTTTGATCCACCATATCTTAAAGCAATGGAGTCTCATATCATCAAGTCATCATTCTCATCCTCATTCATCACTCTTGATCTATTCTTTTCGTCATCTCTAGAACGGTTTCAACGCACCTGCTCCTTCGCTTTACGGGAACCTTTCACCTCAAGCTTACTCTAACACTCCAGCAGTTTACGCTCAAACTCAAATGGAAGAAGAATCTGAGCATATCAAGTTGAGTGTCTACAATCAGACCTTTTTGACTTCTTAAACTGATGATCCACTGAATTATATCTCTTTCGATCTTTCTTTCTTTTTTTTTGGGACGGTTCACCTATTTTAGAAAATGGCGTCAAACTCAATCTGAAGAGATTCGAATCAGAGATGAACGTAGTGCAGCTAAACGTGAAGAAACGATTGCAGCAGCTGAGAAAGCGATTGATGATTTCTATCATGGATATAACACTCAAAAGGAGAAAAACATTGCACGTAATAAGTCAGTGATTTGAGATCAGATCGAATTCACTTCCTGAATTCGATATGAACTGATCGATTTGATTGATCTTTCACCACCTTTTTTTTGATCGGTTTTAGAGAACAAGAATCTAAGTTCTTACAATCTAGAATGGATTCTTTAGGTCAAGGAACGAGTTGGCAAAGGATCGCAGATTTGATTGATTTACAAGATTCAAGATCAAAGACTTTATCTAAATCTAATCATGATCTTTCTAGATTTAAAGAAATCTTATTAAGTCTTAAACGTGAAGGTGAAACTGCACCTGGTGCGGCTGGTTATTAATGTTGTTGATGATGATTATTTTTTTCTCAAAAAAAAAACTTCCTAACCAATACTTTCAAATTCAATTTGTTTTTTTTGATTCATTGATTGTTTTCATTTTTTTTCTTCTTCTTTGAGAACAATCATTTTCTAAATGGTTTTTTTTTGTTTTTTTTTATTGATTTCTTATTTTGAATGGAGTTGAGAAGGGATGGATTGAAGAAATCAATTGGTGGAAAGAAATAGACAAATTGATTGTTGGTATAGATGATTACTGAGGATGATGATAACATTCCAGATTGAAGATATAGATAGGAGATGATGGTTCTGATGAAATGAAGTGATGAAAAGTTTTGATTTGATTTTGATTTGAAGATTTCCTTTCTCATTGATCATTCAGAGTCACCAGTCAATCTGAATCACAATCAGCTCAGCCGGGTCGGATCCGATTGGTGTGTGTCAAAACAAAGAGCTTGGCTTGATCGGTACTCGGGTTCTTCAAAAAAGATTTATCTGATCAAGCCATCGATCAAACCAACGATCGATGATCATCAAACTCAAGCAAATCAAACATCAAACATCAAAATCAAAATAAAATGTCAAATGGAAAGAAACTTGGTATAAAACCTTTCCAACTTCAACCATTCATCTCCTTAAATGTATTTCAATATCTTTATCTCATCCTTTCATTTCAATCCTAATACTAATTTCTTGAAATTTTACCTTTCTTTTTGATTAATTTGATGTTTTTTCGATAATTTAATTTTTAAAAAAAGTCTTTGTGACAGGTAATAAGAATAAATTAAAAGAAGTTGAAAAGATTTTAAATGATGAAAGTTTAAATCAAACTAAGATTGAAATTACTTCGATGGATCTAGATGGTCAAATTTCTTTTTTTTTTCAAATTCAATCTCAAAAAAACAAGTTAATCTTATATCTTTTTTTTTCTAAAAAAAAACTTCATTTTTGTCTTTTCTTAGTTCCTGAAGTTCAAGGTTCAACACAAGATGTTGCAAGAGAAAAAGTAAAAGCTGCGAGTTTGATTTTAAATGGTCCATGTATAACTGAAGTTAGTGAAACTTATCTTAAATTCTTGATCAATTGTTTTTTTTGATCCATTGAATTGGTTATCAAAAGGATACAGCACTTTGTTTTAAAGCAATGGGAGGTTTACCAGGTTTGTCTTAATGTTTCCTTCTACTGAATTCTTGAGGGGGTTTTTTTATTGGATAGATCAATGATGATTTTGAATTCTTGATTGAATCTCTTTTAGGACCTTACATTAAATGTCAGTAGAACAATGATTCTTGAAACTTAATAAATTCTAATATTGGATAAATTTTTCACTATCAGGGTTCCTTAAATCGTTGGGATTGGAAGGTGAATAATCTTTCACTTGATTTCAAATCATTCAAGATTCGCTTGAGATGACAATGATGATGATAAAAGTTAACAAATTTGTACAATTTTTTTTTCTTTGACCCTGATTGGAATTTAAACTTTGATCCACCAAATTCGAAAAATCGATCAAAGGATTAGTCAAAATGATCTCAGGATTCGAATCTAAAGAAGCCATAGCGATTTGTACATTTGCATATTGTGAAGGAAGAGGTAAAGAAGTGATCTTATTTGAAGGTATAACAGAAGGTCAAATCGTTTCACCTAGAGGTCCGATCGATTTCGGTTGGGATCCAATCTTTGAAGTCAACGGTACTGGTCTAACGTTCGTTCATCTCTTCATCAATCCTTTTCCTTTTCCGTTTTTTTACACTAAACCTTTCATCATCTTTTTCTTTTGGATTGTTTGGGAACTTTAGGTATGCAGAAATGGGTCTAGATCAAAAAAACACTCTTTCTCATCGTTCTAAAGCTCTTCAAAAACTTTCTGAATATTTCACACATCACTAGTTATACTTCGAAAAAACTCAATCTTTCAAACTTCATAAAGAATCAAGTGGTCAATCAAAGGGTTTTTATCTATTCCTCAGATACCATATGTTTAAGAGATATACGCTGATTAACAAACTCATGATCTATATAATGGGATACAAGCTGGAATCCAGGCACATGGCCAGCCTATCTGAATCCGGGCTTTTGCCCAGAAAATTCCTATTTATAGCCAAAGAAATTCTAGGCACCAGTCTGAGATTCTACTTTATTCCATGATTTATGTAACCAGGAAAATGTAGGGGTGAGTGACACTCAACTGGTCAAGTTAGAGAACCTCCATTGACTGGAAATGAAGATTTTGGTTGTTTTAAGATGGGTTGTTTATGGAGCTGCAAGCCTCTAAGAGCCTGTATCTACTAGCTGTATCTACAACTTTGATTTAGGACATCTGCTTCAAAGTCAATTTGAATGATCATTTCCAATCATGATATAGATATCACTACCAGCAAAAGGTAATTTTCCCCCACAAGAAAAGCAATTCCATTTAGATCAACAAGAGGCCTCAAATGAAGATTTGATACAGATTAGTGCAAATTTAATGCATTTTCAATCCTTTTTCACTTTAAAATACAATCTCTTTTTGACGTTTTGCTGGTAGTGTATCATTAAATTTTAAGTTTATGTAACAGCTCATGGTCATCATTTTCTTTCCCTACACCAGAGGGACTTTATTGAGTAGGAAAAAATGATATCGTAATGCAGTGTATCTTGACTGAACACAGACAACCTCTCAGACCAAATTTCTTGTTTATAAGGTAAGTCCCTTGCTCAAGCCTTTGACTTATGGCAAGGGACTTGGTTAAGTTTTCACCATAGCATGTTATGATTTGGTGATTTGGTGATATTGATGGGCGCCCCCAATTACTGGTCACTAAAAGGTCAGTGTACCCCACCATGACTTTAAAAAGTTTTCAAAATAAAATGTGTCTGCTATTACAGTAATATAACTCAGTTATCAACCAAAAGTGAAATATCACCAAAAATGAGATGATGTGATATGATGTCATAGACCTGTACAAACCTGCTCCTGTATTTCCCCACTCATAATATATATAGTTTACTATGTATTTCTATATGTAATGTTTGATCGTATGTCAAAATGTTGCGTCTCATAGCTGTTCAATTGAATGAGACATTTGGAGAATCATATGACAAAAATGATTGTCAAGTTGATGAATATACATATAAAGAACTGTTCAGAATCATTTGGATATTATCATGCCCCATAGCTTGACTTGAATCCAAAAAAACTGCACAGAATCCAACTTTTCATATTGTCAATCAACAATTACATATAGAAATACAGGTCATACAGGACAGGTGTATAGCCAGAAAATGTAGAGAGAGATATGACAGAAATGATTTTCTGTTTTTGACTATATGTATATTGATGTACCTCAAAGTTATCTAACATTCAAGTCTTGTGTATATAATGAGACAAGTGTCCATTATCACGCTTTCTTAGAGTCATCAATTTTCTTTATCTTTCTCTCTTTTTATAATGTATTCAATTGGTGGTTTTGTTACTTTCTTAGCATACCAATCTATTTTAACTTTTACTACACAAGAGTCTACTAAGTCATTAGACTATATGCCATGTGACCTGAATATTGACAAGTCACATTGTGGGTGTGGGGGGGGCCAGTAGGCCTTGGGTCCTCTGACCGGGTAGGCTCTCTGTGTGTTAGGGTGCAGGGGAGGGTGTGAGGTAAAAGAAAAGAAATTGATAAGAGTGTGTTGACTACCTCTTGGTTATATTTTGGAAAGCAGTGATGATGGGATGAGAAAATTCCTTACTTTGAGAGATACTTCAAATTTGTAATCTCTCAGGGTCTTGATGGGACAATATTTCTTGTTGCCCGGTACTGATAGGTACCGGGCTCTCTACTCCCCTGCTCATCCAATATCTCCATGGAATCATACAGGTGCCATTGTGCCTTTGGGCCCCTGTAACATGGATCTTTTATCTGGGTTTTTTTTCTTGATACCTTAATCACTCATTCAATTTTGATGATGGTGCTTAATGAACTATATATTCTGAGTGGGGATATACAGGAGTAGGTTTCCAAAGATTTATGACATCATATGACATCATCTTGTTTTTGGTGGTATAGTAGGTAGAGTCTATTGTGTACTACCTTCCCGCCAGCCAAAAGAGAATCAATTTTGAGCTCAAAAATAAGGAACTCAATAGCATCATCTCAAGCTCATACCTAGACAGGTGGAATCAGAGTATTGGGCTTAATCATTCCATATATTTTTGGGATGATTGGAGGCACTGGCCATTTTTTTTCTTCTGTGGGTCATCAACATTTGGGCCTAAGCATAGGCTAGGTACCAAACCTACTTAAGATATGTACCCAAGCCACTTGAGCTGGGTACCTGAGCTACTTATGCTAGGTACTCAAGCCCTCAAGTACCCCAGCTGTACTGAAACCCCAGATACTTGGCCCTGAGTATGTAGTTGTGCTGCAGTGGTATTGGCCCTGCTTTGCTACCAGCATAGCTAATGGTGTACTTCTGGGTTCCATTCCCCCTACTGATGGTGTGTTGGTTTTGCTGACACACCTTTTTGGATCAAATTGTTCATGATTGATGCCTGTGTATCCACCATTGCCTTGATTGAGGTTACTATTTTTTTTTGGATTTTACTAAACACCGCCTCAGGTCCAAACTTTGAGGCACTACAAAAAAGAGTGCCTACTTGCCTTTCCCACAAAAAAAGCACCTACATTTAGAGTTTAGGCACTTTTTACAACAAAAAAGCACCTAAATCTCCAAATATACATGTAGGTGCTCAAATAAAGCACGTACATGTTTTAATACAGACGTAGGTGCTCAAATCAAGCACCTACATCTCAAAAACTTATGTAGGCACTTTGTTTGAGTGTGCTTCAAGTTGCGGAAACAATATTGGAGGACAGAACACATATTTCAAGTAAAGATCTTATCAACAGAGGACAGAAAACATATTTTGAGTAGAGATCTCATTATTGGAGGATGGAAAACATATTTTGAGTAGGGATCTCATTATCAGAGGGCAGAAAACGTTAGAAATCGTCTCAATTGTACATTTATTAGAATGATCATTCAGATCAAAAAAAAACCACTACCCAAACTTATTGAAGGAAACAGATTGGACAAAAGATGATATCAAATAATAAGATATATAGATATATATTGATAAATTTAAAGAAAAACAAAAACAAAAAAGTCTAACTTTGAAAACTAAAGTATTCAAAAAAAAATTATGCTGCTTCAAATCAAAACTCTTACAATTTGTTTTTTTTTTCAAAGAAAACAGAAAAGCTTTATAACATTCAAATAAATTTTTTATAAAAACACAAAGACTAAACCCAATTTCAAATACATATTTAATTTTAAAGAGAAGTTTCAATAGATTAATTTTTTTACCCTACTCAAGATCTAATACATAAATCATTCACTTCCTCCTTATCAAGTAAAATATTGCTTACGAGTCAACTATTAATTGCCTTATCTTATCAACGATACCTCCTAGTAGGCACGATAGGTACAAACGTTCTAAAAGGTGCCATTTGTTCATCTTCACGATACTTAGCTAAGATCCTAGCTCGTGTACCAGGCTGTTGTATGGTTGGATCCACAACTGGATAGCCAGGTAAATCATCTTTAAATGGTTCCAATTGTTCTGATGGTGATTTGAGTGCTGATGGTGAAGTTTGCCTTGAAGTATGTGTCTTGTTCAGTCTCGATCTTGAGTTTCGTGACTCCCTTTGAAAATCTGGTGCCACATTTGATCGGCGTTCGGACCTTAGTCGATTTACGCGGTCGTTTATAACGAGAGATGTTGGCTTCAGTGCTGGAGGAGAGATCTGCCTTGAGCCATGATTGTCATCTGATGTCAAGTTTTGTGACTCCCGTTCAGATTCGACAACTGATTGGGTATCAAGTCTGGGTCGAATCGAGCGGTCCGTTCTGATACTATTAGGCTTTACCATCAATTCAGCTGCTATCAAAGCAGATGATCCTTGAGTTGTGTCGGTCAATGTATCGCTCTTGTCTATATCATCGTAGTCAGATGGGAATGAACGCTTTCGTGCCATGTCTGAGTTTGATTCCCCAGGTATAACCAAGACGGGTGTATTTGTTGAAAGATTTTGAACACTTGTGGGTGCTGCGACCGCTTGTGATAGACATGAAGTCAAAGATGGCTTGGACTGTCGTGGGCCGCTGTTGAGAGGCTGATTGACAGGGAATCCAGTCTGCAACGCACTAGCGAGTGAACTAGAAGACAAAGGAGATGGCGGTTTTGTTGGAACGGTCTGAGATGCACTGACAAGCTCGCTAGTCGACAAAGTAGAAGGAGGTTTTGTTCTATTGTCCGGTCGAAATGAAGGTTCAACGCTAGTCACTGCGAAGCCTAAAGATGAGCGCTCAGCCGGATTTGTGATTTTCGGCGCTCCACTCGGTCCACTTGGGGTAGCAATAGGAGTCCGTAGAGCCCACAGACCATCTACAGCGCCAGTCAGAGGATACGCCAGGGTTTTAATATGAGAGACGATCGAGTCCTTATTGGTTTCATTCAACTTAGCAAACGTATGGAACAAAACTGGTAAAGTCTGAGGACCTCGATTGAACATTGCCTGTAGCATCTTTGTGATTTTGGGGTCTAGCGTGAAGGGCACGGGTGCGGTGGGTCTCTGGTCAGATGTCTGTGCGGATGTATTCGAGCTCTGCCGTGACACCGGAAGCGGCTTCAAATGCCTCAGAGTTGGAGAGATGTGGCGGTTCAGATCAGTGGCAGGAGCCTGGAGAGAAGGATCACGAGAAGTTGAAGGCACCGGAACAGTTATGGGATCGCGTAGGACGTTGGACATGGCCGAGGGTGATGATGCAGGAGCCCCAGCAGGAGGTATATTCTTCTGGATAGGCGTGGGCTGCACGCTATCTGCCGACTGACGAAAAGGTTCAATGATGGCGTGAATGGTGTCCCCGAAGCCATAATCTTTGAGGACGCTGACCATTCTAGCTCGTTCTGAGAACGTAGCACGACTGTATACAGATGCAAACCTGGTCTTCTGTTCTTCGTTGAACGTATGTCGGTTCGCTGGCGGAGGTAATGAGGTGATCGCCGGGTCGACCAACAAAGGTGCGGCAGACTTTTGCTGTGAAGCCATGCTGGGCTTTGCAGGATTAGGTTGAGAGGGAGGAGTTCGAGTATCAGTAGTTGAAGGTGGTGCCAAGGATGAACAAGTCCCCGTCGTGGGAAGCACAGTTGTCAATGGCTCTAATGTCTGTTTGGTTCCGAGCTCAGTCGTACGGGATGACGAAGCAACAGCTGGCGCGCCAATAGTGGGTGTTATAGATGGACCGGACGGGCGAGTCTGTTGAGGACGCCCGGTGCCAAGTGCTGGTGGGGATGACGCAACACACGTTGTGAGAGTGAGAGCCTGTTGTTCAGAAGACTTAGCACTATCTTTGTTGCACGCAGTGTCAATCCGCTGTGATCCTTCGAGGTTTTTGAGGGTGAGCCGTCCAAGGGATGCTGGACCAGTGGAGGTGGGAAGTGATCGTGCCCCGGTTGGCGGAGGAAGTGGCACGACTGTAATGATAGGAGGATGTTTCGGTGGCGGGTAGCGCGGCGAAGAAAATACCGGAATATAATTGGGAAAGCCCGCCAATGTTGGAGCAGGTATGGTAAGATATTTGAATGTCAAATCGTACGTCGAGGATGACGGATCAGGTATGTAAGGTGTAACAGAAGAAATGCCAAACGGCGCGGGCATTGAACACCAATTCAGGTGCTCCGTCAATGCATCATCTATTAAACGAACAGCGGCCAGCCAGTTTTCGATTTCAACTGACAACGCACCACAGGATTTCACGGCGTCACCACACGAAGGTGCAGAGGGTTGAGCAGGAGGTAGAGTAGGTACATCATTGGATGGCTGGGCGGCAGATTGAGGAACGGCTTGAATTCGACGGGAAGTAGGCAGGGTAGATTGTGTGTTATCAACCACGGGACGTGTGGCCGAAATTTGATCGGAAGTTGTCCTACCGACATTTGTCGGTTGCGTGTGTACTTTGGGAGATTTATGAGGTGCTTGCTGGGGAAGTGATTTAGAATCGATCATGACGACCGAGGTCGTGCCTCTGACTTGCATAATGTCCGAGTCCGCTTGAATTGCTGTAGCTGATCCTTTCGAAGGGCCCGTAGCAGATGATGGAAGTGGGTCTGGATCAGCAGTAAAGTCTTGAAGCGCAGGAGGTGAGACTGGTAATGATCGGATTGCAGGAGTGACCTCAGGGCTCGATGGAAGTGGAACATGTGCGGGTTGCTCAGGCGCTCTTGAACATAGAGAAAAACACGTTAGTGACCAATGTTGAGAACCTGTTAGATGGCAGTAAAAGCATCACGAAGTACCTATCCGTGGTTGTCGATTGAGTCACTGATGACTTGCGACGCTTCACAGGCGCGCTCTGTCCGACCAATTGCCTAAGAGCTTTGCATTTCCAAATACTATCAATACCAGCGATAACAGGGCCCGCATCATCAAGGAGTAAGCATCTCCAGCTTTCAAAGACATCTGCAAGTCGCTCTATGGCATCATGAGGCGTGTTTAGTTTGATCATTTTCAAGATAGCCAAGCAAGTCTTGATCCCGGTGATGGGTAAGGGAGGACATGAAGATGATGATTCCGCGCAGATCCGACGATACTTGTCGAGCAAGCTGGCTTGTATCGTCTTACTCCGCGATTTGAGAGTGTTTCGCAGATGAGCCAAGATCTCTGGAAAAGATGAGGCAAAATTAGTGTTGACTAGGTTCTGGATGTTGCAAAAAGTAAGAGGTGTTGTTACATACGCTCTTCTCTTTCAGCATCGAGATTTGGGAATCCAAATTTGCGACCACTTTGACACGCATAAGATTCAGCAGCAACAAGTTGAGAAGTGATTTGAGAAAGAGGTGTGTGATCGTTGAAGGTAGGCGATGACATTGAGAGCAGGAAGAAGCTGAAAAAGTTAAAAGCCCTGAACTGTTTTGCCTAATTCAATACAGTCGGACGCGGTCCCGAGACACAGAGGATGAAGTGGATTGGATTGATCGAAAAAAGCGTGGGGAATTGAATGAGAAGACTGTTGATAGAGAATGAAGTGGAAAAGTTAAAAAAAATCAAAACATGAGGAAGATCTCATCATGAGTAACTTGGACTTCAGTTCATGAGAATCAATTAGTATTTGATATTTACCCACTAGTGATGATGAGCAAAGGCTAAGCTACTGATGAGTGAAGCTCAAGGAACTTAATCAGAGAGAACCATTTTTGTAGATTCTATGTGATTCACATCCAGTTCAGTCTGACAGCTCATAAAATCTATGTATTTTGAGTTGAGAGTCAGTGGATTGCTTATTTGAACTGATTGAGAAAAAGTGTAGGATGAAGGTTTTAAAAAGGCTGAGTGCAAAAGGAAATCACAAGGGTGAAGTTGTCTGAGGATTTAACTAATTATGGGAATTTAATTGAAAAAAAAACAACAACAACAAAGTTTTCAATTCAATTCATTCAGATTAATTAAATACAGTTACTTAATTGAATTTAGACTGTTACACATGTAACCTGAAAACCAAGCCCAAATTGTCATTATCTTTGACCTAACCCTGAACCACTTTTCAAAATACACCTGTATTCATTACAGCCAATTTATCATTACTTGTCCAAGGTTTCCAAAAAAGAAAAAGAAAAGTTGCTTGAAACCTAGATGTTTACTGGATAAAACCTGATTTTGGATGGCCAATTTGAGATCTGATTAGGTTTTGACCCATATGATCTGTAAGGGGGCTGTGACCCAATCCCCACCTCAGCTGACTGGCTCTGTCCAACAACATTTTCAAAGTTGATGTTCCCTGCCCCAGGTCTAAGAAACTTACCTGATGACAGTGACAAAGACCATGCATCACTTTTCAAGTATGACCTTGTAGCACTTTTTGCTCAAAGAAGGCTCATTTAGCTGTGAGATACACTTCCAAGCACTTAAACTTGCAATACAGGCTGAGATTATTGTCTTTTAATACAGTGCAGTCCTGCCTCACCTTAGAAAATTCCTGCACCCCTTGGGTCTCCCCAGGGTTGGAAAAGGCCTTGAGGCCGGCCCTGAAAGCTCAGGATTGGGCCACAACCCTAATCTGTAATAAATTTTCATATACAATTGGTCATGTTCTGAAACTTGGAAATGATTCATACTATGGTCTATGTAGTTCAAAGTTAAGTGGGGTTTGCTTGGATTTACAGACAATGTGTGAAGTATCCCCACAACTAGGATACATGACAAGAGATGACTGTTGAAGTATTTTGCTTTTATGTTTCATCTTTACATTTACATAAATCAAACTTTCTATTACATATATATTTCATATCTCATTTCTAGTATTATTACATGTAGCTGAGACATTTTGTCTGTAATGTTGTTTCAATGTCTGTCATTATTTTAAACCTAAATACCGCTTAGAATTTCTTTGTAAAACCTCGAAGAGCAGCGAATAGAGTTTCACCTTCCTCATCCAAGATATTCTTAATTCATCTTGGGTGAAAGGTGAGTTAACTCTTTCGTGGGATTTGAGATAGTTCAATAGGTTCTCTTCTGAACTTTATCTCTCCCTGCTCTGACAGGTATGTAGCTCTGCTCTATTATTTCATTTCTTATATCTTAGCTATTTCATTTATTGAATGTGATGGAAATAAATGCTGATCCAAGATATTCTTAATTCATCTTGGGTGAAAGGTGAGTTAACTCTTTCGTGGGATTTGAGATAGTTCAATAGGTTCTCTTCTGAACTTTATCTCTCCCTGCTCTGACAGTTTGAACAATGACCTGAAACCATAATTATGTAAACTTGTGTGTATATATCATAAGTGTGGGGACTTGCACAGCCATTCAATACTTGTTTTAGAATGATTTGATACAAATTGGGTGCCCACTGAATAAAGGTCAAACTACATGCACCTAACCCTAACCCTAACCCTGGACATCCATTGAAGGGTGCTGATGCACCTTGAGATTGTAATCAACCACAGCCACTCTATTGAAACTTTGATTTTATGCTGTGACTCACGCATACCTTACTTCCAATATAAGACTTATTCTGAAATAAGTATGTCCTCTGTCTAGCGCATCCTCAAACTTTGAAGCCATCAACCATCAACCTCCAGCCTGTCAATGGATTGTAATACATATGTAAATATATGTAACTTGTCTGAAACCATAATAATTACCCCTCATAGCTCAGTATCAAGAGTCACTGAAGCAATTAGACTTAACTCAAACTTAAATAGTAAAGTTGAAACCTAACCCAAAGAAAGTCAAACCTAAGTGCCAACCACAGGTTGTCACCTTGGTCTTCAAATACATAAACTCTTCTTTCTCCCACCTTGGAAGAGGACCCAACTTCATAGAATAATACGACACAACACCAGTACATACTTGATTCTTCACAAAGAATATTGAGTGACATGATGTAGCTGTATTCTGATGATCATAGTTCTTTATCACCCAGGTTATTGTGAAACCCCAAGTGGTCTTCTGAGCTGGTGGGATTAATGGCGGACAGAACAAGCTTAAGTATTTACAAAGGGTTCCGCTTCAAAAAGCCTAAAGTACCCTGCGGCCGCTCTGAACCTTTGGGGTTATAGGCCATTGCTATTGGCTGCCCACAGAAAACCCATGTAGGTGCATATATATCATGCCAACAATCTCATGAAATTGGATGTATCCACTGGAAAATTTCCATTTTTCAGGATGTAGGCATAATTTTTTATGCCTACATCAGGCCTTCACCAAGGGGCTACTTTGAACTGAGGGCACCTGAAACAAGCCATAGTGGCATTGTGTGGTGAGGCTGTGAAAATATGAGATGATTTGAGGTGACGGGCACATGAGGGAGGCCACGTTGTCCTCACCCAGGTCGTCACCTAGCCACAACATGAAAAAACTGAGCAGATCGGCGTAGTGTGGTCCACCAGCCAATCAGTAGGCACATCAGGTTCATCTGAGACCAACCTGTCATTCAGGTCTCTTTCAACTTCTTGTGTTTGTGTACATATTGCATAGTCTGATGTAGTGCAAAGTAGCTTTATGCAAGCTATAGTTGTCTAAGTGCTAACCCACAGTACAGGTCTATATAGCCCAGTGGTTTAGAGTAGCTGCCTGCATCCCTGCCTCATATTCTCAGGTCATGTGTTCAGGTCTCATGGGGTCTTGTTCTTTTGAACATTTCGTGGGACAGTTTTTTTGCCTGTACTTGATTTACTCACCTAATGACCAGGTTAGCCATCACCTTGTGGTCACATGGCCATGTTGGGTGGTGGTCACACTGGCTTTCATGTGTAGCCGGTAGATGTGGCATAGTGTGAAGGGCCTAGGATTTATTGGCAGAGGCCAATTTCACCTGATCTTCACAAGCCAGCAGCCCTGTGGTGTACATCCTGAAAAACGCGATGTAGGTGTCATTTTCCAGCACCTACATTCACTACCAGCAAAAGGTAATTTCCCCGCAAGAAAAAGAGCTACATTTTGAGTGACAAAGGATTGAAAATGCATTATATCTGCATTATTCTGCGTCAAATCTGCATTTTAGGCCCTTTGTTGCTCTAAATGTGATTTCTTTTCTTGCATGGAAATTGCTTTTTGCTGGTAGTGATTCAAATCTGTGGGAATTGGAATGTAGGTGCTCATATTTTGTGCCTACATTCTGGTATTCAAGATGTAGGCGTAAACTATGGGTCCCTGGTATGTAGCTGTAATCTGTGAGCACCTACATTATTTTTTGGGTATGAAACATTTATTGATCAAAACTAAAAAATTAAATTTGAAGTTGGGAACACTGTTTTGGGTGGCAATGAGTATATTGGAGGACAGAAAGACTGTTTTGAGTTGCAATGAGTATATTGGAGGATGGACAGACTGTTTTGAGTTGCAATGAGTGTATTGGAGGACAGAAAAAATATTCTAAGTGGCAATGAGTATATTGGAGTGGCAATGAGTATATCAGAGGACCAAAAGACTGTTTCAAGTTGCAAGAAAAAATTGCAACATAAAACATCTTTTATGTCCTCTGATATACTCCTTGCAACTCAAAGCAGTCTTACCGTCCTCCAATATACTCATTGCCACTTGAAATATTTTTTATGTCCTCCAATACACTCATTGCAACTCAAAACAGTGTTCCCAATGCCGCCTACATGTGAGGATACAGATGTAGGCACAAAAAAGCAACACCTACATGTCTGATTCAAGATGTAGGTGTAAAGAAATGTTGCCTATGTTTGAACTTTGCAATGTGCATCTGTGTTTTCAAATATAGGCGTAAAGAAAAGATGCCTACATGAATCTAGACATAATCTGAAGGGTGTTGAGCACCTACAATGCAAATGTCAGCCCTGAGCCCTGTGTACAGCACCACAGAATAACAAACACACATGTAAATAAAGGAATTACACATGTAATTATATGTAGCTTGTCTGAAACCACAAGTATTATACCTCATGGCTCAGTATCAAGAGTCACTTAAGTAAAAAGAGTTAAGTAAACCTACTCCAAACTTAACTAAGACAAAAAACCAAACTAAGCCCCAACCTTAGGTTGACACCTAGGTCTGGAGTATAAAAACTCCCCTTCCTCCCACTCTAGAAGGAGGACCAACTTATTATCATTATACTATTCTACATCAAAATTTACTTGATTCTTACAAAAATCATGGAGTATAGGGTTAGGGTTAGGGTTTTAAGGATTACTCTGCCAACCCACTATCATCAAACTAACTGGAGTCTTTACTTGGGTGTACCAAGTAAAGATCTTCTATCATTATTCCTCTATTGTCATTTTGCCTATCTTAGTGAAGAGTTGGTCAGAAAGTAGCTGGCCCTCACAGCAAATGTAGGTGTAATTTTGTGGGAAACAGCCATGTAGGCGCTAAAAAAGCTACACCTACATGGGTTTTACGTGGGCAGCAGATGGTAATGGCCGGGTTATAGAATAATGCAGGCTTTCTAGTTGTAGGATCAACCAAAGAAATCCTTACAGAGGCTCCCCTTCCATCTCACTGGCAATAAATTCTCTTCTTTGAGTTCAACTGACTGTGGTGTAACTTGGCCCTACCTAAGCAAGGCTACAGAATCCCATTACTGCATTAAATTAATTGTAGAGACAGCCAAAGAGATGCTGACACCTCACAATTAAATACAACACACGGCCGATTACACACTTGGTTATGTATGTAATGGATCAGATGTGGAAAAGATGTAAGCATGGGTACATCTCCAAATTGTAATCAGGATTCTGCTAAAAGCTGCCTTTAGCCTCAAAAGGTGCTTACCTGTCCAAATACCTTTTTAGGGGTCACAAGAGCCATGATTTCAGTACCTGTGGGGTGAAAAACCCGGGTAGGCACATCCAGACTAGGGCTGTGAACCTGACCCTGGCCCTGACCTGTCCGGCTGACAGCGCACAACAATATTCTCAAAGCTGACAGCACTGGCCCTGGGGCATCCAAACCTGACCTGATGAGGGTGACAGGGACTCCAGGTGCCTGACCTGTCTGAGTGGCCAACCCTTTTTCAGTCAGAAATAACCCAAAAATATTCCCGTTCTGGGGGTTATTTACGTGTAGATTTTAGCCTGGCTTTGCCTAGACACTCAAGGCCTAAGGCTCATGTCAGCCCCAAGCCCGATCACTAGTAACAAAGGGCTCTAATTAATAATAAAAGGATGAAAAATAATACTTACAGCTCATGGATCAGTTTCAAGAGTCAGAATCACATATAGTTACATATGTTATTACTTATGTACACACGTGTAAATCTAGATAAGCCATTGCAACCAAGGGATATGGCTTTTCCCAAGTGCACATCACATCAGTAACACAAGAGTTACATATGCACATAATAAAACTAATAATTGAATATTTAAAATTATGATCACATACAGAAATTGAGTATGTAATCAGACCACAAGTTGTGCATAGGGGATTTTTATAGTTTAGAGTATATAAAGAGCTTTCCCACCCCCCCTTGAAAATCATCATTGTTACATTTCAAGCAAATCATCAACAACTTCATCAATCAGACAAATAGAGTTCTTGTCTCCAATCTTTAAACATTATACATCTCTCTTATTGATTTCTATCTTGGTTACTTGTGGAAGGTCATTTGAAGAATTCTTCGTTTTTGAAAGGAAGTGATCCTAGAAGTAACACTCAAGTTATTGAAGGGATTCAATAACTTGAAAAGCTTCAAACTCACAGAAGTCCCTCTGTGTCCAGAGTCTAAAGAACTTTGACATATCACTAGGTGATATATCCCTTGTTTAACAGCTCTAGAGTAGAGTGTAGTTATCTTGGGCACAACACTGGTTACCAGTGGTCACTTATTATCTGGCTAGAAGACTGCTGTATTACCTTAATCCCTGGGTTAGTATCCAGGATCCTCTTTTGAGAGGTCATCTGACTTATGTCAGTGCTGATTTGATCCCAGTTCTTCCATAACCTTATTTTAAATTTGAATAAGTTTCTTACACACATATTAAGCTCAGTTTATTATCCCCACCTTTTTTTAGTGCTTTACTAGCCTAAATGTTAAAAACCACTCATCGTGGTCATCAAGCTTCATGACCTTTTACAAACTCTTGAATCACTTTCAAAACCATTCATTGTGGTCAATAAGACCTTTAAAACCATAAAATCACTTCTAAAACCACTCCTTGTGGTCACATCAACCACTTAAAGGGTTCATTCTTCATTGTTTCAATCAAATCACATGATTTGATACATCATGGAGCACCATTCTTGAGTTCATGCTATCAGAGCTGAAAACCGTATTAAACACAGAAAAAACATAAAACTCCAAATTTTAAAAGAACTACTTGCAGTTCAACACAAACAGTTTTGTGTTTTTTCTTATTTTACCACAAGTTTACAGGCCTATATGTTGCAGATGTTGCCTAATCTCACCAAAACTCTACGGCTCATGTCCTTGCTCAGCAGTCAAGCGTGGATTGATGAGCGCATTAATCATCCAAATGAAACAGTTTTTCATCAGAATCTTGGAATGCACAGACACGTCTTCTTTGAACTACAATCTGTTCTTGAAGACTCTGGAATCTTGTCCAACTCATGTTGGGTAACCATCATGGAAAATATGGCACTCTTTCTCTATACTCTTGTAATTGGCCTGGCAAATTGTAAACTTCAGAACTGTTTTCAGAGATCAGCTGATACTATTTCAAAGTGATTGTTATTTTTTACATTTTCTCATCACTCTTTCTGACATGTTTTATTTTGAGTCAAACAATCAATCACCTTGTCAAATCAATCTCTAGTCATCAAGAGTTACTCAGCAAGTATATCCCTCTTCCGAATGCCAACACATCACTCCCAGATACCTTTACTGAGAATACAAAGTTCATGCCTTATTTCAAAGACTGCATTGGCGCAATTAATGGTACACACATTCCAGTCACTCTTCCAGCTTCCGAATACATTCCCTTCTCTGATCATAAAGGCTACACCTCTCAAAATGTCCTTGCTGTGTGTAATTTCAATATGGAGTTTGTCTTTTTATTGGTTGGAGCTGAAGGAAGTATGGCCAATGGTGCTCTTTGGACTTTTACTCAAGGTCGTGATCTTACAATTACAGCTGGAAAGTATTATCTTGGTGATGCTGGCTTTGCTAACTGAGGTTTGCATTGTTCCTTATTGAAGGATTTGTTATCATCTTTGAGAGTGGGAAAAAAAAGGTTTCAAGTTAGATTGATTTTTTGTTCATCTTTTTTCATCAATCTCATACTTATCTCCTTCTTTCTTTGTCCCTGCCACTCTTATAATTTTATCTTAGACCAATGAACAAAGAAGAATTGTTCAATCTTTGACATGCTAGTGCGCAGAACGTTGTTGACTGCATCTTTGGAGTTTGCAAGAAGCGCTTTGCAATCATGGCGCATGAGTGTGAATACACAATTGAAGTTCAAATTGCAATGGTTACCGTTATGTGTTTTATTCACAACTTTATTTGTGTTAAAGATCCCAAAGGTTCAGCTGAAGAATACCCTGAATTTGGTGATGGATTTATGGCGGATCCTCAAGAAGCAACAGAAGCGCCTACTAAAGAATAATCTGGTTCACTTCAAGCATTTGGTAGTACCACTGAAAGCAGTACCTATGCTAAAAACCTCAGAGATCAAATTTCAGAAGATATGTGGAGGGATTCTGTAGCAGAGACTTAAAGAAGAAAGAGAGTAAATCAAAGTAGACAAAGACACAGACAGCTTCCTTTGTATCCCAATATTTAAAGCACTCATAGTCTTTCTCATTCTTATCTTACAACTCTCAATCAACACATTTTCATTTTTTACATGTACCATTAATTGTAAGTCTCAATCAAACAAACATTTGTATCTTACATGGCATTTAATTGTATTTTTATTTCTATGTATCATCTCAATTCATCAGAACACTTATACCAAAGCTCAGATATCACCGTAACGTGATGCATTACAGTGCCTAAAGCAAAACAATACAGTAGACCGTTGTCAATGACCACTCTATCTTACTGTAATGCATACATGACCATAGTCAAAGTCTCACTATGGTACGGTGGGTGTATCCCAATTCGGATATTGTATAATGTTCATTCCCCCAGAAGTACATCACCTGATTTGATTGATTTTGAGTTGTCAGTATTCTCCTTGATCTCATACTGGGGTAAGTACAATTACCTTCCTTGAGTTCCTATTGTTTTTGTTCCCTTTTCCTGCTTTCCCAGAACCTGATGCAATGTTGGTTTGTGATTCTATCGCATTGTCACCCAGGTTTTCCCTATCATTCCATCTTTCCTTTGATACTGATTGTTTTGTTGAGGTTACAGGTATGGTTGCGTCTGATTCTGTCTTGCGTAAAATGAGGTGTGTTGTCTATTTCCAGCTGTGTTCATTTCATATGCTCTCCACCCTTGTCTGTTCTCTAACACATCATCATTTGCAGATCAGGCCTTCATGGTAGATCAGGTGGGCATTTCTTGTTCTTGTTGTGTCATGAAACCATAGCCAAATTTTGGTTGACCAGGTGCATATGGGTTACCTTTGTATCAAAGGTCTCCAGCTACTTGAGCATCCCATTTTGTGTCCCTTTTGGCTTCCTCATGTAGTTCATCTGGTAAGATCACCAAATATAATTTGTTCTTTGATTTCCTCTTTCTTCATTTTTCATAAGGTGTACAGTGGATGAAGTCTACTGTGTACTACTTTCCTGCCAGCCAAAGAAAATTTTGATTTTAAGCTCAAAAACAGAGAACTCAACAGCATTATGTTGGTGTTCAATCGACACAAGCATACTTTCCTTAGATTATGCTTATAGCACATCTACCCCAATCTTTCTACATATATATACAACATCAATTTATCATTCATCAGTCTTCTTTTCCCCATCAATGAAAAAGAAGACTTTCTTATCTTTATCAGACCCAAGATAGGACTCTGAACCTATTTGTTTTTCCCGCTCAGACCGTGTTCCAAGACTTTCTCATGGTAGCGGGAGTGGTGTAACGATCAGTCAACCTACATAACAAACCAACATATCATACGGTCCCCAATTGATCTCAGCTCTAATTCATTCAATTCAGTCAACAGTTAATATCTCAAGCTAATACCTAGACAGGTGGAATCAGAAAATTAGCTTTAATATTTCCATATATTCTTGGGATGATTGGAGGCACTGGTCATTTTTTTTCTGTAGGTGGTCAACATTTGGGCCTAAGCATAGGCTATGTACCTAACATACTAAAGCTACATACCTAAGCCACTTGAGCTAGGTACCTGAGCCAGTTAAGCTAGGTACTTAAGCCTTTGAGTACCTAGGCTGTACTGATACTCACAATACTTGGCCCTGACTCTTCTGATGGAGTGTTGGTTGTACTGACACATCTTTTTGGATCAAATTGTCCATGATTGATGCCTGTGTATCCACCATTGCCTTGATTAAGGTTACTAATTTTTTTTCAAAATGCCAACATTTGGGCGCAGGGCCGGCGGTGGTCATGTGTAGCACAGAGTAGACTTTAACTACTGTATCAGTTCTAATCCTAAAGGTGAATGCTCTTATGGCTAGGTGATACCTAAGCGCTACCATCCAGCTTTTGTGCTTCCGCAATAGCATGCTGACTATTGATTTGTGATTCTCAATATATCTGGTGTAATCCCAATATCTGTATCTTTCTTTTGAATAATGGTATTCTAGTTTACAGGCTATCATGAATTCTCCATAAGTTGTTTGCCTGTCTAATTCTTCTCTTGATTGTAGCTCTGTATCCCATTTTTTCCTTGACTTTGTCTTACAAGATGTTCTGTGTAGGTCAATGTATGCTGTGTCAAACACCGTTTAAGGTGTGTAATACTTCATAAAGTTCTGTTCCCATTGGGATGGAAGGTCAGGTAGATCAAACCCTGAAAAAATTTTGAAATTGAATTCAATTTGTTTTGTTTTCTCTTTCTCATTTTTAGACAAAGTTTCCAAGTTTACTTCAGAGTCTGGTCCAGACAAGCTTGACTGGGTCTCCCCTTCTTTGGTTGAAGGGTCTTAATATGACTCATTCAAAGGTCTAGAGGATTTGGACCTGGAGTTGGAGGAATAAGGCAAAGACAAGTCAGTGTCTGATGACAAAGGTGAGTGTTTGCTCTTCTTGTTGGTTTTCTTCTTCTTCCCTTTTGTCTCTTTTTTCTTTTTTTCTTCTTGTATTTCTTTTTTTTCTCTTCTTTTCTCTTCCTCTCAGGTTTCTGTTTTTTAGATCTAGCTGACTCTATCCCATAATCACCCAGCTCTTTCCTGATGGATTTCACGGAGTTGAGGTCACCAGATGTCACCACTTCCACCAACCTGTCCTTCAGGGATCTCACATTTTGTTGGAGGCTCTTCTTTGGCCTATCTTCATATTTCTTGGATAGTGCTGAGTGGGTCACTGTGGTATTTTTTCATTGATTGATTCAGCTTTTTAGTGGTTTGTTATTTTTCTCCACTTTTTCTCTCTTCAGTTTATCCTTCCTGAAAGCTTCTACAGTGAATCTGGAGCTACGCGTGTCATTCCATGTCTAATTCATTGGTTCCAATTATCGGATATCACATCATCAAGGTTTTGTCCTTTAGGCTTTCAGTGGAGTTTCAATACTGCTTCTACACCTAGCTTTGCCCATCAGGCATTCCTTGGAGTGTTGAAACAGCTTTTACAATTTTGAATTTGGGTTTTCCTTCCTTCTCTGTACCAATTGAGGATGAGGCTTACTTTGATCTCTTTCTATCAACAACCCAAATAATGTTTTCCTATCCCTCATTTCCATTTCTTCTGCCTCCTCTTCTGAGGATTCTGGGGAGCTGTCTCTCCTGCCTTTCCCTTTCCCTTTCTTCCTACTTGACTTCTTCCGCTTGAGTATTCTGGGGTTTGGGTTTACCTCTCCACTTGAATATCCCATCTGAGTAGTCTTGAGATTCTTCCCTAGATTCAGTCCCTGAGTTGAGTTCTTGTCTCTCTAGTGCTTTGTTGTTGTCTTTCTCAGTTTTATTTGTTTGCTCTTGGATCTTTTTTGGCTGACGTTTGTCTACTGCATGTTGGTCAATGTTGTTGGTCTTTGTTGTATCTCCACTGGGGCTCTTGATTCCGCTCTCTTATGTTGCATTTCCGCTTGTTCTGATTCTTTCAAGGCTTTTTCTCCCTTTTCCTCTTCAGCTAGGTTAATTGCTTTAACTATACTTTCTTATTCAAATTAGATGTTTGAAGGTTTTTTAATGTTTTCTCATGTACCAGGTCTCTGATTATCTGCACCCAAATCTCTTTCCACCTCACTGAAAAGGAATTTTGTGTACCATTGCTGGCTTGGGGACAAACTTAACAAAGTCCCTCGCCAACGGCCCGAGGCTTGAGCGAGGGACTTACCTCAAAAACAGGAAATCTCGCTTGAGAAGTAGCCTGTATTTGCTCAAAATACGTTACAACTTGATAAGAAAAAAACAAGTCATTAATGACCTTTTTGAGAAAAGAAAAGAAATGACTGCTGAAAGGAACTACATAAGCTCCAACTTCGAGCCAATCCATCCGTGGCCTGGAAGTCCCGTTCTGTGGAGGTTTAAAGTAAGTCCTTTGCTGAGTGGTTAAGCTCTATGTACTAGTGCTATGTGCTTATATCTGCTGCAGGTGTCAGCAAAATGGGTTTTTGAAATTCTTTGGTACAATTTACCACTTTCTGCCGCCGCAGCTGTTTTTTACTTTGGTTTGGGACATCAGATCAACTTTCACTCAAATCTCCACTTCCAGGCCACGGATGGATTTGCTTGAAGTTGGAGCTTATGTAGTTCCTTTCAGCAGTCATTTCTTTTCTTTTCTCAAAAAGGTCATTAATGACTTGTTTTTTTCTTATTGGGTTGTAATGTATTTTGAGGAAATACAGGCTACTTCTCAAGCTTGGGGAACACTAGCAAAATCCCTGGATCAGAAATTGACAAAACTAGATTAAACACTAGATTTAACTCAAATACTGGTTTGAAACCTTCTGTATCTGGGGTACAACCGTTATTGTGGCCACTTTTGTTCAAGTTGCAAACCACAACTGCAAAGTTGGCCACTTTGTTAGCACAAAAAATACATGGAAATTCCAAGAAGACAGATTCAGAACATTACAAATTTCACAAACTGAAACACACAAAACCTATTCCTTATGTACCACAAGTCAACCATAGCAAAATAAAACATCAAAAATCAAAAACAATGGTGGGATACAAAGTAGAAACCCGGAATTTTTCCAGGTTTCCAAGTTTGGACTTTTTGGCAGTGTTTGAGGATCTTGGACACTGGGAGAAAATTCCCAATTTTTCTCAACTTTGAATCCCCAGACCCCAATTGAATTCCCTTCTTTTCCACCTTTGCTTCATTTCACTTTGCTTCGGTCTCACCTGTCCAGTACATGAACTCAAAAAACCTGGGGTGCTTGAGGATTTTCCCAGTTCCCAAGATTTTCAAATTTAACTTGGAAACTTGGAAACTTGGGGAAAAAACATAATTTCTACTTTGAATCCCATAGATATACCACAACACCTGACTTGCAGACCCAACCTGATACAACCTCATCTTTTACATACACATGCTTGATCTCTGAACACCACATCATGAACACACAGCACTCTACTCAATGTGCCCCCTGTCCTTCAACTCTATGGGTTGGAGAACACAAGATCTGTGAGCCCTGCCTAGACACAACCCTAGAGGACAGCCATAATTAAAAACTAACTGGCTCACAATCTCAGTCAACAACACCAACTCCCCAACCTCATGCTCCTGATATTGCAGCTGCTAGAGCTGCAGCCAAATTGGTCATTTGGAAGTCAATATCAACCAGGACTTGTGTCTATAGACTGCATCAAAACAGACCAACCAAGGCCTTTTCCAATTGTAAGCCAGTAGAAAGCAGATGTATTCACACCCAGGAGCCCCTAACCCAGCACCCTTTTCTACACCTGCTGGCCATGCATGCTCAATAAGATGGAAGGTTCAGTAAAATAACAAGCATCACACTCAGAGCTTGGTCTGTGGAATAGTCAATGTCAACAGGAATCTCCAATCTATCTTAGCCCTGACAAAGAAAGCAATTTTCAACCTTTGGGTCCACTCACCTGTATCTAACAACAGATATCCTCAACCACCTCCAGGATACAATCCTCAATGGTTCTCTCTAGCTAAGCCTGGAAAAGGTAAAATGCTGCTCTCTATTGTACACAATGATGAAGTCCTGGGTAATCACCTTGACACCATCAAAACAAAAGTCCAATTTTATCCCCTCCTTGGCATTCAAACTTGAGCCTAGCTTGGCCCAAGTCTAGCCACAAGCTCTCAGGCTCAGCCCATAGCCCTACAATAAGGAGTACACATGTAGACAAGATGCTGTGGGTATTGGCTTCTGGGAGTAGACAGGCATCATTATATGCACCTTTCTTTTCAACACCTAGCTGCTATGGGAGTCCACACTCCTACGAGATACACATTTGGGACTATTCAAAGCTAGATCAAGATATAGCCAAAGTTACTAGTTAAGTTGCTCTTATGAGAAGTCATACTAGAATATAATTTGGACTTCAAGTGAAGGATTCAAAAAAATCTTTCAAATTTGAAGTATTAATTTTGTAGGATGCACCAATCAAGGAAAAGTGCACTTCAAGACAAATTCTATTGAAATTTCAAGGAAACCAATTCAAATTGAGCAGAAGCAAACCCATACTCAATTGCCCTCCAAACTTACAGCATGGATCTAGTAGCGCTCATCAATGATTGCAGATCTAATGCGATGAAGCTTTCTAACATCATCATTTATTTTTTTCCTACTCAAACCTTTCAGGGGGTGCAACGAGAAGTGTATCTGAAAGATAAAATTAGATGTGAGTAAATTGAAACATTTTTAGAGATTTTGGAAAAACTATGACGGACCGTGGATATAAGGAGCATTCTCGAACATGAGTTCTTTTGACGAGCCACGCAAGGAATCGCTGAAAACAAAAACAAATCATCAACATCCGAATTAAGTATCATATCATTCAATTGGTTCTTACCTCCACTCCAAGCCCATATCCACCATGTTCACAGGTTCCATACTTACGCTGATCAGTGTACCTAAAAAAACCCCCAAAACCAAACTTGTCAATCTATACTCAAATTCGAAAACTTTGAAATCTAACTGACCAATAATAAGGTTCAGCCGGAATTCCAGCCCCACGGTAAGCCTCGAGCAATTCATCATATCCCGTCATTCTCATAGACCCACCCACAATCTCTCCAACTCCAGGCATTAAAACATCCACACTTTCAGTAAAGTTTTCATTACCAGGAATGCGTTTCATGTAAAACGCCTTGATCTCTTTTGGAAAGTTAATCAAAAAGATAGGGACGTTGAAGGTATCGGTCATTAATCGTTCAGGGGCTTCTGGAATATCATCTGCAGTGGTAAATGGACCGCCTCCATCTTCTTCTGCTTTGTTGATGCCTCGTTCATTGAGCCATGCGATGGCTTCTTTGTAATCCATTCTTTTGAATGGTCTAGCTGGGTATTTGAAATCAGGGTTAAGAGTTTCTACCAAAGCTTTTACTTTTGGGTTAGCCAAGAGGATATCCAAAGTAGAACAAATCTAAAGCATTCATTGTTAGATGAAAGAGTCAGAACACGCGTCTGAAAAGTGAAGGGCATCTTACTAATTCTTCAATATGGCTCAAGAGATCTTCAAACGTTAAAAAGCCAAGTTCTGCTTCAAGATGGGTATATTCACTAAGATGTCTTCGTGTCTAAACAGAGAAGAAATTTAGATCAAGGTATCAAATCTGAAAGTTTCATTCGATCCAAGTACTACTCACGCGACTTTTCTCAGCACGAAAACTTTCTTGAATACAAAAACAATCTCCCAAACTGGGTAAACACGTTTCGAGATACAATTGTGAACTTTGAGTTAGATAAGCCTTTTCGCCGTAATAATCAAAGGCAAACAATGTTGATCCACCCTGAGATGAAAGAAATGAAGATGATCAAAATAAAGATCGAAAAGGAAGTATAACTCGAAAACTGACTTCAACTTGGGTTTGTACCATACAAGGTGGAGTCACCTCAATAAGTGCCAATTTCGTATAAGACTGACGGAAAGCATCTAAAAGAGCCGATCTGACTTTAAGTACACTAGAAGCCGTTTCACCACGTAATACTAAATGACGTCGATCAGCCAAGGTATCGGGTCCAGAATCTTCTGAGATTTGATTAGTAAATGATTCGGAATCTCCTGGAGCTTTTCCCACGATTGACCACCAATCCACTTGTAATTCATGTCCATCTGGTGCACTTTTTCCTTGTGGAAGTGCTACGATCTTACCCGTTAGTTGTACGGTTGATTCAATGGTCAAAGTAAGTGCGTCATAAGTTTGAGCCTGATAGAAAGAATTTCAGTCAAAGCGTCTGATCAATGGTTGAGTGTACAAAAAATCTCTTACTAGTTTTCCCGTCAGTACACATTGAAGAAATCCAGTACCATCACGCAGGACTAAAAAGATCAATCCTTTTTGTTGTCGAAGTCTATGAATCCAACCAAAGACTCGAACTTTAATCTCCCGAGTATCTACAGCTTGATGAATCTTGATCCGTTTAGCAACACCATCGGTTTCTTGCAAGACAATCTTTTTAGCTTCTTCAAGTTTCATTGCATCATCTTGCTTGTCAGACGACGCTTCACGATCTTTGAGTGCTTCCCCAGCTTTGTTAGCTTTAGATTGTTTCTTTTGATGTAACTCATATCCTTTCTTGGCTCTTTTGATAGCTGTTGAAGTCGCTGGTTGAAATGATCCTTTGAGATCTGAAGATTCTTCGGTTTTAAAGACTAAACAAGTTAATTCGGTTGAGTTTTGAGCGATATAAGCCCCCAGGATGGTTTGAAAGGGAGATGATTCGGAACCATTTCCAGTGAGATCAGATCCAGTTGATTCGTTTATATAGACAGTTGATGAAGGACTGATTGAAGTAGTAGCCATGGAAGCGGTTAAGGACTCTGTCATATTAGTATAAGAATAAGAGATTGAACTCAAGTATGATCGATCGAAGTTTGAACTTTAGTCGATTTTGAAAACCAAAGTTGTCTATAGACCGAATTAAATTTTACACACACAGTCAATCCCTCACAGCACACAACCAATCTTAGGACAGACCCCTTAAACATAAGCCTTAGTTTAGTAATTGTCACATTCCAATCGGTCAAATCGCCATTTCATCCTTCATGAAGGCATGAATTCAACCTACAATCCCTTGAGCCTCACAACAACAAAACATTCAACTCATTTGAGATCTTCATCCACTTCATGATGTTATCCAGATCATGTAAGACCTCAAGAATACTTCATCAAACTTTCAAACCAACCTACAATCAATCTCTAATCACAACTTCACGTCAATTCTCAAACTCAACTTTTTTAAAGCAAAAATTTAAAATAAACAAATCTTATAGTTCAAAAAACCAATTACCTCAATTACTCATCACTGGAAGTTTAACTGGAATCTTATTGATTTGGTTCAATTTAAATCATTCATCTTCAGTTGTAAAAAACGAAGAATCACAAAAGCTTTTTGATCAAGATGATTCGCGTGATGTAAATAAGGCACAGAGATCAAAGTTAAATGAAACTTATCCTGATGGTCATGTTTTTATATGGGGTTCTAACAGGTAAACCATTATATCATTTTAATCATTCTTGTCTTTGGTTGAACTTCGGCTGACGAATGATTTAAGAATTGGTTTAGAAATGGTATAGCAGCTCCAGGTTCAGATACAGAGATAGTTAAGAAACCGATCCCATTACCATTTTTCCAAGAAGAAGCCTTACGGGATTTAGTACTCCATGAGAAATATGCAGGTAAGTGTATCTGATCATAACCAAACTTGATTCATCTTCCAATCTGACGTATGACTAATTCTTGGTAAACTTTTGCTTTTCGATGAATTTAGTTGCAGTTGATTCTCGTGGTGATCTTTACCAATGGGGATCTGGAATTCATTTGGATCAAGATTCAAAACCTAACAAGATTTTATCTGATTATGATATAAAACAAATAGCATGCACTCCTTACAAAATCTACGCATTATCAAAATCAGGAAAAGTTTATATAATCCCCTCAGGTATAGAAGAAAACCGATCAAGTGATAAATCAATCAAAACATCTCAAAGTAACACATCATGGTGGCCTTGGTGGTTAGGAGGTTCAAATAATTTTAAACCTCAACCTGTTTGTTTAAATATCGATTCTCAAGAAAACCAATTATCATGGAGAGAGAAATTCACTTCGATCTCAGCTGGTGATCATCATTTACTAGCTCTCACATCTAAAGGTCGAACTTTTGCTTCCCCTGTCGATCTTCAAGCTAATTCACATGGTCAATTAGGCCTAAAGCAAGTCAAGCTTAACAGTATCGCTAAATCATCTTGTATTGTACCTCTCAGCCCTCTAGTCATTAATGATACTGTCAGCAAACCGATGAACCAGGTGACACCTAAATTACCATGGCTACCAGACGATTCTTCGAAGAAAAACATAAAACCTGAAGTGACGAGCTCTAAAGTTGACTCACTTGAATCAACGATTTCTAGTCTAGGAATACAGCCAGAGAAGGATATCCACTTTTGTACTACGTTACACGAGGTACCTTCACTTCGTCAATTAAATGTAGTTGAAGCAGCTTGTGGATCATCGCATTCACTTATCCGTACTTCGACTGGTGATGTCCTAGCTTATGGTTCTAATGTATACGGACAATTAGCAGCAGGCCCTAGTCTTTTATTCCCTGCATTACCAGCTCCAACAGAAGTTGATATCCCACGATCAAGGGATTATTCAACCAAATGTATCGGATTAGCAGCTGGTGGAGATACGAGTTACTTAGTGACTGAAAGAGAGGATGTTCAACATCATAAGAGAACAATTGAAGTCTTGGCTGCTGGTCATGGTCAATATGGAGGAGTAGGTAATGGTCAATGGAATCATCAAGCAAGTCCTGTAAAGGTTAAAACAATCAGTGGACTAATCGAATGTAAGATATTGTTTACTTTTCGATTCAATTGATCTGCTAAAAAAGATATCTTTCAGGGTCAGAAACCGATCAGACAGTGTTTCCAATTGGAATACATCAACTCTCTACCGGAAGAACACATGTTGCAGCTGTTTTGGATAACGCTGTGTCTTCGGATGGTACCAATTTTGGTCGAGATGTATTTTTATGGTAAGATTTTGAATACTGTCATGATTAGAATTCAGACTGATTTGACTCACATCTCAACCGATTTTTTTAATTCTTTCAGGGGACACAATGTTGATTATCAACTTGGAAATCGTAAAAGAGCTAATCTAGCTATTCCTCAACACATCTTACCATTACCAAAATCGAAAAAAGATGATCATCCATCAAAACCAAACCTCCTCGAGATCGAAAGTGGGGCAGATTCTCCTATGCCTCATCATCGATTACAGTTAAGTTCAAAAAAGAAGATTGGTAAAAAAGATGCAGAAGAAGCTGTTGTAGCAGGATGGTAAGTCGGACTTCTTTCCGAATTCTTATTAATCTTGATTGATTTTGATTGACTTTTTTTTTGGGAGGGCCTAGGGATACCACTGCAGTTTATTGGAGGTTAATTCAGTAAAGGGATTGTCGAATTATGGTTTCAATACTTCATCATTACGAAATGCTATAGTCTAATGACCTACTGAGATTGTATAGAAGAGTATTCAAGATTTGTAACTGATAGTATATGCTTAATCATTATGTGTAATAAATCTCCATTCATCTAATTCAAAAGTGGTATTGCAGTATATGATCCTTCGATAGGGCCTTTTGGAAATGATCAATATCATTGTGCTGATTAGATTCATCCCTCTATTTAAAAGACTTACGTGGATGGGAGTCTAAAGGTTGTACGGGGGTTGGTCAATGAATAACTAGTCTAGGCAGGAATGTGGAAGTGATAGTGGTTGGATGTACATAGCCTGGACGTTATCTGGGCCGCGATCAATGGCTGATGATTGGAAGAAGGAAGGAAAGAATTTTTGAAGACAGCTTGACAAGGATGGCATTTTGATGATCAAGTTGAGATTTGGCGATGAATGTTGAATTTGAAACTCAACTGATATTGAAGTACGGATCTGAAACTCCGAGGCTGAGCCAAGTAGGTTCAACGTCGAACTTGGTATGAAAAACTCAGCATGTCACTCTATTCAACCTAAGAAACTACTCAAAGTGAACTCAAGAGAAAAGTCAAATGCGAAAAAGAAATGTCATTTGGACCTTTTTCATCAACTCAGCGTGACGCTATCATACTTCGTTCATTGAATGTGAGCCCTAGTTTGATACCATCCACTTGGTCAACTTCACATTCTACATTAACCCCAACACCTCAACCTGCTCTCATTCATGCAAGAGTTTTACCCCGATCTGGATTTCCCGTGTCAGCTCAGCTAGATTTACTTGATTCTGATACAGTCTCATATGCTACTATCGCTAGTGCCTTTACTGAACACATTAATTCAACTCAATCAACTTATTTACGATTAGAAGGATTGATAGAGGATTTGGCTAAGATCGCTCTTTGGGATTGTGGTTGTGAGGAGATAGATTTGGCAATCGAATTGACTAACGGACTTTTACAAGGATCAAGTACAGGATTAGTGATCTCAAGAAATCGATCAGACTATAACCTTCAATCGAACCATCATTCAAACTCAACTCATAAACCTCAACTCAAAGAGAAATTAACATCAGCTTCAGCTAAAGAAGATAGATTAATATTAAAAGATTTACGTTTGAGTTGTATCATTGGAGTACTTGATCAAGAACGACTGGAAGAACAAAGCGTGGTGGTCAATATTGTTTGTTGGCCTACAAGATTGGCTGGAACTGATTACGAACTTCAATCAACTGAGAGTCATATCGATATGGGTATCGGTCTTCGAGCCATAGCAGCAGCGACAACAAGTGTCAGTCAGTTTCATCCTCCTTCATCCTTAGCTGGAGATCTTTTTTCTTTGACTTGAATTGATTTATATGGATCTACTTCATTATTCAGTATGTCAAAAAGTCTTCATTTTTCACAGTCGAAGCTTTGGCAACTTCATTAGCAGATACCTTGTTATCCCTTCAACATCCTACACCTACATCGGTTGACGAATCTAGCAGAAATGCGATCGAAAAAGTTAACGTTAGGATAGAAAAGCCATCTGCGATTCCATTCGCCCAAGGTGCTGGAGTTGAAGTGACTCGTTGGGGAAGCCTACGCCCTCATCAAGTGAACAAACTTACATCAGAGAGGAATGTCAAACGAGCGGCTTGGGACCTAGCTCTAACCCCTCAAATCGGTTCTCGATCACTCACATCATCATCTTCGTCTTCACATCAATCCGGAAATTCAAATCATGTAGTTTATCTCGGCTTGGGCTCAAATATGGGTGACCGACTGCAAAACATTTCTTCAGCTCTAGATCGACTCTGTCAACCATTAGAGTCAGGCGGAGCAAATGCGACATTACTAGATACCAGTTTTATGTATGAGAGTGAACCAATGTATGTTGTGAACCAGTCTCAATTCTTGAACGCCGCTTGTAAGGTAGATGATTACCTACTAATAATTCTACTTCACTCTATAATCTGACATGACCAATTCTCTCTTCTTTCCTTTAGATCTCAACACCGCTGGAGCCCTTTCCTCTTCTCAACGTTTTGAAGTCTATTGAAAAGAGCTATGGTAGAGATCTTGATACAAATCAGCGAAATGGACCACGACCCCTCGATCTTGACATTCTAATGTTTAATTCAGACATGATCAATACAGAGAGTTTGAAGATACCTCATATCGGAATTCCAAGTCGACAATTTGTTTTAAAACCATTAAACGAGTCAGAATAGTTTTTCTTTTAATTCCTTCTTCAGACAGTTTCATGATCTCCAATCTCTAGTCTGACATGATCTTTTTCAAACTTTCTAGTATTGCAACTCATATCTTACATCCACAACATCGTGTCACCATTGGCTCTCTTCTATCGCGTCTTACAAAATCAGAACCATCAACCGTTAACCGAATCCATCCAATTCATTCTGGAATCCATTCACAATCTCCTACTCTTGAGCTTTCAAAATGCACTCATCTGATGTCTATCTTGAATTGTACACCTGATTCATTTTCCGATGGAGGTTTCGCTTTTCAATCCACTGATGCAATTCAAGCAGCTCTTAATCAACTCAAGAATGGTACCGATATCATCGATATCGGTGGGATGTCGACTCGACCAGGTGCAGATGAAGTCTCAACTGAAGAAGAAATTCGTAGAACTGTTCCGGTCATTCGAGCCTTGAGAGAAACTCATGAAGTCAAATCCCATATCAGTATTGATACCTTCAAGGCTGATGTGGCTAGAGCTGCTGTGGAAGCTGGCGCGACCATCGTCAATGATGTATCAGGTGGTCAAGCAGATCCAGATATGCTGCCGACTGTAGCTAAACTAGGCGTACCCATCGTCCTGATGCACATGCGGGGTGATCCAAAAACAATGAGTAGTATGATCGATTATGGTGAAGATGTATTACAAGGAGTAAAAGAAGAACTTGAAGAAAGAGTCTCAAAAGCACTCCAAATCGGAATCAAACGTTGGAACATCCTTCTTGATCCCGGTCTAGGTTTTGCAAAAGATATCAAAGGAAATTGTATCTTGATTGATCGATTGAGTGAACTAACTCAAGAAGGTCTTTTAAAACACTTTCCAATCCTTGTCGGTCCATCACGTAAAAAGTTTTTGAGTGATTTAATGGTAAGAAAGTCAGATGGAAGTCATGATTCGAAATCAGAAAGGATTATCCCTCCTCAGGATCGTCTCTTTGGTACAGCTGCTGCTTGTGTAATGTCAATGATGGGAGGAGCAAGAGTTTTAAGAGTTCATGATACAAAAGAGATTAAAGAGGTTATTAAGGTTGTAGATGGTATTCGAAGATCTCGTACTCAGTAATTTAACTCATCAAATCTCAATTCTTGAAACCTCTCATAGATAGGTAGATGGATTGTTTTAGTAAAGATAACTTGATTCATTCAATTTTAAGCTTATAAAACACTCAACCTGAAATCAAGCCTGTACTATTTTTGTTTGCTTGCTTCAATGTAAGGTACTTCAGTTAACCACTCATTGAGGAGAGATTCCAAGATAGTTGTCAAATTGGAAAACTATTTGCCAAGCCCACATACTCTAAAATGTTGATTTCAAAGTCCCTTGATAGGCTTGTAACATAATGTGACAAGAGTAATGAAAAGGGAGATGCTCTGACATCCTATCTTGTCAAACCCTTGATCTCATCTGATCTTCAAGTCAAAGACTAGAATGCTACTAATTCTTTCCTGAGAAACATTTTGAACCAATCATAGTTTGTCATTCCATATCATTCCATAATGGCGCTACATGTATCACAACATATTCCTAATCAAACCTGTAGCAATCTTAACAGCCAAATGAACTTTCCTTTCATCTCTTCTAAACAAATCTTCACCAACAAGATCCAAAGCAAATTCTCTTATCCCCATCAATTCCTTTCTCAATTCATCTGAGAATCTTTTTTCGAGACTTTGATCAACGATTAACAAATTACATTCTAAATCTCTTTCAGCTGATCTACGTCCGTAATTTGATGATCCGATCATCGTTAAGTAAGGTTGAAATTCATTGAGGACAGATGAGTTTGAGTTCAAGTGAGTTGAAGTGCTAAGTATCTCCATTGAAGGAGTCGAATTGCCAATTTTTGATAACCAGATTCCTATGAACACAAAATGATGACGTCAATTTTTTTTCACAAGGATTTGGATGAAGACTGTAGAATTAAGCAAAAGGTACCTTTAGCATGATAAGTCCATCCTTCTCTCATCCATTCTCGGATCTTGATTTGATCCTGTTTTCCAGATTTGATAATCTCTTCATAAAACAACCTTTCTAAATACGTATAAGCTGGTGGAATATATTTCGATACACCTTTTGATTGATAAAACCCATTTGCCTAAAAACGATCAAAGGTCAGATCAGATAAGGTATATAAAAGGTAGTTTTTCTTAACCTACTTGGGGTGATGCAGCTGTTATATGAACATTCAAATTCGATTCCAAAACGATCCGTTTATACTCTCTCAGAATACTAAAATAACCACTAGTCCAATCAAGTCTTACTTTACACTTATCATTTGAAGATTCTAAAGTTGTACCTAAATCAATCAATTGAGGTACTACAACTTCAGTCTCCTGTCTCATTTCAAAAGGTCCCATCTGTAAAACTGGGAAAAGAGAGATTTCTGAATCTTGAGCATCAGACGCTTGAGAGGTAGAGCTGAGTGTTTGCCATTTTTCTGTTAAGGTTCGGTATTTGTCACGTCCAGCGCATTTGAATTCGGTAGATGCTGATCTTGAGCGATCAGGTGGCTGGAGTCCGTTGTGATCAGGCCAGGAGATTGATAGATGAGTTGATGTAGACTTGGAATCTAGTCTATATGATAGTTGAGCAGTAGTAGTACAGAGTTCATCAAAATAATCAGCCAGAAGTCGGTGATTAGAGATCTTGATATAACGGTCCATTCGATTTGTGAAATAATCATGACTCAAATTGGCTCTGGTGGTAAGTCAATCAACATCAGCACACATTTCAAAGTTTTGCCTGTCAGTCTAATTAGATTAAAGAAAATTCTTGTCCCACCCACTCATGATTAAATGATCATCTGCACCATAAATCTTCATATGCTGCAATCCCCAACCTTCATCAAACCGTCTAGGGATCGTTCTTTTTTGCCATCCAAAGAGTTCAGAGGTGTGATAGAGTGCTATATCCACTTGAGTCGGAAACGCTACTTTCAGACTTGCCAACATTGATGCAGATGATGGTTGAGGATGTTCTCGAGTGGATCGTAGATAGTCAACCACAATCGTCAAGCGTAAGGTAGGGGTCGCTTTTAGTGATCGATGTAGGGCGGTGATCTGAGTGCCATTTCGATGGATCAGATATGAGAATGATCGGTGATTCCATCTATCAAATCTTCATCCCCAAGACCACAAGACGTACCAGCTCATGTTCTTCTTTACCGATATACAGACTTGCAATGAAGATCCGATGCTTTGCTTGAGAAATCAAATCCTGATCGGTGTGATCATCAGAGAACGAAGGGAAGGATCATCAAGATCACAGGTGTCATGAACTCTTCTCCTCGTCTCCTGCTTTATGACACTCACGAGTAGAGTCCGATAAAACTCCTTAGGCTGTTTGATGATTTGAATGTCTTGAGCTCTTGCCCTAAAGCATGGTATCTGATGAGCAAGCTTTGAGACGAATGTATTGACTTCAAGGTTCCCATTGACCTGGGAAGAAAGTCTTGACTGAAGATTTGGATTATGCATGTAGCGTTTTTGTGTTCTTGCAATCGATTTGGTGATGATTTGATTGAGGTTGAGTTGAAGGGAATGAGGATGGCATATAGCGAATAAAAGGATACGTTGGTTCATCTGATCAGGATTAGTGAACTCGATCTTAAATAAAAGGTCCAAAAGCCTGGACTGTGATCTTAAAGAATTGGGCGTCACCCAACCAACTTGGCTGAGCTCAACTACCCGTGAGCAAGACTTGATCCGATCCCTTTCTGGTAAAAAGCCATGGACGATCCGGTCCGTGACTTGCGGAAGAAGGTTGGGGCAGTGCCAGCATGCAGCCTGCTTGAGGGCAGACTGTTTTAATTCCAAGCACGCTCGCCCCCCGTATGGAGCTAGTACTACTCATCTCATTGTGAATTTATTTCAAACACATATCATCAGAATGCTCGCTTAGGGAAGCAGGTGGGACTTGGTTAGTCAAGCACCAGAACCTTCCCCCGTGGCGCAACTGATTAGATGGAATTATGGAATTAGATAAAATTCATTTAATAAGAAAAATCAGCTTTGTAAAACCAAAACATAAACAATGCTTGAATCATCAAATTTATCTAGAACACATTATCAAAAAAACTAAGTTAATATATATTACCAATATCATTACTTTTATATATATATAAAAAAGAAAGACCAAAACCTTCAAGAATCAATTTCCCTAAGATTTCAATTTTGATTACACCCCACTTTAAGAAATTTAATCAAACTATCTGACAATTTTCTAACTCTAAAGACCCTAAAAGGTTTCTTGTTAAGTTTTTTAATTCGAGATTGATGATCATCATCATCTTCTTCATCTGTACAAACCAAATCTGTAGGTTCATAAACATAACCAGTGGTTTGATTTGTTTGAAATGACTCATGATGAGAATAGACACTAGCTTCTCCAAGATTTCCAACTGATTGACTTCTATATCTTCTTCTACACGGTAAATAAACTTGACCTTCGTATGTTAGAGTTGGGGAGGATGAGGAAACTGTTTCAGGTTGATTACAGAGTATCATAGAACCAGAAGAAGGTGTGGTTGGTGATCTAAGATACTGGTCTGATGAAGTAGGAAGGTGAAATCGTTTGATGACTATCTTAGGTTCGACTGTGGGCACTGGAGATGACCGATGTTGCGATGGTGGTCCAACTTTTGAGAATCTCCTCGGGGATTCAATTCGATGAGCAGATCTTCTAGAATTGGATGACTGTGAAGGCGAAGATCCAGGAGAGACGGGAGGAAGATTGGTACGGTTATCACGAATCTCAGTGGATGCATTGATTGTTCGAACTGATCCAATAGAACTATTGACATACATGAATAGAAAAAGCTTCAGAATCCTCGCGCATATATGAAAGCTGATTTCAAATAGGGCAAAGAACTAACTTCAATGGAACATAATCCTCACCAAATGCTACTGAAGTACCCAGCCAAGGCTTATTGGGAGTTGGAAGAGATGGTAACCGTTTCGTTCTTGTACTCATTTCTTCAGGTGGTGAATGATCTGAGATTACGCTTTGTTGAATTGGAGGGTAACGTGGAAGATTGTTGTATGGGACAGAAGCCTTTCTCTGAGTAGGATAGACCAACTTTGAATCAAGTGGGTTATGTGTTTCAGAACTGAGCTGTGTCTGTGGTAGGGATGCAGATCGATTACGATTGAGTTGAGTCACGTTTGGATGGCTACAACAGCTCTTAGAGTGATGATGAACCATATGATAGAGCGAGTATGTGAATGGAAAGATTTCAAAAGAGTAAAATGTGTAATGGATGAGGAGAATGTGGGTGGTGATAGGATGGAGATAAGATGCCCTTACGAATCAGATCTCCAGCATTCACACCTTTTGAGGAATAGAGAAGAGCGCCTAAGAGCTGAGTAGGGATCAGCTTGTTGTGTTGTATACGATCAGCATGTTCAGGATTCATCATTTGGCGTAGAGGGAGAGACCGAATCAGTTGAAGTCTAAAGATTTAAAGTTTTCTTTGTATTCTTTGAGTAAGATCTTCATACAGAAGAGCGCGCCACCAAAGAGTCTGCATGTTTTGAAATGAGGATAACTGAAGAAGTACAGCCCATCCAGAAAAGCTTGACCCATCTTGACTGCAAAACCTGAGCAAATCGGTGGGGAAGCCTTTCCGAATGTGCTGTACCTAGCTTTGACTGAAGACAGACTTTGATTTTGTATCTGAATGGCTTAAGAGCATCCAAACCCTTCTTAGAGGAACTGATGAAGGTAAAGAACAAGAGAAGTCTTTCAAACCATCATCCTGTCGACCACGATCAGCGTCATGATGAGTAATCCTGTGAAGATAAGAATGGAATAAAGATTCTTCAACTTGGTAAGATTCACACAGCAAACTTCACCTTCAACCACTCATCTTCATCTTTTTACGAAATTACAACATCAAATCATTTATTGTACATAACCGGTCAACAGACTTTTTCTCATTCATTGCAATTCTGATTTCTAGTGGAATTCAGTATCACTACATAGATCCATCTTCATTCTCAAAATATTATAAAGGAGAAAAGATTGAACTCAGGTTTTCATTGATCGTATCATCAATCTTCTTTTCTCCTACTCAAACACTCAAGGAGGTCGTTTCAAAGTTTTATTCTCTGTCTTTGAGGGTCAAACCGAAGATAATCAAATACATGACCATCGATCAAAATTAGAAGGAGACTCGGAGTTGAGGCATGTAAGTGAGTAAAACCTATCCAACAAGCTTTATCGATGATTTCGATCAGCAGCAGATACTAGATTCGAAAGCACCACAGATTGAATGTTATCTGGCTACCAGATCATGATTCTACGTTACTCTACTTCACATACCAATCACTTGAGAATGAAGTAGAATGAGCTCATAGATCAAGGTAACTGGGCTTTTGGTGTGATGTTTCTATCGCTACTCTTACTGTGACTACATAGACTCCTGAAGGGTTCATGTTTCTCGTCCACATTGTTTACCCCTGGAGACACAAGACTTGAAGTATGTAAGCTGTTTGAGGGGCTGAGGACGTAAACCGGATGGGCTTGTTCTGACGAGGTTGATGCATCCTTTGTTTGCCTCAAATGTGTCTTTCAACCAATTAACGTGTGAAATTCATCATGAAACACGAGGTAGGTGTTGCTCATGTAGTCTTTGAACCAGGTCTCAAAGCAAACTTGAAGGTCATATGATTCCCAAAACATCACTCGACAAATACTCAGATATTGACTTTTCCAGGTTGAGAAGGAATAATAATCCGACCAAGCATTCATTGAATGATGCAGATCGGGAGCAGTTCATAAAAGTTGATCAATTCACAGGGTAGGATAGACCAGGAGCGGATAAGTCGTTACCCTCAAGGATCTGTTTTTTTTTCAGACTGGAGTACCCTACGGCGAGAATGAGGATGGTGAGATTGGTTGAGCGTGACAACGAGCCTGAGCGAACCCCTGTGTTAAAAATCGATTAGAATTGATGAAGTTTTCAAATTTTACAGTTTGAGCACCACTTGGCACATACTTTACCTACATACGCGATTCAGTTTTTAAAGATTACTTAAGTTGATTTTCAATTTTCAAATCAGTTTCTGTTGTACCATCTTTTTCAATCTCAGACTTTTCAACTTCAAGCCTTCTTCAGACTATTTGTTTTGTTTTGTTTATCAAATATAATCAAATCAATTTATCACTTTATCCCATCTTCAACTTCATCATTTTTTGATAATCAATACATTTATCAATACTCATCAAACCACTTTACAATCAACTTCAATGTCTAGCAATTTTCATGTTACCAAATGGTGGTCTCATCAACCTGATGTCGTTGGTTATTGGGGTCCAGCGTAAGTTGAATTCTCTAATAATCTTTGGATTCAACACGTTATAGCATTAAATTGATATCTTGCGTTCACATCTCTTTCACATCATTTAAAATAGAACTTCATCCATCGATTGGTGGTTAGTTTAATATATATATATCTTTACATCCTCTCCAACACCGCAGTTATTCACAAACAACTTTTTTTTGATTTCTAGTGAAGCCAATTATGCCATCTCACGATACGTTGCAGAATTCACAAACACTTTTTCAAACCTTGTCTTCGGTCTGTAACCTTTTCGTTCATCTTAGCCTGGGTGTAATCTACCTTTGACTGACCTTTGAACATTTTTTCTGCTACAGTCGGATTAGCCATGTAGTTCGTTTCACCATCTTTTGTTCGGGGTTCAATCAAAATCTCTCGTCCTTGTACCACCAGGTCACTTATATCTTTGTTTTGAACTCATCTTTAGTGGTATCAAGAAATGTCGAGAACAACATTTACCTCTCCCTCTTGCCCTTTGTCAAATCGGAATCGCACTAGTTGGTTTCGGTAGTTTTGCGTAAGCATCCAATTTAACTCGCCTATCTATCTTGATACAAGAGTCGACATCAATCCTTATTTACTTTGGGTTTCCGTTTTTCTAGTTTCCATGCAACATTGAATTGGAATTGGCAATTGGGCGATGAATTACCGATGATTTATTCAGCTTGCTTTATCACCTATGTCGCTTTCGATACCGCTCCAGCTTCATCACCTCGTTCTTGGTTTGTCAAAGCCTTACCAACCATCCTGTCCCTATACGCTATCATCGTCACGGTTGTCTATGTCCAATGGCCGAACCCAGTCTTTCATCAAGTGGCTTATGCTTTCATTCAAATGTAATGCTTCTTTTTCACATTCAAGAATCAAGGATCTTCTTACTTACTTAACTTTATCTACTTCGTAGTCTATCAACCGTTCGAGTCTACCATACCGTTCGAAACGCCCCGGATTCCACTCCGGCCGAACAACAAAACCGAGCTGACGCGTTAAAGCTTGAAGTGATGGGATCAGCTATTTTCTTAAGTGGCTTTTTGATTTGGAACATTGACAATATGTAAGTTGATATTAAATCCAAAATAGTACTCTGTGGTATACTTGCTCACCTGTGATACTTTCTTTCAGATTCTGTGATCAGATATCTCAATTGAAAGAGGCTATCGGTGTCCCGTTTTCATTCTTGTTAGAAGGACATGCATGGTGGCATTTAGCCACTGGAAGTGGAGCTTACTTGGTCAGTCTAACCTTCCTTCCATGGCCCGTTTATACTCTTTTTCCTAACATGTTGTTTGTTTTATCTCTTACAGATCGTTGTTGGTCTTCAATTACTCTCACTCACATTGAAAGAAGGAGCAGAAGGGTTTGAATTGAAATGGGGAGGACTGTGTCCATATGTTACAAGAGTTCCACTGAGTGCAACGTCAAAGAAACGTATCTTTTAATCTAAGATCTCTTCATGTATCTTTCTTCTTTTCCCATCTCCTTGATATCTTTATCTTCTTGAACTTTTGACCAATCTTCTGTTTTCACTTTCTCTCTCTCTTTGTCAACTGCTTTGACTTGTTTTTCTTTTGGTTGACTTCTTCTTCACAATCAAATTGTATACTTTCATATCATTGATATATCCAAATATACTGCATTATATCACAACAAATCCAACCATTCTTATCAGTTTCACAATACCTTTCTTCAAATCCAAATAGAAAACAAATCAAACTTGCAATTCTTTTCCTCTATAGCTATTCTTTTTTACATTTGTGTTGGGATAGTAATTAATTGTTGATCTTACAATTTTGATTCTTTTTCTAGACTTTTTGTTGTACTACATATAGATCTTGTTTTAGCTTAACCTTTAACCGCCTGAGTGTTAATCAATCTGAATGAAGATCATCAATCTAGTTGATCCAATTCATGAATTACTTCAAGCCTTTTTCTTCTGTTTCCGGATGTTTAATAAATCCATTTTTCAAATCTTGAGGTGGTCCGACGTTTGACTGAATACAAAGAGCTAAATCCAAATCAATCAGTCTTTGGACTGCGTTTGAAAGAAGCTGAGCCTGTTGCTACATGTTCATCAGTCAAGTCTATGTCTTTATGAGTGACCAAATGAAACAATTGAAAAATGATACAAAAAGTCTAATCTTCCTTGAAGGTGAATAACTGGAAACCGAAAACGATGGATTACAAAGAAAGTCAAAAGAACTCTTTTAGAAATTCAACTCAAAGTTTACTTTGAAAGTGAGTTTGATTGAATGATGGACCCAACCATTTCACACCAAGCCTAAAAAACCGGAAGCTCAAAGATCAAGATTCGATTTAAACTGATTGGAAATCTAAACTAAAAACCAAAACACACACACATACCAATTTGCCAAAAACTCAAATCGATCAGATCCAAAAACGTGAAGTTGGTCACCATTAGGTTTGATCACTTCAATCCAAGGAAAACCAAAGGCACCATTCTTAACTAATTCTTCGGCTGATTCTCTCATGGATCTTTTACTTTCTTCTTGAGTTGATAAAGTAATATAGTCTTCTAGAACGCTTGAATTGATTAAGTCGGTTAAGATTGATTTAGTTTTTGAAAGGTCTTCTAAAGGTTTTCTTGTGATAAACATTGCTTCCTAATATATATATATATATATTGAGAAAAGTTTTCAAAAATCAAATCAGTGTTCAAATAAAGTATGTGAATATATTTTGAAAAGAATGAATTTTAAGACTTTTGGTGAATTACATAAAGCTTATCAGTTGATTTTTCTAACTTATCTGGTGATAATTTTTGTATGATTCGTAATAAACGCATAAGGTATAACGTATTGGTTGGAAAATTCTTTGGATGATGATACTCGACTGTATAAAACCAAATGATCACTTTAAACTCATTTTTCTTGATTTCTTTTTATAGATCATTGGAAAATTTGAGTTGACCTTTGAAGAAATCAGACATCTAGAAATAAGATCATTAATCAAATTGGTTCAAACTTTGGTTTTGGTAAAGAAGATGAGAATTTTTTTGTTTCCTTTCAAACTGACCAAGTTGATTTCTTGATTCTTTTAATCAATTGTAATTTTAAACACATCAATCATGAACTTTGTAGGATGGGATTTCGATTTGAATTGAAGTTGTGAATTCGAATAGATTTCACTTACCATATATTTACCTAAAAAGAAACCAAACCTAAGAGTTAATGAATTGAAAAGATTCCTAAGATTTGTTTTTCAAGATTTTGAGTTTTGAATTTAAACTCAATCAATGAATGAAAAAAAAGAAATCTTTACCTTTATTAGGTACTCGCATCGGAGGTGTATTTCCAGAACCAATCATAATAGCTAAACAAGAAAACAAGAATCAAGATTTTCAAGACTTTAAATTTTTTAGATGAGGTTGTTCTGAATGATTTATGTTTGTTTGATATTTAAATTGAGATTTACCTCCTAACCAAATCGGGTTTAAGATTAATTCAAAATTCCATTCATTTCGATATCTTTTTAAGATTTCATAAGCCAAATAAGACTTTTGAAGATCGATGTCATCATTCAGAATGATTTGGTGATTTGGTCTTGAATGATGAGAGTTGATTATTTACTTACCCATGGGCTTTTTGATACCATATTGGATTAAAATCATGAAAGGATGTTAGATTTGTGTATGGATGAATGATGATTGTAGGATGTAGATTAGATGATGACTTACCTGACTATATCATAACTTAATTTGATGATTGTCTTTTTATTTTGAATCATGATGATGAAGACTTGATTAAAGGAAATCAAAGAAATCAAAACTTATAAAGTCACCCAATCTGATAGGTTGTAATTGAAGTTAAGCTCTGATGTGATGTCATACTTCAAGAATGAGATATACCCAATGATCCGATGATCCGGTGATCCGTGAGCTAATGATCCGATGATCCGATGACAAGATCCGTGGTCATGTGATTTCAATCTGGATTTCAATCATCACTCGTTATAAGCATCTGAAGTGGACCATTCAAATTTTTTCGAAACTTCGCGCGCCGGAAAAATAAAAAAAACAAAAGTCAAAATAGCCTTAACCAACCAAATTGTTTCTTCCATCAAGAGTTAAGATACATCTACTATCACCAATCAACATCTTCAATCCCTTTCTTTTGATTGGGCAACCAGGCATCGCGACTATCCACTTTATACCCAAGAAAAGACGTTCACTATACTAGGATAACGGACCAATAAAGTAAACGAAAAGCATTTTATTCAAGTTTGATTATTGTTTCACAATCATGATTCGAGTTTCATCAACATATCCAAAACTTCAATCAGTCATCAAACCCAGATCATTCTCTCAAGCAAAAGTACCTTATACAACATCATTTTTAAATCAAAACAAAGCATTAAGTTCAAATCATTCGTTTAATGATAGATGGTTATCAACTTCAAGTTCATGTTTCGAAAATCCTAAAGGTGTTCATCAAACCATTAGTACAGAACAAAATGAATTAGCTAAAAAGATCATTCAAAAGGCTTTACCTAAACTTATCAAACCTGATGTGAAGAAAGTTTTGGTTGTTGGAAGTGGTGGATTAAGTATTGGTCAAGCTGGTGAATTTGATTATTCGGGTGAGTATGTTTCATTCATTCATTCAATCTCTTCTTATCTGAAGTTGCCTTGATTAAAAATTAATTTTTCTTTTCGAAATTTTAGGATCTCAGGCTATCAAAGCTTTAAGGGAATCGAATATTGAAACTATCTTAATCAATCCCAACATTGCTACTATTCAAACTTCTCATCATTTAGCTTCAGAAGTTTACTTTCTACCAATCACAGCTGATTATGTAGCATGGGTTTTAGAAAAGTAAGTAATGAATTAATCATCAAAACCTATCACTTCCAATTTAACAAATTGTCTAAAATCTAACTTGAACTCTTTCAAAAAAACCCAAAAGAGAACGTCCAGATGGGATTCTTTTAACTTTTGGTGGTCAAAGTGCTTTAAATGTTGGAATTCAATTAGATAAGATGGGAATTCTTGAAAGATTAGGTGTACAAGTTCTTGGTACTCGTAAGTTTTTTTTTGATCACTCCTTTTTTTGAAAAAATAGATTTTAGTTAATCTTTTGATCTTGTGTTTAGCTATTCAGACTTTAATTGTTAGTGAGGATCGAGATTTGTTCGTCAAGGCTTTGAATGGTTCGTGCATTTCATATTAATTTTGTAATTCTCATAAACTAGAAGAAAGTGAAATATTGGTAACTGACGAGTATCGAAAATGAACCTATCGTATCACCAGAAATCGATATTCCAGCAGCTCATTCAACTGCAGTTTCAACAGTGGCAGATGCACTTGCTGCAGCCAAAGAGATTGGATATCCTGTGATCTTACGTTCTGCTTTCTCTTTAGGTGGACTAGGATCAGGTTTTGCTCAAAATGAAGATGAATTAAGAGATTTGAGTGCTAAGAGTCTTTCATTAAGTCCTCAAGTTTTGATTGAAAAAAGTTTAAAAGGTTGGAAAGAGGTGGAATATGAAGTAGTTCGTGATGCAGCAGATAGTCAGTTGAATTCCTTTACTTCACACTCTCGTTGGTACCCTTGACTTGTCCTTGCTGATCAATCAACCTTTTTTGGATCTGGATAGATGTGATCATTTGTTGTAATATGGAAAACTTTGATCCTTTGGGAACACATACTGGTGATTCGATCGTGGTGGCTCCTTCTCAGACACTTTCGGATGATGATTATCATATGTTACGTTCAGCTGCTATTAGGATCGTTCGTCATGTGGGTGTAGTGGGAGAGTGTAATGTGCAATATGCTCTGAATCCTCACAAACGTGAATATATGGTCATTGAGATGAATGCTCGATTATCAAGATCTAGGTCAGTTCAATTCAGTGCCAAGGACTTTGTTGATATCAATGAATAGCTAATACCTGATTTTGCAATCTGTAGTGCTTTGGCTTCAAAGGCTACCGGATATCCATTGGCATACACAGCTGCTAAGATCGCACTTGGACACACTCTCCCTGAATTACCGAACGCAGTGACGAAAACAACGACCGCATGTTTCGAACCTTCTCTTGATTATGTGGTGACCAAGATTCCTAAATGGGATTTGAAGAAATTTCAATATGTTAACCGAGAAGTAGGATCGGCAATGAAATCAGTTGGAGAAGTCATGGCGATCGGTCGAACATTTGAAGAAAGTTTACAAAAAGCTATTAGACAAGTTGATCCAGCTTGTCAAGGTTTTGAAGCTTATATCAAACCGGAAGATCTTGATCATGCTCTATCAGTTCCAACTGATACTAGATTATTCGCTGTAGCATATGCTATGTTGGTGGAAAATTACTCAGTTTCAAAAATTTATGAACTTACGAAGATCACTAAATGGTTCTTGTATAAATTGGATAATATCGTACAGTGTCATCGAAAGTTGAAAGGATTAGATAGTTTAGATCAAGTTGATGCTGATATGATGCGATCTGCTAAGAAACTGGGATTCTCCGATCGTCAGATTGCAACTTTGGTTTCTACTTCTGAAGGTGAAGTTCGAGTGAAGCGTAAATCACTCGGGATTACACCTTTTGTAAAACGAATCGATACTTTGGCTGCTGAATATCCTGCTCATACTAATTACCTTTACACGACTTATCATGCAACTGAACATGATCTAGAATTTGATGAAAATGGAACGATGGTCTTAGGTAGTGGAGTTTATAGGATCGGTAGTTCAGTAGAATTTGATTGGTGTGCAGTCACCTGTGTACGTAAAGTAAGAGAGATGGGTAAAAAGACGGTGATGATCAATTATAATCCGGAAACTGTTTCAACCGATTTTGATGAAGCTGATCGATTATATTTCGAAGAACTTGGATTTGAAAGGGTCATGGATATTTACGAACTTGAATCTGCTCAAGGTGTGATTGTTAGTGTAGGAGGACAGTTACCTCAGAATATTGCACTTCGTTTGAAAGAAAATGGGGTTAAGGTTCTTGGTACCGATCCAGAGATGATTGATAATGCTGAAGATCGACATAAATTCTCAAAAACACTTGATGAAGCTGGAATCGATCAACCGGAATGGGTAGAGGTTACCACACTTGACTCAGCTATGAAATTCGCTGATGAAGTCGGTTATCCAGTCCTGATTCGACCGTCATACGTTTTATCGGGTGCAGCAATGAACGTGGTGTGGGATCGATCGACCTTGGAGCACTCACTTACTGCTGCTGCTGAAGTCTCATCTGAACATCCAGTAGTCTTGACAAAATTCATCGCTGGCGCTCAGGAGATTGATGTAGATGCTGTAGCTCATGAAGGCAAACTTCTCGTTCACGCGGTCTCTGAACACGTTGAGAATGCTGGAGTTCATTCAGGGGATGCTACCTTGATATTACCACCGTTTTCATTAGAACCTCAAGATATGAGTCGATTGAAAGAAATCGCTCAAAAAGTTGCCAAAGCACTCAATATCTCAGGTCCATTTAACATGCAAATCATCAAACAACAATCCGAAAGACCCGATCAAGATGATAAATTAAAAGTGATCGAATGTAATTTGAGAGCATCAAGATCATTTCCATTTGTCAGTAAAGTGTTGGGAACGAATTTTATTGATATTGCAACAGCTGCGATCTTGGGAGAAAAAGTACCTGAACCGATCGATCTAATGTCAGAAAAACGAGATTATTGTGCGATCAAAGTACCACAATTCTCATGGACTAGATTAGCAGGAGCAGATCCATTCCTGGGAGTCGAAATGGCTTCTACAGGAGAAGTAGCATCGTTTGGAAGAGATGTACATGAAGCTTATTGGGCTTCATTATTATCTACTACTGGATTTAAACTACCTAGATTGAATTCAGGGATCTTGATTGGAGGGGATCTTAAGAAACCTGAATTAGTTTATTGTGCAAAGATCTTATCTAAATTAGGATTTAAATTATATTGTTCTTCAAATGAAATTGAAAGTTTTTTTAAAAATCTTCAAACTGATTCACCTATCAATTCATCAATCATCAAAGTTAAAAAAATCGAATTTCCTAAACGTGATAAAAGAAAATTAAGAGAAGTGTTTGAAGAATATGAAATCCAATGTGTGATCAATTTAGCAAAACAACGTGGTCGAGATGTTTTAGATGAAGATTATGTTGCTCGTCGAAATTGTGTTGATTTTGGTGAGTGAAGTTAATTATTCTTCATCTTGATGAGAACTTTTTACAATGAGAAGAGAAAAAAGAAGTTTAACTAACGAAATGATTTTATGTTTTTCCCCATAGGTCTTCCATTGATCAATAATGATAAATGTGCTAAATTGTTTGTAGAAGCTTTAGAGAAGAAAATACCACAAGGTGGATTACAAGGATATGTTGAAGGTAGTATTCCATCTGAAGTTCATAGTGTAAGTTTTGATATATATTTTTTCTTCATATGTGACTAGTTTCACTCGAGTTAAGGGAATGTTTCGATTACTAATGAATGATTTTCTGAATTAAAAAATAGTGGAGTGAATTTGTTGGATTATCAAAGGGAAATAGACCGGTGTAGATATCTTTGAATATAAATCTTTTGACGTTTTCTTTTATTAATATCGATCTATGAAATCCCCTTGAAAAATTTTCCTCTATCAAAACTCAGGTTAAAAAGATTTACAATAGATTGAGAGATTGGAATGATTGGAATTCAATTAAATTTAAACTTCATCATTCCTTTTGATTCATCTGTGAAATCAATTTTCTTTTTTACATTTTTCTTTGTTTCTTTGGGTATGGCATCATGAGTAAATTTGCATATTAGTGTTCATGACTCTATCTTTTTCCATTTTGATTTTTTTTCTCTTGGTTGGCTTTTTTTAGGTCTTTAAATTGTGAATGAATTCTTTTCTTTTACAAAATCAATCTTTTGATTGAAACTTTCTATCAGTAAGTCAATGATAGGACTATGAGTCAATTCATTTCAGAAGTAAGACTGCCAGCAATCTTAATGTTTAGCTCCGAGAAAATTGCTTGATGGCCATCTTTGAGACTTTCTTGTGCAACACTGGGTTCACATCAGGTCTTTACACTGCCAGAGTCACCTATGTAAGGCGATTCTATCTTGAGAAATCTCCTCTCCAGCTGAGAGATGCGCACAGAATAGAATCTTGAAGGTTCGATTAAAGCGAGATGGCGACCAAGTCTCACCTCTACTTTGATCGCCTTTCTTGCTTGACCAATAGCCACCATTTGAATTATCGTATCGTCCTGAATGCCGACCTCTTCCTCGGAAGTATTGAAGCATTAAAGATGAAGACGGTTTTAGGTGGTCCCAAGTATAAAATACAAGTCCTTACCAAATTCCCATCTATTGAACGCACGCCTGATCATCTTGCCAGGATTATCAAATCTTGGGCTTAATCAACATCAGATAATGACAACTTTTGGAATGTTGAGAAGGTGAGTCAGACAGAGTGAGGAATGGATTTAATGGCGTTTCTGGATGGTATGAGCATAGATCACAGATGACCTATATGTATAAGTAGTTCAAGTATCAAATTTGAGCTTATTCAATTTAGGATATCAACAGACACAAGAGATTGTGGTCAAGCATCAAAACAACCTATGGGCATGGGAAACCCAACTGGTTCCCTAGGTCCTTTTCACATGAATTGTGATGCCAATTTTTTCCGTGCCATGATAGAACGTGTAAAACCTGTTGTGATCACATCATGTGATTGCTTTCAGGTACAAGAAAAACAATCAAAATAGGATAGAAAATCAGGCTTCATTCAATCCAGCCATCAAAACATATCTGGTCACTTGAAACAATCAAATACAGGGGGTCGTATCACATTCACACTTGAATGAAATTGAGTTGGACAATTTTATTGTAAAAAATATATTAGGCCACTTATTGAACCTCCAGGACCTCCTTGACTGATCAACATACCCTCATGGTGAATTTGTTCTCCTTGATTGGTACAACCTTTCTGTAGGATAACCAAATTTGCAAATTCTGAGGTTTCTGGAGCCAAACATTCCCTTCAGTAGAACTCCAGTCGGAAGGTCTTTGCATTTACGCTTAAATTTTTCCCATATTTAGCTCAATGTGATCATGATTTAGTTGGGATTGTGTTCTTGAAGGTTGGATGTGTCCATTTAGGTCATATGAGTCAGGTTTTGCCTCTGTTTCTGTAGGTTTTTTCAATAGAGATTCAAATTGCTCAAAAGCTGATAAATAGTCTGATTCACTGTATTCAATTGATTCAACAGGTCCAAAAGCTCTTCCAATACTTTTCAAATATGTACTTTCTCACTCTCTGAATGATTTTTTCCTTCATGATTAAAGTTCTTCAGATAATAGGTCAAAGGTGAGTAGAAACCTGGTGGCCCATTGTCATCCTCTTCTATTTCTTTCTCATGAGCTGGTTTAGTTTTTTTTATTGGACACTGAAGTGAGGATAGATTGATTAAAGAATCAGAATGGCAATGGATTGAAGAGATGAGGTTTTGAAATATATAATCGGGTGTAGCTTCAAAAACTCCCAATGTCCTTGGATAGACCTGTGGGTCCAAGGCAATGATTCAAGGTTCCCATGTGGCCCTCACAGAAGTCTGAAGAAAGGTACCCGGGCACAATGCAATTGTCATACAACAAGAGATCAGAAAATTGGGTCAAATTTCTTAGTGTTTCAGAACAGTTTGGGTATTGAACGAGGTCAGTCAAGTTTAGAACTTGTACTTTTGTCCTCAGCCTGTGACTTGTCAACAACAGGCTTGAAGAGTTGATCCCATACTGTTTATGAAGGTTAACATCAGTTTGTGTGTGTTTGTGATTATAATAAAGGAATGAAATTCTCAAGTTGATTAGTAAATTATCATCCTTGTCTGTCACCCAGGTCAGTTAAGTGTAGAGCTTGTGCTTTTGTCTTCAGCCCATGTCTTGTCGACACCAGCTTTGAAGAGCTGTTCCTTTAGATTTTATAAAGGTCTTTCCATTGCACAGGGTCAACCTAGCTTCTTTTGAACTCCTTATACATATATAACTCCAATTTCCTTCTATGACATTTATCAAAAAATATGTTTTGTAGTGTACAACATCAGATGCCATTAGAATCAAATCAGGAGGATCACTAAAATCAATTGAGTTATTTCAAGAATTCCTACCAGACCACTTTCAATACCCACCAGTCTGCGTGGTCTGAAATGTGTGAAATATTTTCTGAATATATTTCCTGGATGCAGCTTAGAAATCAATTTGCTGGTGTAGTAGCATTTCCTTGTGGTGTAGTAGTATTTCCTTGTGCTCCACCGCCAGAGATATCAACACATCTTGGACTCTTCCCACTTTTACATTGATGCTTATCAGGAAAAGGGAACTTTCTTTTGTCATCAGGACACCTAGCCTGGTTTCCAATATAATCGACCCCCATGCAAGTCAATTCAACCTCTTTGCCTCCACAAGTCCCTTTTGTAAAATTTTCACCTTCACATCCTAATTGTCTTTTTGTGCCCTGGTTAGGATCACAGCATCTGATGAACTTTCCAATTGGCTCTTGCACAACTGGCAAATCTTTGATGGTATTTGGTCCTGAAATATCTACGCATCTTGGAGTCTTTTTGCCTTCACATCGACTCTTGTCTGGGAAGGCAAACTTCCTGGTGTCGTTGGGACACTTGGCCTGATTACCGAGAAAATCAACCTTCTCGCAACTAAGCTCAACATTCTTGCCCATACAGTTTGCAACATGAAAATTATCGCCAACACATCCTAATTGCTGTTTTGGGCCTTGGTTGGGGTCACAACATCTGATGAATTTCCCAATTGAAACAACTTGATACACTAGCCCTGATAGTACCAAGCACATCAGCAGTGATAACATACGACTTCCTGTTGTCTGTAGGCAAAAACAACTATCAGCTATGAAAAAGAATACCACAAGACATGAAAACCTATTGACCATTTTATATTTGATAGATTGAGTCTGTATTTGACTCGATGATGCTTAAAGGATTGTGTGCAGTGTTTTCTTGGTTTCCTAAACTATGCCAAAAGATTTTACTCAGTACATAACCTTTTTAAGAAACTACAATTACCAAGCATGTACAGATATTCTTACAATGAAGAGGACTGAAAGAACCGGTCTCTCAATGATGATTATACTCGAAAAGAGCAAGCTATCTGAATGTATTCACCGGTCACAAGGATTTCTGGGCCAATGAGGAACTTCAAATGAGAAATGTTAAGATGCGATTTAGGAATATGGTATCACTATGAAGGTATCTAAAGAATTATGTGTGAAAGTTGAAGAGGTGCTATCAAAAAAAAATAAAAGAAATGGACAGTTTATATAATCGTCAAAATGTCTGCTTTTTCAATGAAAGATAACTATGACGCGTAGTATTGTAACTTCTTTAGCAACCGGACTGTCTAGCGATGGGGGTCGGGCAGTGTGGAATTTCTTGTTCCCTTTCAAATCAGTTGCACCGGTGGAACTCGGAAACAGTTTCTAGAATGAACTTTACTTTTCAAATGCTGATTTTCCACCTCGCTTGAGGCCCCCCCGGGAGCGAGGGACTTTGACAAGGTCGGAGTTTCCAACGGCGGTAGGTAGACTTGACTCCCTCAATAGGATTGGAGGTCAAGCTGGCACGTGAAAACTGATGGATTGGACCTGACAAGATACATTAAGCAAGAGTCAAGAAACCAAAGTCGAACACAAATAAGGTCGAATGATCTTCACTATGTAGTCGTCCGACCCAAATTATAAGCTTCAAATGCTGTGCTCGGTGACTCCAATCAGTTCCGTGAACCATGAATTGCTCAACATCTGCAGTTTAAACTTCCGCCCAAGGAGGTTCTTCTGGAAGTCAATGACGTAGCTAGCGAGCCTTGGCCAGTGTACCGAGTCAGCCTCAACGTCGTCCTATCAGCTCATCGATACCGAGCGATAATAAGCCGCGTCAAATCAGGAATTTCTAGGCGAAGGTCTGACGAGATCCGGATGATCAGATCCAAATGAGAAATGTCGTTTTTTTGCGTCCGGGTTTTATTGTCAAAAAATCTACCATTCTCTAGTTCAATAAGAGTAGTATCAATGAGAGAAAGAAAAGACTGAAGGAATCATGTAAAAAATTGGACATTTTTTGAAATTTGAGTTTGGAATTTTTGAATGCTATTTTAGATAATAAAAATAGGGTGATAATAATTATTAACAGTCCGAGATTAAATCATGTCAATCAGATTAAAACATGGAGGAGGTCAGTGTGTTGAATGTCACATCTGATCCAGACGTCTTTCTTTCGCTTTATATGATTTCCTAGTGATTTTAATTTGTTGTGTCGTTGATTTGAAAACTCTTCCATTTCTATTTCAGAGCAAACAGCCAAAAAGGAACGTAGCCTCACAGGCTTGTAGGCTTCAGTCCATCTGGTCACCCATTTGGCTTGAGCTTGAACAGTCCCTCTTCTTTCAGACAAAGTAGATGTATCTTTATGATTAAACAGCCACATAAAGTTGGTAAAGCACTCAGTTTAGGTATATGATAGTGGTCGTATAAAAAATTGTAGAAGAACTGAAACGACCAAATTGAAAACACAGTCAAAACTCTGTCTTATCAAGATACAATATTTCCATCGATTGCCTTTGTAGACAAAGTATGTATCTCTAGTAGCAAGAATATTATACTGCACGATTACAGGTGGCTGCAATGTTAGGGTCAAGAGGCGTGACACAACCCAACTACAGATGGAAAGGGAGGCGATGAGTGGAATTCGAGTTCGCTACAGTGAGATTACAGTAGAAGAGAGTGCACTCACAAAAGACTTGGGTGTGGCTTTACCACAACAAAGAGGCGCGGGATGGGGGATGCCTGGGATGTTATTGCAGTTATACCCGACGTAATCTGCAGCCTTCACTGCACCGTTTGCAAAGTGGCTAAGGGCTGTGAATATACGAATTCTTAATTAGGAGCTGATGAAATTCGGTCATGGTTTGAGAATAATGGCAATAAGGAAATACTAACTTGCTGGTGTCCTTAAAACAGTCCCGGGGTTTTTAGAGTACACGCCTGCATCAGCACAAACTCCGCTACATCCCAAGTTACACCGAAAAGCATTGATGGACATGAGTTGCGAACAGAAGACTGAGACAAGAACTGATGGAATGTTAAGCTTCATTTTGGTGGCAGATAGACTTTACAGTGATTTTATGCTCAAGAGGAAATTTTGTCTGAGGAGATGAGTTTATATATGGATGAATGACTGTTTTTGATTTGCTACAGCCGATCGACATTGGTGCGAACTGCACCGCTGCGAGATGAATTGAGGCAGTGTGTGCTGCGAAAGTTTGAACATATGAATCATATTTCACACCGGTAATATTTCAAGCCCTTTTGCGACGCCGGATTCAATAATTAAACCCATCACTTGACAAGGTACAATATACCAAATGATGACCACTGTAATTTTGATCGTGACTTTAATCAACATATCACATCAAGCAATATTGAAACCCAGAAAATCTGTTTGGGATTTGTGTTCACAATTAAGATCAAAAATTTATCGAGGTTCAGTAAGGCTACGTTTGGCTGTGCTTGATTGGTTTAATGTACATTAAGTTCTAATAATGACATAGCTCCCCCCCTCTCAACACGAATTGCAATTTTCTCCTCCTTCAGCGCCACCACTTGTACCCAATAACACTTGTTTATGGTAGTCAAACTTGAAAATTAAGTCATGCAATTTCTGTGCAAGTTTTGTGCAAATTGTTTTGAAATCTTGGGCAGAACTTGCACTAAATTTGCAGATTTACAACTTATTGTTGTTGGTCACTCGTTATGAACAAAAAGGATTGTTAAAAATAAACAGGGCTTCAAGTTTATGCTCCAACAGGTTGGATTTCTTTCTATATGTATAAGTGTTTGACATCATCTGAAATTACCACTTCTTCTTTACCATCTCATTACAAATCCTCTATACCATTCACTCACAAATCCTTCTTCTCATTTCATTTGATATCAGTTTTTCTGCCCTCCCTCTCCACCCTTTTAGGTTGTTTGTTTTTTGAGAAAAAAATGTTTACTGAGAGTTATTGTTGAGGTTTTATCTTTTACTTTGAAGGTACATTATTAGCATATTGGTTGAGTTGTTGTGTCGAAGTTTTTTAGCGTTGTTTTGCTGTGATTGGTGTGTTGTCCACCGTCCACCCCGTGGGGTGTTAGGCTAGGATATATATTGAAATTACTGTCCCTTGGTATTGTATGTACCTAGGGACTTTTAGCCACACTTTACTGATCTTTTCAATTTCATAAGTTTGTGAGTGAGCAGTGATTTCTAACATTTCCATATCTTAACTTAACAAAGCCCTGCAAAAGCTATCAGACTTTTGATTATGGCGGGCTTGTAAAAAAATTAATGCAAGATTGGTGCAAGAAATTCTTGGACGGATCTTGCACGCTTTTTGCACAGGTTTGACTACCATGATTAGAGTAACTCGACCCGAGTATGGGTTTTGTATAATGAAAGATGAGAGGCCTGTTCTGTAATGATTTGTAGAATGTGTATAAGGTTGCTAGGATACTGAAGAATTGCGGATTAAAGATGTATAGTAAAAGAAAACATGTTATTGGAAATAGGTTGTTAGGGATGATTTAGAAGAAATTAGTATATATAGGTTGTAGAAAGAATATGTTGTTAGCTCTTTTCTCTATCGAATCATTAAAGTATTATTGTCACTCTTCATAAACACTTAACCCATACCTCAGATAATCTATGCTATCTGAAAGTATGGACGAGAGCCCTTACAGTATAATTCGATCTTTAAGAATTTTTTCACATTTTTTTCTTTTTTCTCAGTTTCTTCTTTTTGATTACTATGTTTAGCTTTTTCTCACTTCTTGTCATTTTTCAGGGGATGAGTTTTGTTTCCAATCCTATTCTATTTTTATGCCAGATTTTGGCTATAATTTTTTATTTAGTTTGGATTTGGGGTGGTCATTTTTTCTTTCTAACAGTTTTTAAGAGTTATATTTTGTTGTATGTGCGCGGTTGTATTTCTTTTATGATAAATTTCTTTTTACCTCGCTTGTTTTGGGGGATATTTTATTGTTTTTCTGTTTTCGTGTGTGTCTTTTGCTCTTCTGACGTCATTTTTCCCAATATGGCTTTGATATTGGGATGGATGGATGGCTATTCGTTATATTTTCTTTTATATCTTTTATTACAATTTTCGTCTTTTGAATACTTTAGCTTCAAAATCCTTTCGGTCATCTATCAGCGGTCGTCTATCATTCTTATCACTCTTCTTATCATGTCGTCTCGTCGTAACACAGTTTCAAATGAGGATGGGTCGCCTTTACTGAATTTTTTATCTACGGATGAACAATTGTTCGTGGCTTGTTATCTGGATCCTAGGCTTGACGCTTTCAATGCATCTGTCAATGCTTTTATCGATCAGCGTATCAATGAGCGCAATAAGGAGGCTTCGGATAATATAGATTTGTTACTTCACGAGCACATTAAATTGGCTAAGGAGGATGTACTTACTCAACTCCGTCATGAATTTAATAGTAAATTTAATTCTTTTTTTTCTTTGGGAGACATGGAGAAGGGGTTAGCTCAGGTGATGGATTCCAGGATGAATGGTGTGAAGCAAGAGTGTTTGGATATGATCCACAATAAGTTGCCTCAGTCCACTTCTCAACATTCGGTGGTTCAGTCTCGTGTGGAGCCTCCTGCGATTCCGGGTCTGGTTTTCGATGGCGATGTTCGAAAGGTGGCGGGGTTTCTTAGCAATGTGAAGGATTATTTGACTTCCACGGCGCCTTGCTTTTCGAATGATGATCGTAAAATTACCTGGGTGGCTCGGCATTTTCCTCTGGCCTCCGCGCCGCATGATTGGTGGCTAAGTTTACTTCATGAGAATGATTTGGATCATGGTCCTATTGATGAATATTCTACTGAGGCGGTGCCGTTTGGTATTGCTCCTCTAAAATCATTGGGTTCTTTCTTTAAAGCTTTTATTGATAAATTTGGGGATAAGAATGTATTGAAGAATCTTTTCCTTGAATTGCAATCTTTCCGACAGAATAAACTCTCAGTTGCTCAATATATTTCTCGCTTTAATGGTCTGGCCTTTAGGCTCAATTTGCCGGAATTGGTATTGACGGAATTTTTTCGTAAAGGTTTAAATACAGAGGTTAATAATTGAGCGGCAATGCATCCGGATTGGGTCAATTCAGTTACGGTGGAAGGTCTTCAGAAGATAGCCTTACTTGCTTCTGAACAATTGGCGGAAATTGTTCCTACTTGGTTACCTCACATAATTCCTCACTCGCAAACTATGGCTAAATCCTCTTCTTCGCCTCCAGTCGTTTCGATACCTCAAGATCCTCATGCAATGGATATCGATATTCATGCTATCAACCAGAAAGCAGCTTTTCCGGAATTACCATTAGGAGTATCTTTTGAAGTTTATCGTCGGCATTGTCATGCAAAGACTGTTTGTCATAGGTGTTTAAGACCTTATGATCAGACGCATAAGGCGTCTAATGGGAAGAGTATTCCTTGCCCATTTCCTACGGTTCCTTCGACCCGTCATATAGAACTTTTTATGCATCAGGACAAAGTTCCGGTGTCAACTTCGGTTGCAGCAGTTCAACTACCTGCGGCACCTTCTCTTTCATCTTTTTCTTCTGTTTATCCTTCTCATTCTTTTTTGTCTCTTCCGGCTCCGGATATTTGTCAAGGGTTTCATCATGTTGCGATGCCGCCTCAGCGTCAAGAAGGACAGCCAAGATACATGTTGCCCCCACATCTGATACAGCCTTTACCACCTCAAGGTTATGGTATGCCTCCATCTCAGTCGATGAATACAAATCCGGCTCAGTTCCATCCAGCGGCATCTTCACAATCCTTTCACCCATTGGCGACGTCTCAAGTGATAAATCCTACGCCTCAGCCAAATGTCTTTACAAATGCGCCGAATGTGCAAGTCTCGGCTCTTTTTTCGGAATATCGCACTTTGGATCAATCTTATGATCCGGTGTCGTTTGATTTCTTTGATAATAAACCAATGTTCGATCCAACTGAGGATGGGATTGAGGAGGAAAGCACTTCAATTGCTGCAATTCAATTTAAGAATTCGACAGGGTTTGATTCACATTTAATTTTGCAAGTTTTGTTGTTTTCGAAGGATAAAGTTATTGAGGCAAAAGCCTTGGTGGATTCAGGGGCTTCGGGTAGCTTCTTGGACAAGACTTTTGTACATAAACATGATCTAGCGGTTAATCTCAGACCTTTTCCTTTGAATTGTATCACGTTTGATGGGTCAAGTGGCAAGGATGGATTAGTTACGCATTATTGGAAGGGAGGACTTTCTATCAAAGACGATGATAGTAAACTATTTAATTCAACTTTATCTTTAGATGTCACTATGTTAGGAGGATATGACATTATTTTGGGGATGGATTGGCTCCGTATGCATGACGGATGGGTTGGGGGTTCTTCTCCGGCTTTGCGTTTGGAAACGCCTTCAGTATCTCATGAATTTGTTAATGCTGGTGAATCATCAAAATTATCTTTTATATCTTCGTCATCTTTAAATTCAGCTTTTATTCAGAATCCGTCAAATCCTTTTCCTCCAGAATTTAAAGAGTTTGCTGACGTCTTTAAACCGCAGGCGGGTTCATCTTTACCACCTCATCGAGAGGGTTTTGACATGGAAATTTGATTGAAGGAGGGATCTGTTCCAACTTCAGGGGGTTCTTATCTGTTATCTCGGGTGGAGGAAGTTGAATTGAAGTCTTGGTTGGATTCACAATTAGAAAAGGGCAACATTCGACCTTCGTCTTCGTCAGCTGCATCTCCTATTTTTTTTGTGAAGGTCCCAGATAAGAAAAATCGGCCGTGTGTAGATTATAGATCTTTGAATTCAATGACTATTCGAGATAGTTTTCCTATTCCATTGTTGGGTGATTTGTTAACTAGAGTTTCGGGATGTAAATATTTTTCTAAATTAGATCTTAAGTCAGCTTTTAATTTCATTCGTATTAAGGAAGGTGATGAGTGGAAGACTGCCTTTCGTACTCCGTGGGGATTGTTTGAGTGTTTAGTTATGCCATTTGGGTTAGCCAATGGTCCTGCGTGTTTTCAGCGTTTTGTTCAATCTATTTTATCTGAACATCTGGGAATTTCGTGTTTTGTTTATATTGATGATATTTTAATTTTTTCTAAGACTCGTGAGGAACATCAACTTCATATTTCTCAAGTTCTAAGCAAATTACACAAGAATCAACTTCATGTTTCACAGGATAAATGTCAATTTTATGAATCAGAGGTTGTTTTCTTAGGTTTTGTGATTTCAAAGGATGGTTTAAGAATGGATCCCAAGAAATTAAGTACCATTGCTGATTGGCCTTATCCAGTCAATGCTAAACAACTTTATAGATTTTTAGGTTTTGCGAATTTTTATCGCAGATTCATAAATCAATTTTCTTCATTAGCAGCTCCTTTAACTTCTTTAACTCAGCAAAATATAGATGTGGTAGCAGGATTGGCTTCACCTGAGTGTTTTTCTTCCTTTACCAATCTTTTAACAGCTTTTACCACTGCTCCATTACTTTCTCATTTTGATTTTGATAAACCCAGAGCGTTACAGGTAGATTGTTCAGGCTTTGCGATGGCGGCAATTTTGTCACAACCTGATAAGGAAGGGATTTATTACCAGTATCTTTTTTTTCTCGAAAGTTGACGCCAGCAGAAAGAAATAGACAAGTACATGACCAAGAATTGGGCATTATTGTTGAATCTTTTGAAGAATGGAGGGCTTGGTTGACTGGTACTCCTACTCCGGTGATTGTGTTTTCAGATCATGCTAATTTGAGATATTTTATGACATCTCAGAAGTTAACGGCTAGGCAAGCTAGATGGGCGTCATATCTTAGCTCTTTTCACTTTCAAATTTTACATACTCCGGGGAAAATAAATCCGGCAGACCCTTTATCAAGAAGACCTGATTATGAAATACCAATGGGGGATCAAAATCGAATGACGCTCCTGAAACCATATATGGTGAAAGATGGAGTATCTGTATGTTCAATTGATATTTCTTTTATTATTCCATCTTCTCAAACTAGAAATCTCCTTATTAAATCCTACAAAGGCATGGATGAATCTGTGAAACCTCCTCCTTTCTTTACGTTTCGAGGGGGACTGTGGTGGTTTCGAGATAGACTCTTTGTGCCGAAAGTTTTAAGACAAAATATTCTGTCTACCTTTCATGATTCTCCTTTGATGGGGCACCCAGGAATCTCTCATATGCTTAGTTCGGTTTCACGAACATTTGGGTGGCCTACTATTCAAAAGGATATCATTGATTTTGTGGAAAGCTGTGATTCTTGTCAAAGAGCAAAGCGTTCGACTCAGGCTCCTCAAGGAGAAATGATTCCATCAAAAATACCAGACAGGCCTTGGAGCACGATTGGTATAGATTTTATAGTAAAATTACCTAAATCATTAAATAATGATTCTATATTAGTGATCACTGATCATTTTTCTAAGGGAGCGCATTTCATTCCTTGTAGGGAATCCATGTCGGCGCCTGAATTAGCTTCACTCTTCATTTCTCAATTTTTTCGGTACCATGGATATCCTGATAAGATAGTATCGGATCGTGGGGCTACGTTTGTATCAGCTTTTTGGACAGCAGTCCAAAAGCAATTAAGAATCAATCCTGCTCCGTCAACAGCGTTTCATCCTCAGTCTAATGGACAAACGGAGAGGACGAATCAGACTTTAGAAGCATATTTACGTCACTTCATTAGCTATTGTCATTTTCTAAGGGAGCGCATTTCATTCCTTGTAGGGAATCCATGTCGGCGCCTGAATTAGCTTCACTCTTCATTTCTCAATTTTTTCGGTACCATGGATATCCTGATAAGATAGTATCGGATCGTGGGGCTACGCTTGTATCAGCTTTTTGGACAGCAGTCCAAAAGCAATTAAGAATCAATCCTGCTCCGTCAACAGCGTTTCATCCTCAGTCTAATGGACAAACGGAGAGGACGAATCAGACTTTAGAAGCATATTTACGTCACTTCATTAGCTATCGTCAGCAACACCGCAAGCGCAACGCAAAACACCGAAATCTCACCGGATTTCATTGCGCTGCGCAGTCATCACAATATGGCGCTACGCAAGTCACCCGCAAAGGGAGTTGGTTATTTGTACCCACGGATGCGGAGCGGTTAAGCCAAAATATTTTCGCAATATTTTGGCAATATTGCGCAATCACATTCATTTAAATAAAGAAATTAAATTTAAAAATTATAACATGAGACCCTAGCTTTTGTTTATACTAATACCTTGTATTGCATATAAAAGATAAACAAAAATGAAATAACTATTTTTTCTTTTTTGATACACTAGCAATATACTCTTGAAGAGCCTTTGCTGCCTCTGCAAAGTCACCCTCTGGTATCATCCCTTCCTTCAACCAAGCTTGAGACCCCACTAAACACTCGATTGTCTTGGGTAGCATCCCACCGCGAGAAGGCGTGCAAACGTCTGCAGCTTCCGAGAACGTTCGCTCGCAAGCACATGAAGTCGCCGATACCGCCAGGTAATCACGAGCAAGTGGTGACAGGATGGGAAAGTGATGTTCATGTTCCTGTAAAGAGCAAATGTTAGTATAGCCCAATATGAATCAGTGAGAAAAGGATTCAAACATACCTTCCACCAACCAAGAATTGATTGGTCCTTCTTCAATGGGTACTTTCCTCCCAAGTAATCCTCAAGCTCGGATGAGGATGCATTGGTAGCACCCAGAGTTGAAGGTCCAAATACGTCAAACGTGTCAGGCTCGTGCTCAGGAGGAGTTGGTTCGATTCCAGGAGTTGGGGGTGGTTCTTTATCTTGGGTTTCTTCCCTTCGATTGTTGAAGGCATTCTCAATCGCCCAGTTTGACGAATCTTCTTGTTCGGGATAATGGAGGGAAAATAACTTCCCTCGAAATTGAGGGTTAAGAACTGTAGCTAATACTATACTATCGCATTCAACCGCTTCCTGTTGATACTTGCTGAGCCATTTGATCATCTCACTGATGGACTTGTTGATGCTTGCATAATCCTGTGATTCGTCTTGAAGAGCTTTGAGTTTGGTGAGTACCTGCTTGTATTCTACTAGGACTGTAGCACCGGTAGGTCCATTTCCCTCGACCCGCGCAGTTGCATCTACAAAGGTCTAGAAATAAAATAGAATTATTAGCGTATTGTTATATGGCAATGCGTGTCTGAATAAATGAGATAAATACCTTCAAAATCTTATTGACCAATTCGACTGCATGCCATTCTGCAGGAGAAATTGCCACTCCTTTAAAAAAACAGGCCTTGCGGTCTGCTGCAAGCATTGAGTTGATAACCTGAAAATGAAGAAGTGGTCAGCACTTATATGGTTAATGACATGAAGAAAGTTGAACATGCTTCATGTGCCTCACAGGCCACCTTGCGGCTCTGGTAGTGACTATTCCACCGAGTCTTGCAAGGACGCATGAGCATCCTACCTTTGTATCCCATACAAGCTGAATGAGTCTTGAAATCACTTCGCCTGGCTGCACTACTTGCAATTTGACCACTGACAGTATCAACCTTATATTACAAGTTTAAATGAAAGAAACAGAAGAAACATTAGATTGTTTCATTGAGAAGCATAAAAGAGATAAAGAGAGAATAGAGAGGATATCATTACCTTAACAAGTGCCAGGGCCACAAGATCCTCTTTGTCGCAAACACCCTCTTCTACGATGCCATCTTCTTCATCAACGCCATCAGGGTTTTCCGGTAAGCCATCGTCATTCTCTTCATCAGATTCTGAGTTGTCCATCTCAATACCATCCTGACCGCTATTCACCTCAAGATCGGGAATGGGCAGTGGAATGCTGTGAGGGCAGGGTACTCTTTTAGAGTACTCTGAGCTCACTAAAATTTGTAATATGGTATTTTATGATAATTTTATTTAATTTCTTATTTCAAATAGATAGTACTTACAATATGAATTAAGTAAGGGAAACAATAATGAAAGGGAAAAGGACTAAAGAGTCTGTTGGATAAATCCAGACAGACTACAGTTAGTTGACTCCTAAAAAGGAGGTTAGTAATTATAATGATAATAATTATAATTGATGGAAGTTGGATCCAAGACTTCCCTTCAATCTTTATATTATCAGATTGAAGAGTGAGATAAAGGTCACTAATCTGGTTGTTCTTAAAGTCACCAACTTGGGGTTGTTCTTAAGGTCACCAACCTGAAGTTCTTCTTAAGGTCACTAGCCTGAGTTGTTAAGGTCACTAACCTAGATTGTTTCTATTTAGGGGAAATAGAGGATCCAGAGGAGTGAAGTGTGTATTACTTACTTTTAATCAAGGAACTGATTTAAAGTTTATAGAAGTTAATCACTAGTCTTATAATTATAAGACTCTTGATTTTGTACTTCAGTTGAACTTTGATTAGTTCTTAAAAGTAGTGGGTAATAAATTGCTTGGGGATCTGTTGAAGGTTGAGAGAAGAGAGGTTTATATACCTTCTTCTCTAAACCTAATTGTAATGATATTTGTTCATATCATTACATTGGTTCAGGTTTATAATAATAATATATACTATTTTTATTATTGTTAATACTTAATTACATGTATGTGTTAAGTGTGATATGTAGTACAAGCATATTAACTCTTGAGACTGAGTAATGAGTTGTATTTAATGGTTTTATGTTTTTTATATATTACATGTTGCTACATGTGGCTATTAGTTTGTGTGTATATGTAATTAGGGTTTAACAACATCATATTACATATTCCACTTCATTATCATGTTATATATATGCAATTAGTGTCTACTTAGGTATACATATATATATAAGGGTATTTTAATCATTATAAGTTAGTCTTTGGGTACATGTATATGTACCCAGGGCTGACATTCCCCACCCTCAAAGGAGGTCATCACTTCTTTTCAGAAGGTTTATGAGCTCTTTTATGTGCTCTGAATTCCCTCAAGGTTGTTTTATTATTGGGTACTTTATCTGCTGGAAGCCATTCATCTTCATCCACACTTGTGTTCTTATATCTAGCCAGATAAAGTGTTGTGGGTTTCCCATCAACTTATAATTCCCTTTGTTTGATTATGGGTGACAAAATTTCTCACCTTCAGTTTCAATCTGATAGGCATTTTCTTAGGTATTTCCCTGTCAGGGAATTTGCTTTTATCTGAGGGATGGTATCTTTTTATCAATGATATTGGGAACACAGGGTGTTTCCTCCCAAATTCCTCAGTTAATGCTACTTCCACTGCATTGCTTCCTTGGAAGTTTAGTATGACAAACGGTCCTACAAATTGGTCCTGTAGTTTCTTTTTTCCTTGAAGATTATTGCAATTTGTAATTAAAAGTAGTACTTGTTCACCAACCAAAAATTTAGGTTCTTTATGTGTTTTATTCCATCTTTCTTGATTATAATTTACTGCATCTTCAATGCATTGAGCAGCTCAAGCTCTTGCTTTGCTGAGCATATCAAAGAAACTCAGAGATGTTGAGTGAAACTCAACATTTTCGTTTTTTATATGATCTTTTGAAAATCTTGGGCAATAGCCTCTCTATACTTCAAAAGGTTTCTTTCCTGTAGTAATGTGCACACTGCTATCGTAAGCTAGTTCTAATTCTGGTAGTAATTTGTGCCAGTCATGAGTAAAGCCATCTTTGTCTGTATATGACAGTCCTTCTGTGAAAAATCTTCTGATAATCTCAGTCAATGTACCAATGTTCCTTTCTCCAAGACCATCATTTTGAGGATGGTATGCTGGTCAAAGAGCTAATGTTGTCCAAATCAGCATGTGTAAGCTTTTCCCAAATTCTGAGGTGAATTTGGGATCTCTGTCACTTATTATTATTTGTGGTAATCCTATGTCACTAATGATTCTTTCCCAGAATAGTAATGCAATGTCTATGCAAAAATCTTGGTCTCTTTGAGAATCTGCCTACAATTCCTGATACACAGTTATAGTTGTTGATTACAGATGGTGGTAGTCCTGTAACAAAGTCCATACTGATCACTTCCCACAGGTATGTTGATTCTTCTATTCTTTGAAGTAAACCAAACCTTTTACCTGTTGCTTTGTTGGCTTTCTGACATTTTTCACAGGATTTAACATATTCTTTTACATCTGTTCTCCAGTTGAGCTACCATGCTGTAGTCTTGACTCTGTCAATAGTTCTATCTCCTGAAACGTATCCTGAAATAAACTCGTCATGGCACATGTGTAAGGTTTGTTGAATGTGTTCAGCTGTGTTTATTACTAATACTGCACTATGTTTTTCTCTAAAGTACAGCAAGTCTGATTCTAAACTTATCTTTCATCGAGACAAACCATCTTTCCAAGGTTGCTCAAGTGTACTTGATAGACCTAAATCAGTGTTTTGCGCTGATAAAATTCTAGTTAGTTTGGAGGTATTGCTATTTTTCTCATAGCTGGTTTTAACTTCATCAAAGAATTCTTCAGATAATTCACATAGGCGTATTCCTATTACCGGAATGTCTCTTTCCATTTCTTCAGGCTCCCATGCTGGATTACTTGAATCATTTGGTAGTGTCATTCTACTACTAAGTCCATCTGCATTGTTGTGGAACTTTTCTGGTCTGTGTGTTACGGTCATGAATGGTTTATACTATAGTATAGCCATCATCCATATCAACATATGTCTGCTTGGTGATTGTAAAATTTGTTAAAGATCTCACTCCGGTACAATTAGTGATAACTTCAAAGTAGCTACCATCAAGGTAGTCATGTAATTTTTCCAATTCCCATATCAGCACTAAAGCTTCTAGTTGAGGCAAAAAGTACCTAGTTTCAGTATTAGTTAATTCTCTAGATATGAAAACTATTGGTCCTTCTTTTTGGTTTACCATCAATAACCTGTAGTTGATGAAGTGCTGCACCTAGCCTTCTAATTGAAGCATCAACATATAGTCTAAAGGGTTTCTCAAAGTCAGGTTGAAATAGAATTGATGCTGTTTTTAACATTTGTTTTATTTTATTTAAAGCATCTATTCTTTCTTTTGTCATTTCAAACACTACACCTTTGGTGTAAAGTTTGTAGAGACTCCAAGTTATAATCCCAAAGTTAGGGATATGACCTCTATAGTAACTCGTGAAACCTAAAAATGAGCTTAGCTCTTGTTTATCTTTTGGGCAATGTTTTTGTAATACTTCTTCAACAGCATTTTGGTCTACTTCTACCCATAATCCTGACATTCAATGACCCAATGCTTTGCATTCTTCAAATCCAAAGTGGCATTTGCTCAGTGATATCGTCATACCCATGGCTTTTGCTCTGATGAGTACTTTTTCCATTGACTCTCAGTACTTTTCTCATGTGGTATAAAAAATAATGAAATCATCAATGTAGACTTTCAACCATCCTTCTTTGGAAAAATGCAGGAGTGTTTTTAATTCCAAAAGGCATTTGGAGATATTCTTATATTCCTAAATGGCAAACGATTCTGAGAATTCCTACTTGATTCTTCAACTATTGGTAACCTTTCATGATGTCCATAAGTGTGATGAATCTTGCTCTAAAAAGGATTGTTAATGATTGGTCTATCATTGATAATGGATACCTGTCAGGAGTAGTGTATTGGTTTAGAGCTCAAAAGTCTCCACCCAATCTAGATTTATAATTATGCCAAGAAATTAGCACAGGTGTTTTAAAATCTACTTCTTCATCACTCTCTACTTTTTGTATTACACCCATACGTAGTAGTTGTTCAATGTGTTTCTCAATTTCTTTCCTGCTTTGTGGACTAGCTGGATTTTCTCCTTGTCTCAGTATAGGCAGGTAAGGTTTTTCTATTGTGAGATTGATTGTCACTGGGTGGTTTGGAACCACTGCTAGACTGTTTTCTCCTAAACCACATTGGTCTTTGTATTCAATCACCTTTTTGATTATGTCTTCTTTTTGATTATATGTAAGATTAGGTCAAAATGAAGCTTCTAATATTCTTTCTTGTATGTTCTTTGCACATTCCAAGTTTTTAAATTCTTTAGAATTGTTATCTTCTTTAATTGATAAAATTTCTTTGTGTTGAATTAAGGCAAATTTTACACTTTTGTTGTTATTGCCAATAGTGAAATATTTCTCCTTACTCCGGAATATATCAAATCCATATTGACTTAGATTTTATGCTCCTAATATGAAGTACTTATTGTTTGCGTTCTCCATTGCTACAAACCTGGCATGCATTCTAATGGATTGTTTGGTATGGGGAAATATTACAGGGAGACTAATTACAACTAGAGCGTGAAGTTTACTACCAACTCCAGAAATTTTTACATGGCTGCTGGGCATACATTTTTTCTTGACAGTCTGGTACAATCTCAGATAAGAAATGTTTTCCAAAAGTTGAACATGAAGCTCCACTATCTAGAAGTATTGGTACTTTACAATTGTTAATTAATGCTCTGGCCATAGTATGGTGGCCTAGTGTATGTGCCGTTCCTTCTCCTGGGTTAGATTTTAGTAATCTAGCATCAACAATCTTACCCATTTGCATATCATCTTGCCATGAGTGAGGCACATCTGCTGCAGCTTTCAATTTGTTGATATCTTCCACATTATTACTATGCATATCAATTGTACCAACAATGTGTTGATGGTCTTCATAATCAGTTTCTGTCCGTGATTCATCTGATAATTCTCCTCCTTGAAAGCCATACTCATCATTCATGTGGTCACTATCTTCAAAGTTTTCTTCAATCATGTTGATTTTCTTTTCTTTACATCCTCTCCATTGATGTTTTGTATTTTTACTGCCACAGTTTGGACAAGCTTTAAAGGGTATTTTTTTTTAGTTGTGCTTGGTTGAACTTTTGTACTAGAGAGGCCTTGTACTTTTTTCTGGGATCAATTGTACTTTGTCAAAATCTGTTTTTGCCTCTCGGTGAAGGGTCAACCCTTTGGTTATCATCAGCAATGAAAATTGTTTGTTGATTAATTGCTGGTTGATGTACATAATCTTGTGCTCTGGGATCACTGTCATTTTTTAAGCTCTTGGGTGAGTGCCATTCTTGCCCGGTTGGCATCTTGTTCCATCTGCACTAGTTTATGTTGTATTTCAACATTCTCTTCTAGTAGTTGTTTGTGTAACATTTCCTGATTCTTAGATAACTGATCAGTAAGTTTTTTGAAATGTATCTATTGTTTGTATCAATTCTCTTTGTAGTTGATCATGATTATCTTTCATGTTTTCTTGTAGAGAGTGGTAAGATTTCATCATACCACTCTCAGTTTGTTGTTGTTGCCCATTTAAGTTTTCTTTGACTTTTGTTACGGATTGGTCATCTTTAATTTCACAAATTGTTGACCTAATGGAGCTTTTGTGTTTCTCAAATCTCTCCAATAGAGCTTCAATCTTATTGTAAGGATCTTTAATTGGCAATTTAATTTGTTTGTCTAGCTTTGTATCTAATTGTTTGATTGCATTGTTTATTTCTACCAAATCACAAACTACTTCACTAGTGTTTTTGAGTGAATCTTTATTTATTGTATCATTGATCTTTTTGTCATATGGGTCAATTTTTTGACAATATCCTTTTCTGACTTTCTAGAATGCGTGTAGCAAGTTGATTGGCCAAATGAGTTATTTTGTTAAACATATTTTGTTCAGATGAATCTTTCAGTCTTCTGCTTACTATTTCTTTAATTTGCATTACAATAGCCTGGGTTTTATTCAGCTTATACATTGGTGTGAGTTCTGAGTTTTGGATCTCAGTTGTATTTGATGTTGTAGCACTGTCATCTTTCTCATCTGATGTTGATTCTTTTTGTTTTCCTTTATCTGTAGGAATTGTTTTATTCTCATGTTTCTTTTCCTGTCTCAACTCACTTATTTGTTTTCTTTCCACTTTGTTTGTGTAATCTGTTTTGTTAAAAAACTGGTATCTTGGCTTGCATACTTGCAATGGACCATTTGGTAATCAAACTCCAGGGGGATTTGAGTTCCTAGCCACACATGTACAACCTAAGGAGCTCCTGTCCTACTCTCATATGGTCGAGTCAAGCACAAGACCATTGAAATATTTGAGGAAGTCTGCTTCAAGCAAGATAACTCTGAAGTCTATGATCAAGCAGATGACGATGAAGGGGATCCTGAAGGCCAACAAAGTATGGTGATCAGTTCCAAGATGGATAAAGTAGAGGAAAGTGGGGCAGGAATTCCATCAGATGAAAGAATCACACATTGGTTATCAATCATTCAAATTAACTAATCACCGATCTTAGCGATTGTAACTCTTTTATCAGAAGAAAGATGGTATCATTGGTGTGCTTCTGTTATGATTAGGATTAGTCTTTCGATTTACATTTCTCAAAGATTAGATCAAACTGTGAAGGTTGTATTATGTTTTGTTCAGTTTGCGATCTCAATGGTTTGGATCTTAACAATTGTAAATGAGGTGATCAGGGCTTTAGAAACTATTGGAGAGATCTTGGGATTGAGTAATGTGGTTATCGGGCTTACGATCTTTGCAGCTGGGAATTCATTGGGAGATTTAGTAGCCAATGTCACTGATCAGTCTTTAATGTTCAAAAGAAAATCAAAGATATGTTGTTATAGCTAAGTATCTGCTCAGTCTCACCATTGATTTGAGTAGTCCATCATGATCCTTATGACTGTTCACCTTTGATTCTGATGGTCATGAGGTCCCTTTCTCTCATCCAGAGCTATCAGTCTATTTTAAGAAACGTTAGGCCATGATTGATGAGGTGTATGTCATCGAGAAAATCTCCAATACAATTCTCAAAAAAGTATCACTGTGTAATTGTCGTACATGAGTCTTCTTGGCAGGCTAATAAATGAGTACTAGTTGTTCTCTGACGAGCTGTTTGCTTGTTAATGTGTGATATTGTTGTTAGGAGATCTTTTGGTTGATCACCTGCGGTGGTAAGTTGGATAGGTTATTGATTAGCCTGATAACAATCGGTTAATCAGATGGAAGAGTTGTCTGAAGAGCTATTGAGATGAAAATAAATTGTGCTCTGATACAAGGGAGGTTGTTGATTGGAGGTTTATCCGATGTGAGCGATGCAGGGTTGATCTAAAATCAAAGTGAAATTTGAAATTTGAAATCTGTTGAGATCGAATTGATTGATCTAGAGAGCGTAGAAAACATCAAACAGTATCAATGAATATAAAAAAAATCAAATCTTCAATTGGTAGGTGAAATTCAAAATTTGAGATCAAATCGAACCTTGATCAAGTCTAAATTTGAATTGGACCGATCGATCCAAATTCAAAAAGATGAACACTTCAAAAACAAAGAGAAAAACAAAAAGGGAGAAAACAAAGAGAGAGAAAACATACATATTTAGATCATTGAAATCAAATTGATTGAATTGGATCGATTGATATAACTATTAAGTAAGAATCAAATTAGATTGAAAAAAAAAATCAATTTTTTGATGTTAGATCGGTCTCAAAGTTTCTAGTAAGATCAATCAATTTCCTTAGCTTCGATCTTGATTTTCTTTCTTTTCATGTAAGTTTTTTTTTTCTATCTTGTTTCTTACAAATTCAATCACATTCTTAATCAATTTCTCTTCCCTGTGATTTAGATTGTTTTGCGGATTTCCTAATTTGATCGGTCTAGTTGAATCTGAGGATTTAGTTTGAATTCACTTTAATTTGAAGATATCATTAGGATTAAAAATAATGAATATATAAATAATAAAATGATTGAAGTTTGTTATTTTTGACTGGTGATTTCATTTATTGTAGTGTCTTGTCTCGCCAATCTAATCAAAAGCCGTGGATGTGATGGATCTTGGTCAGGTTCCTTTGTTCTAAGCAAAAAATCAATTGATTACACGCTGACTCACTTTTGTATTCTCTTCCCCTTATTTGTCTATGCTCGTTGTTAGCAACTCCTTGTTTGATGTGATTTTCGATAATTTGTCTGCGGTCGTAAGTGGGATGGAAGTAATTTGATCTCCTGGTTTTGATCACTCGGTTGAATCGATTCTTGTTGGTAGATGAAGTTGTTCAAAATCATTGTTTGAGTGAATTGATCTTGGTGATTTGATTATGAAGGTGGCTTTATTTATTCATTGATTCTTCTTCCAAGTAAAAAAATATGATATACCTGTAAAGAGAAGCTTTTGGTCCGATTTCGGATCTTCTGGAAGATTCTAAATTTTGATCTAATTCCACTTTTGATTTCTGATTATTGATTTGATTTCTTTCGCTTCCTCCACATCTATTATCCTGAATTTGATCGATCGTCGTTTGCTGAGTTATATTGAAGAATTGGTCGTTGATAGTATTTTATTAATTTGGGTTAGTCTTATGAAATTCGATTTGTTATTTTTATTGTATGTGTAATACTGTCCGATCCGTTCTCAAAGTGAGATATCGGGGGTTTTTTTGTATTGGTAGTACTCGATATTGTATTTATAGAGTAGCACGTGAATAAATTTGAATAGATTAAAATTTAGTAAAAATTTAAAAAAATGTAGAACAAGATCAGGGGTTTATTATAATCAATTGCTACCAGAATGATTTCTGAAGGTTATTAAGATTTAATTGTTTTTGTGATTCTTATAATTTGATTGGCTGGTAGGTGCTTAATCAGAATTAATTCTGTCTTTCACTCTAATATGGTGTTTTTGTCTAGTGATATGATGTCTCACACTTTGTAAAGTTTGAGGTTGGGTTTCAACACGATGAGGCCCCCAAATGTGAGGGCAGGGTACTCTTTTAGAGTACTCTGAGCTCACTAAAATTTGTAATATGGTATTTTATGATAATTTTATTTAATTTCTTATTTCAAATAGATAGTACTTACAATATGAATTAAGTAAGGGAAACAATAATGAAAGGGAAAAGGACTAAAGAGTCTGTTGGATAAATCCAGACAGACTACAGTTAGTTGACTCCTAAAAAGGAGGTTAGTAATTATAATGATAATAATTATAATTGATGGAAGTTGGATCCAAGACTTCCCTTCAATCTTTATATTATCAGATTGAAGAGTGAGATAAAGGTCACTAATCTGGTTGTTCTTAAAGTCACCAACTTGGGGTTGTTCTTAAGGTCACCAACCTGAAGTTCTTCTTAAGGTCACTAGCCTGAGTTGTTAAGGTCACTAACCTAGATTGTTTCTATTTAGGGGAAATAGAGGATCCAGAGGAGTGAAGTGTGTATTACTTACTTTTAATCAAGGAACTGATTTAAAGTTTATAGAAGTTAATCACTAGTCTTATAATTATAAGACTCTTGATTTTGTACTTCAGTTGAACTTTGATTAGTTCTTAAAAGTAGTGGGTAATAAATTGCTTGGGGATCTGTTGAAGGTTGAGAGAAGAGAGGTTTATATACCTTCTTCTCTAAACCTAATTGTAATGATATTTGTTCATATCATTACATTGGTTCAGGTTTATAATAATAATATATACTATTTTTATTATTGTTAATACTTAATTACATGTATGTGTTAAGTGTGATATGTAGTACAAGCATATTAACTCTTGAGACTGAGTAATGAGTTGTATTTAATGGTTTTATGTTTTTTATATATTACATGTTGCTACATGTGGCTATTAGTTTGTGTGTATATGTAATTAGGGTTTAACAACATCATATTACATATTCCACTTCATTATCATGTTATATATATGCAATTAGTGTCTACTTAGGTATACATATATATATAAGGGTATTTTAATCATTATAAGTTAGTCTTTGGGTACATGTATATGTACCCAGGGCTGACAAATGCCTTCTGGAATCGCCGGCTTCGAAGTCGAAACCTTTTGACCTAGGATTCGAAGGCCATGCCCAACTGTCAGATTCAGTTTATGGGCATAGCAACGCACATGGTGCGCTCGACTGTCCCAGAAAACCGGATCGTCCGCGTTCATGAACATATGTTGAAGTTCTTGGGCCATAGGACCATTATTCCCGCCGCTGTCGGTTGTCTGGGCTAACATGTAGATGGAAGAAGTAAACAAAATTAGCTTGAATGGAGCGGTAAGTAAATAGTGAGAAATTACTTATCTTATTATGAAGACCGTGGCGGATGAGAAATCGACCAATGGGTCTTGCTAAGAGAGCCCCAAAGTGTCTCCAAGCGACCATCTTGAGGGTCAAGTGAGTTGACTTGTAGTTCCAATCATCGTCGATGTAATTGGCCGTTGCACCGATGAAGGCGTATCGGTTGCCTTTGGTGGTCCAAACGTCGTGAATTGAGCAGAACTTACCTTTGTTGGTCTAGATATCAATGATCAGAAACAAATGTCAATGGATGAAATATGAAAAAGTTGTGAAAAAAGAAATTACGTACTTTTATGCTATTGATTGCTTTTTCGTGCAAGCCTGAATAGAATATCACCGACTGCTGAGCTGCCCAAGTTCTTGATCTAACCACAGCACCCCGATTGATAGAGTGAAAAGCAGCTCGGAGAGCTGGGTCTTCAAATCGGGCCCAAGGAAGGGCGTGTCGTACAACCCACATGACTAACATCATGTTCAAGAGATCTACAGTAAAGGTCGGTCCAGAGAAAAAAGGGGTTAAGCTACCTTTTTCGTTTTTTTTGTTTGCCTCTAGCTTTTCTTTATAAGAAGGTGGAAGAGTAAGTCCGGCCAGGATGGCCTTATGTCGCATCTTGCAAACAGGTCGTGTCGCACTGCCGTCGCGATGACCTCGTAAGTTGAAGTAAGAGGTGCCCGTCTTGTCACCTAAAAAGGTCTGGTGACAATATCGGCATTGGTGATTACGAACCTAGACAATTTAATCAGGTTAGTATATTGGTGTGAGACTGAGACTATTGAAGGAACAATCTACTTACATCCGGGTCATGAAAATATTTTAGAAGGCCCTTCACATCTAGACTCCGAGACTTGTTGTAGCCGGGTTCGTTGTTGGACCCGAGGACTTCGATAGAAGACTCTTGATCAAGATCGACTCCGTCTGGAATCTCGAAGACCTGGAACAATAAGGACTTGTGTTAGTATCATGGGAGATATGAGAAGAAGTAATTCATACAAGTGTGACTTACTTCAACAGTGGATTGCTTCGATGATTGACGTGTCCCGCTGGATGATGCAGCTGAAGTCCCAACATTCGATCGCTTTGATGGTGATGGTTGGGGTGTCCAGCTGTGCAAAGATGGTGAAGGCGACCGAACACGCTTGCTGGTAGACGATCGAATCTAAAAATCAAAAATTGATCGATCATCTATCTTGTGCATGATAGATCATTGAGAGATGGGCTTACCTTTCCTTGTGTATTGGGCTTGGTCTTTGGCACAGCAGGGAGAGCCGTATCCTTGTGTTTTACAGCTGGTGGTCGAGGTGAAGGACGTCGATTGGAAAGAGGACCGGGGCTTCCATCACCGGGAGTCGATTGACGAGTGAGAGCGGTACGAGAATCGTTCGGAGTGATCTGAAAGCCTGGCTGGGGATGGGAAGGACTAGGTGGGCGAAGAGTTCTAGTTGACGACCTACTGGGAACTTGAAGACTTTGGGAGGAACCTTTGGCAATAGCCATTCTAATGGGGTAATTAGCGATAAGAGTCAGTTCGATTGTATTGGGATCCAAGCTATTGGAGAAAAAAAAACTTACCTTACGATCTTTGCAACAGTCATGTGAAGATAGAGGCCTGACCCACAAGGCGGCCATATTCGAGGTTTTTTCGAGGTCCAGGGGCGATGGTATGGTGTTCGAAGGCCTGTCCAAACGCCACAATCCATCTTGGGCGAGGCGGGTGATTGTATTGTGGTGATTGTGGATAAGGAAGGTGGAGGTGTTGAGAGTTGAGGAACGCACGGGACCCCTGGGTAAAGGGTTTCACTCCGCTATGTTTTGGAAATAGCGGGGTGAGAACCCCATTTTGTTGCGGGTTTCTGAGCACCGGGTTTTTGCAACCCGGGTTGCGGTGCTCTGGTCCCGCTATTGATAGGGGGGCTGTTGCGGCGCCAAGATACACTACGCAACCGCACCGCAAAGACAAAATGGTGCGTAGCGGTTGCGCCATTGTCGTCAGGATGATTGGGTAGAACTATTACCCATGGCCGAATTTTGTTTCAACAATTCCACATCTTCTTCCACTCAGCTTACACCATTTTTTGCTTGGCAAGGGTTTCATCCCAGAGCAAATAGTTTTACGGAATTCTCAAGAGTACCACATGCTGATGAATTTGTTGAACATTTAGAAGCAACTCAATTGAATCTTTTACTTTCATTAAAACATGCAAAATTATCTCAAGCAAATTTTTATAATAAACATCGTCGTCAAGGACCTACTTATTCACCAGGAGATTTAGTTTGGTTATCTTGACAAAACATCACCTCCGCTAGACCTTCTTCAAAGCTGGACTATCAACGTATTGGCCCTTTTCCAGTAATAGAAATGGTGGGAGCCAACGCAGTTAGATTGGATTTGGGAAGTACCTATTCGAGATTACACCCCGTGTTCAATATATGTCTCATTTCCCCTTTTATTTCTCCTACAGTAGGAGGACGGTTATCAACGGATCAATTACCGGCAATGAAGGATCATTTGACTCAGGCTCATGATTGGAGACATGTTAGTGGGATCTTGGATTATCGTAGAAAAGGGAAAGCTCAGCCAGAATATCTGTTGCGTTGGATAAACCGGCCTCCTTCAGATGATACTTGGGTATCTTTACCGGATATTTCATCAGATCTGGATCTGTTTATTCTTAATTTTCATGCAAAATATCCTCAATTCCCACTCCACTCTTTTTTTTCGGGAACTCGTTTTTCTATGGGTTATCAAGCAGCTTTGGGAAGATTATAGGTGGACGGCAATTATTATTGTAATGATTTGTAGAATTACGGTACTCAAAGTCAAAAGGTAGAATCTACCTTTTTGGAAAACCTAACTTTGTTTTAAAAAAAAACTTGGCCCCGACCGGAAAAATTAAGATTTCCTGTTTTCCACTGCCAATCACCTACTTTCACCTTTGTACATACATCACCACAAGACAAAGGTTGTGGGGTGAAATCAAAGACAAATGAGACCTTAACTGAGGCTTGAAACAAATCCAAGGACAGAGGTAATTGGACACTGACACACGGCATGATTATAGGAAGTGCTGAGTGCATAAGTAGGCACAGGGTCCTCAAAGCCTAGAAATTTTGTAGTTTTTTTTCTCCACCAAAAAAATCTAGGTTAAAAAAAAGTCAGAATCTACCTTTTGACTTTGAGTACCGCTAATGTGTATAAGGTTGCTAGGATACTGAAGAATTGCGGATTAAAGATGTATAGTAAAAGAAAACATGTTATTGGAAATAGGTTGTTAGGGATGATTTAGAAGAAATCAGTATATATAGGTTGTAGAAAGAATATGTTGTTAGCTCTTTTCTCTATCGAATCATTAAAGTATTATTGTCACTCTTCATAAACACTTAACCCATACCTCAGATAATCTATGCTATCTGAAAGTATGGACGAGAGCCCTTACACCACAAAGACAGTTTTGTGCGGCAGGGTGTCCGGGCGTGTCCGAAATCGGTACACGACCCGACGTCCGTTACGGGGATGCCGGCCTGACATCCACGTGCGAAGTTATCCGCAGTGCATCCGGTGGATGCGCGGCGGATATCCTTGCTAGGATGCCATGCCAGCACACTGTGGTAGGATCACCCAGGGATGCCCAATTGAGCGGGCATCCCCAGGGTGTACTCCAGACAAACAGTAGGCATCTGATCTTCGATATCCAAAAGGCAGTCGGAGCAACGGGGATCCGGAGATCACCACTGCTCAGCATCCACTGGACGCCGAGACGCCATCCATCAGCCATCCCAATTGCAACTCGGGTGATCTTTCCACCGCAAAACCTGATCGATCACCGGTAAGTCATACTTCTCTGTCCTTTCTCTCAACTTCTCTTTTTGTTAAATCTTTTCCTCTTGTTTTCTCGAATGTAATCGAACGTTTGTTATTGCAATTCATCCAATTGGCTCTTGTGGACTTCAAATTCCTTTGTTTTAAAAAGTTAACTTTGAACATTTTTTTCTTCTTCCATTCAATTTGATCATTTTTTGACTTAAAACTTCATCAGATTCAAATTTCTAAAATCACCCAAAACACAAACCCACTTATGAAGACTTTCTTTTAATATAGATATATATGTATATATGTATAAAAATCACTTCTTTGTTTGCTTCTTCACATTTAACCAAACCAAACCATCCTTCTTTTTAAAACAAAAGAAAGATGAGATAAGAAAGCAACCAAGAAAAAAAACTAATGCATCTTTTTTATGTTCTTTGTATATCACAATGCAAAACCTACATACAACTCTATTACAATGAAAGAAGGGAAAGAAAAGAAAAGAAGAACAACAAAGGAGAAAAAAAGAAATTAATAAGGAGAGCTAGAGAGAAGAGAGATAGAACAAGCCTGGTGGATAAACAAAAAGCAGGTGTGACACCACAAACATCTTTTGGTGGTGCAAAGGAGGATATTTTGGAAAAGACAATGATTTGATTTGAATTATCAATGAACAAACTTACCACTTCTTTTCTTTTTACCTTGTTTAGGTTTCTCCGAACTCCAAGCTATCAATCTTTTATGTTTCCTTTTCTTAAGTTGACTTTATTCATTAATTTAATGATCATTTGATTTTGAAATAGATGGAGGTGGGAAAGAATGAAGATTGAACAAAGTACCTGGATGATCAAATGGTCAAAAGTGTCATGTGAGCGGATGAAGAGGACGCTTTGATCTATCTTGTTGACCAAAGTGTTCTCCTAAACCAAAACCAAATCCAATCCATCAGCTCATTCCTTCTTCCTGATTTAAATTCATTCATTCATCTTCACTTACAATCCTCACTCTCTTCTTCTTTCCATCATCATCATCTTCATCAAAATCATCATGACCTCCATCTGATCGGGTGATTTGATTCCATCTTGATCACCATCTTTAATCATCTTCAACTTGATTCTATCAAATCAAAAACTAATCAAACTCTTCTTGAATCTTAGACTTGATGGATTTAGAAATCAAATATAAACAAATGATGATCAGAGTCCATTCATTGACTGGATAGATTGATTGAAGAAACCCTTTTCCGAACGATTTAATTTAGGACTTAAACCGTTTGATGATTGGAGTTGAGTGACTTGATTTGGATTCAACTTTCTCATTCATCAATTCAAATTCAAATTCAAATTCGAATCCAAATGAATGAATTATGAGGCCAATCCCTGGTGAACTCATTTCAACTCAACCCCATTCTCATTCACATGATCATCCGATCGATCATGGTCATCTTGGTTTCATTTCACTCGACAAGTAACCCCCCAAAAAAATCCAAATCACTCAATTGCTCACTTTCTTTTTTCTTCTTCTTCTCATTTGCTTTCATTGGTTCTCATCTAGATACTCATTAGCATTTAAATCATCCTGGAAAGTTTACTGAAGAAGATTTACCTAATTATGAGGGTTAAGATTGGATTGAAAGAGCTTTTACAATTGGGATTAGTGGGTAAGGGATTTGATTTTGAAAACTGATCCGAATCAGTTCAAATCAGAAAGAACAAAATGGGATATTGTTAAAAACACTCTGGCTTCTGTGACTGATATAGAACTTGATGATAAAGATGATTTATCGACTCCTGCTGATTCAAATCCAAGGGACAAACGTGTTACACTTTCTGAGAAAACGTAAGTTTGTTCTTTCTCTTAGATTTCATCAAGTTTCATACGATCAAACTGTGAAAATTCTAGGCTCAAATGGTGTGTTTATAAAAACTAATGTATAAATTTTTGCTTTTTTTTTGGAACTGCGTCAGAGTTTTAGTTTGAATTTGACTCGGAACTTGAAAGTGTTGAGTCATGATGAGTTCTTAGGAATCGCTCGTGATACATATACCTCACTCTTAGGATGTCTTCAAGCATTGAAAATTCAATCTGATGCATTTTTTAGTATTGCTGAAGAAGTTTATAATCAGCAACTTGCGACCAAAGTCGCTTCAAATTCGATCGCTGATGATCTATCCAAGTCTGAGCTGGTCTTATCAAGCCCGACAAAGATTCAAGACGATGCAATGAATGTCAAAAAATCAGAATCTTCAATCGGAGTTTCAGTTGATCTTGATGCTTCAAAGAGTGATATGAATGAAGTAGTACAAGCGGCAGCAGAACTTGCCAACTTACGTTTTTCAAAAGTGATTGGAGTAAGAACTGAAGTTCATGCAAGCTTAAGTCTACGTGATTTCTTTGCGATCTTCGATATTAGTTGGAAGTTTGTTGTAAAATGTGAAGTGATCAGTCGAAGGATGATTGTAGCTCTTAGAGGTGTTATTGCATCTTTTTCATTATGTTATATCTCATTTTCATTGTCTCATTCTACATCTTTTTCTCGCTCTTATTTTTTTCACACTTGTCTTCTTTTTCTGGACTTTACTCTTTTGCTTGCTTTTAATCTTCAATTTCACTCTGTTTCTCGCTTTCCTTTTGTTTCTTGGTCTCCTTCTTTTGGTCATTTGTACTATCTTTATTACAGTTTTTACGATTTTTACTCATTTGTCAATGTTGATAACTTTTATATTACAAATACATAGCTTATATTATCGTTACTCCATCAATCCAAACAACTCTACAAGCGAGTTCAAATACAACCCGTAGGAATCTGTAGCGGAAATATCTACAGGCTGATCGGCTGAAATGCACCGCCAGCTTATCCAGTGCTCAGCAGGCTGGCTGTCCAGCGGACAGCCAGAAGCGATCCTCCGGGGATCAGTGCTGCAACTATCCTCCTGACAAACCTTGATGGATGTCAGGTGGATGCAGGTCTGGGGTCTGCGGGCTGTTGACTTGGACATCCCCACTCGGGCGTCCACAGACCCAAATACCGTTGTGTTGTGGGTGGATGTCCGTCCCCCACCAAGACAAATGGGACATCCACAGGACACCCGGGTGTCCTTGTGGTGTACATGTTCAAATACCCTTCCACGCATTATGGCAGGAGAAGTATGGGAATATACAGGTTTCTAGCACGACAACGTCAACAAGTTCTTTCAATTTCTTCTCAACATCACCTTCAACATCAACATCAACATCACCATCACCATCACCATCAAGCTCAAGCTCAAGCTCGACTGCATCAAATCTAATCAGAACGGATTGAATAAAACCTAATCAAAACCAATCAAAACTTCATTCAATCTATTTTAAAATCATCTGTCATCTTTCAAAAAGTAAACTCATCATAATCGATCACATCATTATAGGACAATTTATTGCTACATTCAATTAGGAAGGCTTTTGACCGCACAGGTGGACGATGCGATTTCAATTCCTTTGTGTCTCTGGAACTCTCTTTCTACTGTTCACCTTTGGATTCACTCCTTTGGTCTTTGCTACTGAAAAAACTACGACCACTTCAACAGAATCAACATCTACCTCAACTCAAAATGATAATTTGCCTCCTCCACCTTCAGAATCGAAAACTTCTGGGGATTCTATAGATGATTCTCTTCCTTCTCAGTCACTGAACCCTCCACCATCAGAAGGTACGAAACTCAAATATCAATTCTTGTAAAGACAAATTGTCCGGAAGGGTTCACTGACTTGTCTGATTTGATCAATTCTCAGGTGTTTTGTTATATAATCGTGCCCAACGTCTACTTAATCATGTTCAGGCTCATTCAACACCTATTCCACCTCGAACTTCACTTCAACCTTCAGCTTCAGTTCTTTCTCCCTCATCTTACTCTCCTCTCCTGGAGCAGACCTCGTGGCTTAACCGTGGTATATTTTCTTACCTAATCAAGCTCATCTGTCAAACAAAACCGTCAACATCATTTGATGATGCTTCTCAATCAATCTCTGAAAGGAAAAGAAATGGATTAATCAACTTTTTAATGCTTCCACGTCGAATCTTTGATAAGTTTGGAAGAACATCAGAACGGATCACTAAAGCTGGTAGAAAGAATGGTAGCGCTAAGATCTTAGGTCAAAGAGATGCTGAAGAGGCTACTTATCGAGCAGCTGAACTTCTTGAGCGAGCTACATATGATCATGGAAACCCTGATGCTGGTCTAGCTTTAGGTAACTTATGGCTCTGGGGCGGCAATCCTCCTAGTCTCATTAAACGGAATGCTACAAAAGCTATGCAAGCCTATAAATGGGTTGCCGATCTTACTGGTAATGCTACTGCTCAAGCAAATCTGGCGTTTCTTTACGCAACAGGTTACGGTGGCGTCTTAGGAAATGAGCTGGCTAACACTGGTGATCAGAGTACTGCACTTTTGTATTACACTTTTGCTGCTCTGGGGGGTGATTATGCGGCCGAGATGTCTCTGGGTTATCGTCATTGGACCGGGATTGGAACTAAACAGAGTTGTGGTGATGCGTTGCCATTCTACAAAAGTGCGGCTACTAAAGGTGAGTCAAACTTATGCTGGATGAGATTTTCATCTAAATTTCAGTTTACTCATTATTTGATCTTCAAACAGCTATGAAAACTTTCAACTCAGGTCCACCCGGTGGTCATCATATGCCGCCTCTCAAGGTTCGTCTGTCTGATCGAGATGGTGGGGTGTATGGACCAGGTGCTTCTGTTGCTTCGACTGGCAGTAATCGACACCAACACTCACCTCAACATCCAGCCACAGTTCAAGAGTGGAATGATGTTTTGGAATTTTATCGTCAGTTATCAATTCTTGTCTACATCAGATTCTTTCTCGTCAGCTGATGAGATACTTTTTTTTCAGAATTCCATGCCGAGAGAGGGGACGCTACATTTATGTTTCGACTTGGTCGAATTTATTATTATGGCTTTGGAACTGCTGGAGATGATATTAAAGACTTTGCGGTCACAAATGGTCGTAATTTTCGAAAAGCCCTGATGTGGTTTAATCGGATCGCCAGAACAGTTTGGCCTAGAGATCCTGAAGCTGCCACTTCTCCTAATGGTCAATCTTTTCAAAATTCGCAAGGACATTGGCAAACACCTGTGATCGGAGCCTATGACGCATCAAAAGATGTGAAGTTGAAGGTTGATGAGCATCAAGCTATGGCTGCTGGCTTAGCCGCTGGGTTCTTAGGACGGCTTTACCTTAGAGGAGAAGGAGTGCCACGCAACAATGCCAAAGCGTTTTTATGGTTTAGTCGTGGTGAAGCTCAAGTAAGTTAACTATATCTCTTCTTTACATCTATCTCATCATTAACTTTTGTTATCATATGTATCATCTTCAGGGTGACCGAGAGTCTCACAACGGATTGGGTATCATGTATCGGGATGGATTAGGTGTACAAGAAGACATTGACAAAGCTGTGGATTACTTTCAGACAGCTGCGAATGCAGAGCTCGCCGACGCACATGTCAATCTTGGAAGATACTATATGGGTCAGTCTGTCATCTTCAGTCGAATAACGAATCAGATGTGAACCTGACTTTCTTTACACAATCATCTCATCTTTTTAGGAGTTGACGATTATGTCAGCGCTGTGTCTTTCTTCGACTCCGCCATCAAACATGGCGACAGTTTTCAATCATACTTTTACCTAGCTGAAATCAATTCGGAACAGATCGGACGTGCTGATCTATGTCCGATAGCTGTAGCGTTTTACAAACGTGTTGCTGAACGAGGTGATTGGTTTCAAGAAGTGTTTTGGAAAGCTGAAAAAGCTTGGGCAGATGGAGATGAAGCTACTGCACTATTGGGTTATTGGATGACAGCTGAACGTGGATATGAAGTGGCTCAGAATAATATGGCCTATATCTTGGATCGTCATAAACGTCGAATCCGATTGCCTATTGAACAATATTCTAGTAATTCTACCGATCGTCTCGCTCTTACCTACTGGACTCGATCAGCTGCACAAGATAATATTGATGCATTGGTGAAGATGGGTGATTATTATTTATCAGGTCATGGTACATTATCTGGGCTCCCTCAACCTGAGAAAGCAGCTGCATGTTATCAAACTGCGACCAATACACATCTGAGTGCTATGTCAATGTGGAATTTGGGATGGATGCACGAGAATGGGATCGGAGTTTCACAAGATTATCATTTGGCGAAGCGGTTTTATGATCTGGCTCTCGAGACTAACACAGAGGCATCTTTACCCGTCACATTATCATTGATCAAACTTTACGCTCGTTCCTTGTGGGGTTATGTGGTCCATGGTAATGCGAAACATCTTTCACTCTTTACATATTCGAATGAAGATGCGGCTAAATCCGGATGGTGGTCATTACGTAAAGTTCGGGATGAGATCACCAAGAAATGGTTTGGGATTGCACCACCTGCAGGAGCCAATCAAGACGGAGGACCACCACGAACGTCGAATGGGGATATGCCAATGTCAGATGCTGAAGCAGCTGCATTTGATGTCACTGCTGCTCAGCGTGCATTGCAACAGGATGATGATCCGGTAGAATGGGCCAGAAATGCACGTGATCGAGAGAGGTTGCAGACCGAAGAAGGGGATGACGATGATTTGTTCTTGGCTGGTGAGGGTGGTGACGATTTCATTGAAACGATTGGTATCCTCTTCCTGTGTCTTGGTGTTGGGTATGTTCTGTTTGTTTTGAGTGTTCTACTACTTATGATTCTGTTTGTTGACTCTGATTGTGATTGCAATCTGCTGAATCGGTCCTTTTCTCGGATCCAGTGCGTTTATCTTTCTACGGCAGCAACGGGAACAAGCAAATGCGAGGGCCGAAACCGAACGTCAAGCGACTGAAGTACCAGAAGCGACTGTGAACGCAGTGCCGACACCCACCACAACGATTGCTGACAACACCAACACATCCACCTCGTTCACGACCAGTACCAGCTTAGAATCATCTTCAACACTCCATCCATCCAGTGAAAATGATTCAAATGGTTTGATTACTCGTAGACGGACCAATGAATCCGGTTCTAGATCTAACAATGATGAGAGTAATACCCAGACTGAGTAAGAATTTTGTTTAAAAAATGGATTTAGTTTGCTGAAGAAGATGTAATTTTATAACAACAATAGCCAGTTGAGTGATATTGTGCTAGAAAAGAATATATATATATGATTCAAAGAGCTCAAGTTATGCAATTTGTATAGTGGCTTTGAAGAGAGTTAATGATCCATGAGTGGGTTTATCGATTTGAGAAAATCATTCACTTCTAGATTCATCATAAGATTGAAAACACCTGGAGGAAAGGTTTGGAATGTAAAATGTGATTGAGAACGGATCTTATTACAATCCACTTTGTATAGGAGATCTGATGTGAGGAGATCTGAAGTTGCCTTTGAGGATATTCATTGTCTTCTTGAAACTAGAGTGACTCGATTGCGAATGGAGTGATCTTTGTGAGATGAGAAGTAGAAGCCAGGTTGAGGTGAGAATATGCTTGTATTGAATGAGAATATGCTTATATTGAATGAGAGTATGCTTTTGGGAAGTGTTGTGATCAGTCTTTGATTTTGATTTTAATTTAATTTATTTTGATTTTTGAATGATTTCTTTGTTCTTCAAGATGTCTTCTTCAACTTCCTCATGGATTCAGCTCATTCGAAGACCTACCAAACTCAAATCAGGTTAGTCTCTTAGATTTCTCATCTCGATTCAACCCTTTTCACTCACCATCCATCTTACCTTTAAACTCAAGCTTCAATTCAAATTAACTCAAACCGAAGCAAACCTACTCTTCTCTTCAATCCAATTCAAACTCAATCATCATCCTTTTCAACTTCAATCATCCATCAAATCAAAAGCAAATCACAAAAAAAAGAAATTCAAAGACAAAAGACAAAATCATACGAATCTATCAAAGAACAGATCCGATTAAGATCAGAAAAAGAAAAACCTGATCCGATCTTAGGTTATTCTACTTCAAAATCAAAAGATTATCTTCTTTGGGAATCCTGTGAATTAAATCAATTGATCTTAAAAAATCAAGATGTTTGGAATGGATCATTAAATTTAAATCAATCAGACGAACAAGAAGAAAACGAAAATCAAATTCCAACCATCTTAAACTTTGGTTTAACTGATCATCATAAAGAACTTTTCTTTAAAGCTCTACCTTCGGTTAGTAGTCAGAAATCTGTTTTGGAACTTACTAATTTCGAATCAGCTCAAGTACAACGTCAAGAAAAGAGTATTAGTGAAGAATCTATTAAACAAAAGGCTTTGAGTAGGATTTTAGATTTAAGAAATGCTGATGCTAAAGCGATTGATAAAGTTAATAAATCACGTATCATCAAAGCTTTCTCTCCTAAACCAACTTTGGATGAAGAACAAAAGTTGGATCCAGGGTGCTCAGAAGTTCAAGGTATGAAGATAGATCATCTTAAGAAACTAGTCTCTTCTGGTAGAAATGGCTCACGAAGTCTCACTGATCCTTTGGCTGGTTAATCTCAATAGCTGCTATTGCCACTTACCGGATTCATGCAGTACTGAAACATGCTTGGTCAAATACTCGAGACGTTCATTCTCGTCGACATTTAACTCATCTGGTGATGCATCGAATGAAGATCCTCAAGAATTTACGAAAAAATGCACCTCTTCGGTATCGCGAACTTTTACCACGGATCGGACTTCAACCTCGTTATTTGAATGAAGAACTTATAATTCGTTCAAAGTTACCACTCCAACCAGGTGAACTTGCTCACTAATCATTCAGAGGTAAACCCACCCAAAAAGTTTGATAAAGTTGTATGAGTCATTTAGAGATCCCTTTGTTTTGAATTATATACATCAATTTACATCATCATTCACAAAGTTTAGTTTGAAAAGGGAAAGCTCAATTAAAATCTTAAACTTGATTCTATTTCAATCTCCTGATGCGCATCCACGACAGCCTGTTGAGATAAGTTTGTTGAGCAGTTAGCTTGACATGATCGTTGATCAATTAGAACCCAAGCCTGAAAACTTACCACAATGTATACATTCCACAACAGTACCTGGCTTTAGTTGTGCCTTTGGCACTCTACAAATACAAACTGATCCTGCATAATTCATATCCTAAAATAAAAAGATGATATCAGTGATGGTAATCTGATTGACTACAGAGTTTAGAGCGTCACAAACCCTCGATTGAACACATCGCGCACAACAAAGACCTTCAAATCCACTTCGTTTCCATTTAGCAATCAAACTAAAGATGAACACAACCCAAACCAAACCAAAATTGAATGAATGATTAAAATCTCAATTTGGATCTGAAATCCGAGAAGAAAAAAAATCATATCTCAACCGTTCACTCAACTTTGCATCAGCATAACTTTCTTCTAATAACCATTCATATAATTCAGTTGAGATGGCTTCACGTTTATAATATAAATCATAAATATAACGACTTCTAATATGATTTATTCTCATGATGGGCCAAATCGATTCATTTTTTCGTTTACCTTCATGATCTGCACTTTCAGCTAAAGAAATTCAAATCAAAAAAATCAAATCAAAGTTGGATTAGTTTTTGAAAAAAAACAAAGGATGAAAATGAATTTAAATGGTATAGATTAATTTTTTTTTTGGAATGGTTGAAAAAGATGATTTCTGAATTTACCATCTCTCATCTTACGAGAATATTCATCTAAGATCGGTTCAATTTCTTCAAATCCTTCAGGTGGTGGTTTAGATCGATTCGTACGAATCTTAGGCATCTTTCAGAGAAAAATTTGATTTGATTCTTGATTTGGTTTGAAGGTTTTGATGAATTTGATGGATTATGATTTGATTGATCAGTTTAAAGATTTGAAGTTAACCAATCAATCTTTAGAGAATTTGCTTCTTCTTTTGAGTACTTAGAATACCCGAAGGATGTTGGAACCGAGTAGTGTCCGTGCCTCGGTGCTTTCGGTACCGATCACAGCATACAATCATATCTTGTCCACATTGCTCTGCAAACTTAACCTCTTGCAAGGGTCATGCTAATCTTCTCTGTATCATTTCAATTTTAACATATAGCACCACTGAAAATCATCAAAAACTAATTTTAAGCATTTCAAATACATTCATGAATCTCAATATTTTACCCATATCAGTAAACCAGTTTTGATTTACAGTAGATTTCAAAAGGAATGAAATCGGCTGGTTTTCGAAATCGAGACCTGGTCCGTGCGCCAGGCAATAAAGTTGTGACAGGTGTCAAACTTAGCTGTTGGATTGAGCAGTATACAGCAAAAAAGCTGCGTCAAAACAGGTCAAAACCAAGCACAACCTTTGTGTTTTTAAAGTCATTGTGGCATAGTCTGTTAGACGCCTGCGGGAAGACCCAGATCTCTTTGAGATGCGAGTCAGCCTGAGTTCAATTCACGCTTGCTTTTTGACTATTCTGACATCTTGTTTTGCCTACAAATTTTCGATATTTTTGCTTGTTGTCATGAATTGTAACAATAGAAAGGGCAAAGTGTTTAATGTGTGATCGAATTTGGTTGTTTCCATTTGATCGGTCTTCAAAAATAAAAAAATACCCAAAAAACACCGCTGGTGGGTCGAACAGGAGATTGAGCAATACTCTGGCATTGAACAGGCCTCTGTCCTACCACTACAGCACCTGGATGAGAGCATCCACAGTCGTCTCTGTAAACGACCTCGGTACGGTAAATTTTACCGTACCGAGCCCAAAAACTCCCAATCGTGTCAAAATCACGATTTGGTACCTACCGAATCGGTAGAAAATCGGTCAAATTTGGTAGAGGTCCAGTAAATTTACTGGACCTCTACCAAATCGGTACAGTATCGGTAACTTCGAACTACAGTTCGAAATTACCTATCTCCTCACACCTCCCCTTCCCATCCTTCGTCTTCATTTCTTTCGTCTCTTTTCTTTTTTCTCATTCAATTTAAAATTCAAAATGAATCCAATCAACGAAGATGATGGCTTGAACAAGATCAATCAAGAAAGTACGAATGATTTTAAAGCCGAAAATTTTCAAATTCAAAAAAAAACCAAGTCCGCAAACTGGACTGCTTCCGAAGAAGAGAAGCTCGCGGAGGCCTGGATACATGTCAGCCAGCAAGCCGAGACTGGCACAAACCAAACTGGGGATACGTTCTTCTTGAACGTCACCAATCGCCTCAATGCGATTTCGTTGTTGGGTAACCGGGATGTTAAGTCGGTTCGAATCAGGTGAGCCTATTTGTAGTTCTACTTTGTTGTGATTATGATCGATTTGCTAATTTTTTCTTTTTTATTAATTTTTTTTTTATACTTTCTAGATGGGCGTCTTTGAAGACCGCCACGCTGAAATTTTCAGCAATCTATGCTCAGGTTCAAAACAACCCACCTAGCGGCACCGTCGAGTCCGATTGGCCAGATCTTGCAATCAAGATCTACAACGAATCGAATCCGCGTGCCCATTTCAAATCCCTCCAAGCTTGGAGGGTTCTTTCGACGGCGCCGAAGTGGATAGTCCCCCAACCTCCACCTGGCCCATTGGCTCTGGCTATCGCGGCGATTCCTTTGAGCGATAGCCCTTTGAATACCCCGACCAGACCAACAACCCCCCTTCCTGATTCCTTTGCTTGTCCATCTACCCCCCCTCGCCCACCTGGAAGCCGACAAACGAAAAGGATGCGACTTGAGGAGGCGAAAGTTAAGGCTGAGGAAATGAAGGGTGCCAGGGAGGATCATCTCAAAAGAAGCAAAGAGTTGGCCCAACGTCGATTGGAGGCTCTTGAGGATGCGAATAGGGTAATCAGGGAATTGGCCAAATCAGATGCTGAGGCTAAGGCAAGTCTCACCCAAGTGAATGAGCTCAAGGTGTTAATGATGTCAGAGGACCATTGTCAAACTGATGTTGCAAAGGATGTCCTTAGATTGATGCAACAGCGGTTAAAGGAAAAGTATGAAGCACCTGAAGCATCAGGTGCTTCAACTAGTAACCCTTAATTTATTTTTATTTCTTTCTTTCACTGCTGTTTGCTCTTATTCAATTTTTTTATTTCTTTTTTTCAAATCATTGTTGACTCAAATATGATTCATATTTCTATCAAATAAGTATGGTTGTTCAACAATTTCTATTCACATGAAACAAGTTGTTATTGCTCAAAATATGAATATTCTAAAGTTGGCTTTTTAAACTTAGAGAACATTAATGTTCTACAAAACTAAAAAGATTTCAAGATAAAAACTTTGATGATGATGTGAGAGCAAATGAATGAATCATGAAATCTATTCAAACAATTCAAACTTTTTTTTATAACATTGTTTTTTTTAAACATTGATGATGATGTGAGAGCAATAAAATCATAAAATCCTGAGTCAAGTCAATGACAAAAATGATGTGAGAGGAAAAAAATGAAACATGAAATTTAATCAAACAATTCAAACTTTTTTTTTATATTCTTTGGTTCAGACAGATAAAATTGTATAAAAATTGTATAGACAACAGAATGCAAATAAATTGAATCCTTATGCGTAGCCAATGTATTTCCCTCGAGCCATCCAGTTGTGGACTTTGAGATCATTCATCAGACGATGATGAATTTCAGAATCCCGTAGTGAAAGATGATTGGAGACTAGATCAGTTGGTGTAAGTCGTACCTCTGGATGGAGAATGTTCAGTATAATCTCAGTCTGGGAATCAAAATCTTCAACATTGGGATCTACAACCCCCCTCTCTTCAACAGTCATGTTGTGAAGTACTATGCAAGCATACATAACCCTACGTATATCATGTAGACGCCAAAGTCTACATGGGTGAGAGATAATGTGCCATTGAGCTTGAAGTATACCAAAAGCTCGTTCAATGTCTTTTCGAGCGGCTTCCTGGAGTTTCGCATAATATGCTGAAGCATCATCTTGCGGATGGTTAATTGTCTTGATCAACACAGGCCACGTTGGGTAGATACCATCTGCCAGGTAATAGCCACGCTTATAGTGATTACCATTGACCTCAAAGTTCCACATTTCTTCGGTGCCTTGAATATAATCACGCATCAGCGTGTAAAACAACCATTTATCATTAAAACACGATGAAATACTTACCTCTTAAGAATCGATCAAAAAGTGGGCTCTGATTGAGAACGTTGATGTCATTTAGAGAGCCAGGAACACCAAAGAATGCATGCCATATGCGTGTGCTCTTTGATGCCACAGCTTCCAGAACAATGGTCGCCTTTTTCTCCTTTCCTTGAAACTGTCCAGCCCAAGCTGTAGGACAGTTCTTCCAAATCCAATGCATTCCATCAATGGACCCTTTACAACCTGGAAAGCCTCGTAATTCGTACTCCTTCGTAATCTGTTCAAGCTCTTCTTTGTTTGGCGGGCGGAGATATTCAGGTCCATAAATCTCAACTATACCTTGAACAAATTTTTTCAAACATAAAATCGCAGTAGTTTCTCCAATGGCAACAAATTCGTCAATAAGATCAGCTGAAACTCCATAAGCCAGCTGACAAATAGCACAAGTCGCTTTTTGTAAAGTTGATAGACCCAGCTGAAGGCAGCAGTCCTACACAGCACAGAGAACAGCACAGAGGCACTTCATAAATACGCAATTCAGCGGAGATCATACCAACAAGTAACTACACATACATATCTTTGAACCCAAAAGACGTCATGGGCTTAAAGTCGAGCACAGATGTCCAAAAACAATTGCCTGCTCATTCTGAACCTCATTTGAAACACCTCGTTCCCCCAGCGAGAATTTTCGTAAAAGTAATTTTGACAAAGACGCTCATGTGCGGCTTTTCTGTCACGTGTGATGTGTTTTTTCTTTTGTTTTTCTACTACAGTCATCTGTTCTTCGCTTAATTCCAGGAGCAGGAATGCCTCAATATCATCATCTTCCGCTTCGAAATGATGAATTTGCCTGAGGTGATCTATGAGGAGGTTGTTTGACAGGAGGTCCTGTACTTGCATGTCGTACATTGGATCCTCTTCACTGTTCATGATTGCAAGATAGATAGAGTTTAAAAAATAGATAGAGTTTAAAAAAAGGTTTGAGGTTTGAGGTGGAAATTGAGTTTGGGTTTGAGTTTGTGGATGGCTGGTGGATTTTGTAATCCGAAGTTTTCGGATGTTCTCGGCGTACAGATGGTTTTACAGATCCTTTTACAGATGACACGATTACGGCAAACCCCGCTATCTGTACAGTACGTACTGTACAGATAGCGGTTTACTGAAACGAGTGTGGAATTCCTTGTTTCAGTACGTACCGTTACCGTACTGCAACAGTACGTACCGTACCGTTACAGTAAATTTACTGTAACGGCTGTGGATGCTCTGATAGATTGTTGAGGGTCATTGGAGTATATTACATCGGTTTTTTACAATCACCAGCTGTATACTGTTTGATCCAACAGGTAAGTTTGACACCTGTCACAACTTTACAGCCTGGCGCACGGACCAGGTCTCGATTTCGAAAACCAGCCGATTTCATTCCTTTTGAAATCTACTGTACCTTAACAAAATATCTTGATAAATTCTTTGTTTGTCAAAATCAGAATTAAGAAAATTTGATTCATTCAAAGACTATAGTTTCATACAAAGAAAAATCTTAATTTTTTTGGTATTCGAAATCAACTCAAGATTCTTTGAAAAAAAAAGATGAAAAAAACAAAACCCAATCAACCATTTATTAAATTCATCTTTCAATCATCATGTGTTTTTGATCAATTCAGATAATCTAGAGTACCACAAAGGATTGATCCTACATCTTTTTCCAAGTGGTTTTGCAAATTGTTTTCATGTTGACCTTCATTCTATCTCAAATTCTGACTTGGCTTCAGATGGTAGGCCAGTATCTCATATCTTCATGGATCATGGGCTGAAAGAAGAATTGTCCAAGTTAAATAACTACAAGAACTTGCCACAATCACTTACATTATATACTCTGATTCCTCATGATCCCATTTGGATTGTAGTATAAAAAAACTCATGGACCCATGCTCTTACATACATTTGACTTCAAGAAAATTTGACCAAGCTTTTCAAGTTTGAATTAGAATTTGTTTTTAGGCCCAGAACCCTTGTAGTCTGAGGTAAGACAATACATTATAGAGATACCTTGGTCACTTTAAGCAATCAAATAAAAGATATATAAGGTAAATCTTATTAAGAAAAATATTTTTTCACCACCAAGATTATCCCAATTTGAATTTTCTTTTCTCATGTTTCTTTTTTCAAAATAAATCATCTTGGCCTTCTTAAATTCATTGGTTTTATTAAACTTAAATTCTTCAAAGTGAAACAAATCTTGATTATTTTTTATACACTCAATTTTTTTTTCAAAAGAATCAAAATTAAACATACATTTTGGAATTATAAGATCATCAGGTCTTTTTGATCTTTCTCTTTTTTTCCCCTCAAATTCATCTAAAGCCTTCTCAAACTGCCATATCCAGAAAGGAAAAACGGTTTTGTTTTCTTAAGATCTAAGCATTCACCAATGATACAATAAAAAAGATTGCTTTAAAAATTTGTATCAATCCAGCCTGTCAAATACAATCAATTCAAGGTAAAACTTGTTAAAAAAATTCTTCACATCAAGAAGATTCCCTAAATCTTACAAAAATAGGTTGCACTTACAGGTGACCTATTTTTGTAGATTTTAAATAGATAAGTTTACAACATGCATTCAAAGAGCAAAGCATGACTGTTTCATCCTCAGAACCAGGTGGGCTTCATTTTGAGTGCAAGGACACACTTTAATTATTGGGTTGATGATCAAGGCAAAAGAGTAGAAAATCATTGATTGTGGCTTACAGATGATTTTAAAAACTCAAGAATGCTTCAACTTATATGCCCCCTAAGAGTAGTAAAACTGCAAGGAGAACTAGAAAAATCCACAAGAATGAATTCAAAAGTGATTGACTCAAAAAACATTCACCTCTTCTAGGATTGCTAAGGTCAAGTGTCTTTTCAAAATCACATGATAACTAATAAAAACACATTGAGATTCTGATCTCTGAGTTGAGACACACAAAAGACACAGTAAAAGAAACACAAGATAGACAGTAAATACACTCAAGATATGATCATCAACAGTCAGAGCTTACAAAAATGAACAGATATACTAGACTGGGATTGTGAGGAATTGGATCCATTTGATCAAGAATTTAATGGAAATAAGATTTTGCTAGACACCATCCAAAATGCAAACTTTGAGGCGCTCTCAAAAAGAGCACCTACACCTGTATTCTGAATTGTAGGCACTTAAAAAAGGCGCCTACATGTATTTTCCAGGCTGTATGACGTGGTAAAATGACTGTAGACACCTTTTTTCAGCCCCTACATTTCCAAACATCAATGTAAGCACCAAAATAAAGTGCCTAAATTTTGAAAATTGATGTAGGTGCTTTGTTTGAGAGTATTTCAAGTTGCAGAAACAATATTGGAATACTGAACACATATTTTGAGTAGGGATCTCATTGTTGGAGGATGGAAGATGTATTTTGAGTTTCAAATTGATTATCAGATGAGAAAACATGTATTTCAAGTTGTGAATTCATTATCAGAGGACGGAACATGTGTTTCAAGGTGTGATTTCCACCCTCCAATATTGTTTTTACATTAAGAAAGATATCACTACTCAAAATATGTTTTGCGTCCTCCAATATTGAGATCACTACTCAAAATATGTTTTCCATCCTCTGATGATGAGATCCCTACTCAAAATATGTGTGTTGTCCTCCAATAATAATATCCCTACTTGAAATCCATGTTCCATCCTCCAATATTGTTCCTGCAACTCAAAATACTCTTAAACAAAGCGCCTACGTCAATTTTCAAAATGTAGGTGCTTTATTTTGGCGCCTACATGTGTGTAAATCCATGTAGGTGCTCTCTCTGAGCACCTACATCTGGATTAAAACATGTAGGCACCAATAAAAAAGTGCCTACATGTGTATTTGAAGATGTAGGCACTTTTGTGTTGTAAAAAGCACCTAAAATCCAATTGTAGATGCTTTTTTTGTGGGAAAAGACACTTGGGCGCCCTTTTTGGGAGCGCCTCAAAGTTTGGATTTTGGATGTTGTTTAGCAAAATCCTCAAAATACAAGGAATGGAAAAGAAAAAGGAATTGTTTGTATTTCAGGAATAACATTAGCCTAACACCAATATAGCCTAGAAGGGTGAACAACAGCTAAGAAAAACTTCAATGTATAAAAGTGTTTGGCAATTAGTGAATCTGAGAAAAGACTGATAACTCACATATCACAACAATTTCTACAAAAGGAAGGGTATCAATCACTTCTTCAATCTAACAACAACTGTCTTCCCAATTTTGGTCATCATTGGGGTATTTATTGTTGGGAAAAGTGTTAGGAACTCTCTATTCAAGCCACCATTTTGATCTGCAGTAAGCTCATTCCTGAATTGCCAAATATTGTCTCCATCAATAATCCATCAATCATTGTGACATTGGATTTTATGGTTGCACACCCATTGTTGAAAAATTAAATTGTTTTTCTGAGATTGTGAATTTGCTAACAGCTGTGCTAAAGGATATCAGTATATCAAGGGGGTCTAAGTCAAATTATTCACAGTATTTTTCAGTACAAAAAAGTTATCCAAGACTGTAAGATTTACCATAAATTTCAAAAATTTGGGACATCTTTTTTAGGTGTCCCAAATTCATAAACCTGTATATTTTGTGTAGAAATCCAACAATTGAATTTCATTCAGTTGATGTAGTAAAGAAACAAGCAAAAGGTTTGAAGTCAAATTTAGCTTGACCAATCATAGATCATCTGCAGACTTTACCTGGAATACCAGTGGCTACCAATGATACTTGCACAGATGATCATCCAGTGGTGAGTTTATCCACACTGATATCCTTTGAAAATTCAAGCTTACCATCTACTTTGTCTGCTTCCAGAACATGAGAGCATAATTGAATCAAGTTGGTGATGTAGATGCCTCAATCAATTGACACATGCACATCTACCAGCTACCATATGATGACAATCTCTATTTGTTTATGACTGCTGTGAATCAAGAGAAGTGGCCAAGATCATTTGGTAAGGCTTCTTATCATCATTTCCTCACTTATTTTTTCAAGTCAACCTTTTCTATCTTCCACAGTTTCTCCCACTGTGCCTGGTGTCTCTTTGACCAACCTGCCATTTGAATTACAAGAGAGAAAGAGGGCACTGAAGGTCAAAAGACATTGAGTTGGTGTCTCTGCAACTTTTGAGCCTCACAAGACTATGGTGCAAGTTGTTTGTGGTTCAGCTACAATGGCTGAACAACTCAAGTTAACAAAATTGAAGATGGTCATCGTATCTTTGGGGATTTTGACCAGCAAGAAGATAAGAAGTGATCATAACTTTTTTGGTGAGATAGCTAAGAAGTGATTGAAGGATTTAGACTTTGATATTTGAAAACATCTCTCAATGAATGATCATGAGTTCCTTCAACAACTTTTGATTTGTGTTTGTTTTGTTTTAGTATAAACCACTCACATTGTTTTTATTATTATTTTTTTATCATCAAAAGATTGACTTCTGAACAAATCAGATAAACTGTGTGATTGGATTTGTTTCAATGGTGAAACTTGAGAATCAAAATGATTTTTTTATGATTTTAAGGGTAGTGCTCAGCCCTATTGTAAGGTTAGGTTTGACTGTTAGACTACAGAACCAAGGATGGGGAAGGTGGGATGAACACAAAAGAACTAAAGTCTAGAGAACTTGGTTTACAAAGAAGCACTGGGGAAGAGAAAAAGGAAAAAGTGAGGGATGGCAGAGATGCAAAGGAAAGAGGCAAAGAAAAAGGATAAGTGAGGAAAAGTGTGAGTTTAAGGTGTGACTCTCATGACTCATCTTTCTTGGCCAGTGAGAAGTCTAAACTCACAGGTCCCTTTTTCAAAGCTGAGGTGGGATTTAGACCTGACAGCTCAACATTTGGACGTGTCTACAAATCTACAGATCATCATCTCAGGTGTGTTGACAGCCCCGTGAATCCATGAACACAGACAATCTTCCCCATGCCTCGTCCGGGTAACCAATCCAAACACATTTTTCATTCATAAATAATGGATTTTACTAAAATCAGCCCCCCTTGTGAAGTTTGACCGCCCCCTTTTACCCGGGGAAACAAAAACAATGAATGTACAATACAAACGTGAGATGGGAAGGGGGCGGTCTGGAACAGTCTCCAATTCTGATGAATTGAAATGAAATCTACATACGTAACCTACATACATATGTATGTATTTCAATCTAGTTCACGATGCCACTGTTTATAGCCACAGGTATTGTGAACTGATTCAAGAAAGGAGCCTATGAGTATATTGTGAAGGAATGAGATGGTCGATAGGATTCCTTTTCTGTTGCTTTCTCTTACTCAAACCTGAGGTATATCATTGGCAGGGATGGCTGGACTGCTGAAACATCAAGTGATTGTGATGAAGCTAAACTCAGCCAGCTAGGGTCCGAATGAATTTTAAACTCATCTAATGAAGTTGAAAACAGTGCTATGCGTTGTGCGGTTGCCCAACAGCAACTGAGCAAGTTTGTAGCAACTTTGTTTTCTCTCACCTGGGTTTACCTCCGGATTTTTTTTTCCCAGTCAATTTGGTGAATACAGGATTCATATTTGAGACTGCCCCCTTTGTCTCTCAATCACTTCTCCAGACCGCCCCCTACGTGAGATAGGTGGAAGTTTGAATTGGAATACAGTACAAAAGGGGCCGGTCAAACTTCACAAGGGGGGGCTGATTTTAGTAAAATCCTAAATAATTCTATAAAGAAACTTTTTTTAAAAAAGATTTCAATCTTTGAAACAACCTTTTCTTTCTTTTGTTTTTCAAAATCAAAGAAAAATTCAATTTTAAATAAACAGTAAAATTAAATGAGTCAAATTCAAAAAAAATAATTAACAAAGAGTCAATCAATTTTCTTGTTAATTAATCTTGTGATGTTGAATCATGAGAAAGCAAAAAAGAAAAATTAAAATCAAGTGTTATGTAAGAATTATATGCTGAGGAAGCAAGTTTTGAGGTCACATGATTTTCTTCTCTTTGACAAACTAATTGTCAGGCTTTGACAATCAATTTGAAAAAAAAAGTTGAAGAAGAAAAAAGTTGAGATCAAAGACCAATGGTGTATGCAATTTGATGTGGACGCACAAGAACATCAGGGAACAAAATGATTGTTTGTGATCGATGGAGAATGATAGAGCAGTACTGTGTGATAAAAAGATGAAGAGAATGGATACATCTAGAGATTCGATTAGCGGGAATGAAGATGTCTAAAAAAACCATTATCAAAACTACCACATTGATCAAGATCTTCATGTAATTTTTCTTTGCTTTTTGAGTGGGATGATCAAGAGGACATGGGGATTCTTTATGAAGAGGAAATACTGAGAGCAGAAACAAAAAAGAAGAAAGAAAAGCCCCAATACACATTTTGTTTGCTTGTCACCAATGACCCGCCACTTTCTGAAAGGTTTTGTCTGAAAAATAAAATGCTGAGTTAACAAGAGGTTTAAATGTGAAAATTGTGGCGAGTCAAAAACCCTGATTGTGATTGTAAAATAAGACTTCAAGCTTCCTCTTCTCCCACGAATATCAACTGATGAAGTTTGTGGAGAGTAATTGAAAAACTTGTCGTCGATGATGTCGAAATTAACTTTAAAAGGCTCTATACCGATCAGCCACTTGCCCAAAAATTGACACGAAACAAAACTACAACCATATGTCACCATGAAAGTGTAAAAAGTCTAGACAAGATATGATTGGCGGTGATTCAAGAGGTCTTGACTAAGCCTCCCCATGTGGGACTTCCTGTCCAGGATGAACACTGCCACCCTCGGCTGTCACCACAATGTGCGCAAAGTCCTCAGCGGTTGGGTTGGGCGAGAACCCGTTGGCGCTGTACACAGGGGACGATTCGCCAAGCATGTGATGATTAAAACCTGTCATCTGGGCAGGGGCACTTCGGGGACCGGCACCGGCAGTCGGAGTTGTAGGTGAGAAGAGTTGAGCCCATGGTGCATTGCGCGGGGCATTGGCACATCGATCTTTACCATATGCGATCCTACAAGAAGCAGGTAGGTATCACTATCGGGCCAGATGAGTACGAGGAAAACGAAAAACTGACTTGAATTTCGAGTACTCTTCATTTTGTTTGATACCTTCAATCGCCTTGATTGAATTGGCAATGTTTGTGAAGCTAAATGCATGACACGCGTTTTAACAGCTAAGCGTCAACAAAATGAAAAGAATACCATGTGGAAATGAACCGAGGCTCGACTCACTTTACAAAAGCACAATTCTTCTCCTTGAGCAAGTTGACCAACTCGATCTCACCGTACTGTGAGAAGTCTTGCCTAATCTTGGCCTGTAAGAGATCAGGTAGGTCAGAATTCACCATTTGTATACAATTGCGAAGATTGCTAGTCAAGGTACCTCGTCAAAGGCCTCAAAGTCGTCAATTTGACCAATGTAAACATTACGAGAGCCACCCGCTTGAACCACCATGGCGATACCAGGAGAAGGAGGCCCAGAATGTTTACCCCATCCAACCTTGAGACGACGGTTATGCAATGCGATTCCTTGAAAGGTTGCAGTATGAAAGAAGGCCACTGCAGCACTGTTACAAGAAATCGAAACATTATCAATATGAGATCATCAGAGCAAAAGGCTAGGCGACTTACTTCGAGTCAACAAAAGTAACAAAGGCGATGTGTTTGTCTTGTATATACCGAATCTGTTGTAAGATCCCACCTCGAATGGTGTTGCAGATCTCTTCCAGTGTGGTCTCAGGATGGATGTTTCCAAGGTAGACGGTCCGATTGCCAGGTTGAACTTGAGTTGGATCGAGGTTGATACCAGCCAATGTGTTACTGAAACCCACGTATCCAGCAGCGGTAGCAGCCATGGCAGCAGCAGCCATGTTATGCTGTTGTTGCTGGTGTTGATTTTTCGGAACATATGCACATCGATCCTTACCTATTCACAAGCGCACCCTGATCAGTCAGGAAGCTCTTCAAGTTGAACGATGGTCATGAAATTTACTTACCATAATGCACACGCTTCCCGGCCCAAGCAGGTTCAGTCGCTAAACTCTGGACCACTTTGATGGCAGTGGCTATAGAGAGAAAATGAATGAACCCAATGTTCTTGTCTCGTACAATCTTGACTTGATCGATCGGACCAAAACGACTTAAATCATCCCTCAAGCTTTGCTCGGTTTCATTTTCTTCCAAATTACCCAGATATACATTCCTTGTAGCTCCATTCTGTTGCACAGCCATGACAACGTTGGTAGGTACTGCACTTGGCTTTCCCCATCCGATCTTGAGTTCTTGCCCATGTAGCTGAACCTTTCGCATCAAAGCATCTGAGTGAAAAGCTGCAGCGGTAGTGGGATCCAAAAGGAGATGAAAGCGCAATTTTTCTCCGGAAGAACTTTGACAGTATCAATTGGTCCGAATCGAACTTGACTCAGAAGCTCATCGACTGCTGCATCAGCAGGTAGATTCCCAACATATACCGTGCGACCTGTTTGACCATTACCACCAGCACCCGCTTGAGACACACCTGTCTGAATGCCATCTAAAAACGAGTGATCGAAAGATCAGAACAAGTGATTTTGTGCTGAGAATTCATGATCCAAATGAAGCGGAGACCTCACCTGGACCAAAAGTAGCATTTTGAGCGGATGGCATCGTGCCGTAACTCCCTTGACTTAAGCCAGGTGAGGGGAAATTGGCGTAACCGGCTGAATTCGGGGTAGGAAAAGCATTGAGTAATGGAGATGGAAAATTGGTTTGCACAGCCGAAATACCACCGTTCCCAATGGTCAAGTTGGGTGAAAATTGAGTCATGCTGGGTGAGGTGAATTGAGCAACATGAGGACTGTTCAAGAACGGTGAAGTCTGCTTTGGTTTGAGATAAGGAAGACGGTCAGTTCTCCGATCGAATCAAAACCAAAGAATACCAAAGATTGAGGAACAAACCTGTTGAGTATAGCCATTGACACCAGCGAGAGAAGTGTTGATGCCCATACCATTCATACCATTCTGACCCAACATTTGACCATATCCAGCCCCTTGACCAGCTTGCTGTTGCTGTTGCATTTGACCCAACATAGCTGCCATGGCCACCATATTATTCTGCTGCTGTTGATGCTGTTGACCTCCGAAACCGTTTTGACCGTTGTAAGATGTATTGAAGGCTTGTTGAGTAGCAGAAGGTGAAGAATGATCTCCATGATGGGTTGGGGTAGGTGCAAATCGAGTCTTCTTATCCGGATTGGCCGATTTGATGATATCAATTTCTTCCAAGACACCACCTTGAGCAGCGGATTGATTAGGACCATTGTTATTTGATTCGTAACCATTCGTACCGTCATTGGCGTATTGATATTGCGATTGAGGATAAACTTCAGACATGATCATGAGTTGATGATCGATTGAAAGATGGAAAAGGATCTATTGGCTTGAGTTGAACTTTTCAATGAAGGAAAGAAACAGCTTGAGTTGAGTTTGATGGTCAGTTTGATTTTGATGAAAGAAGGTGATCACTCTTTTTTTCTGAACCAATTACAAACCAGAACGCACAACAATTAAATCAAAAAGAACACACACACAAAAAAAGGACAAACAAAGGAGTTTGATTCAGGAGTTTGCAAGGTGATTAAAGATGAAGTTGATTGATGGATTTGATTTAATTGATCGAATGTTCCGACCGCTTTAAAAGAAGCAAAAAAGAGGTAAAGCCGGTAGGGTGAAGAGGGAAATACCCAATGAATTCGATTGAGGAAAGTCGATCTCGCCCAATTGAAGTTTGAAGGAAAGCAACAACAGAGTTCTCTAAAAGTGATTAGATCAAAACTTTAATGGTTGATGGGAAATGAAATCAAATCGAATTGAAGTGTAAGATTTTGAAGATGAACAAGTATGTAACTCAAAGAAACAAATCAGAGGCAGAGAGAGAGAGAGAGAGAGAAGGTAGAAAAGAAGAGATATGTTGTAAGTCAGTAGAAGGTAAGAGGAAATGGAAGAGAAGATGGTAAAACAGAAAAGAAAAGGGGGGAAGAATGGTTTTGATTGAATTTTGATGACGGATTCAATTTTGAAACTGAAAAAAAAAAGAAGTTAAGTGGTTGAATGATGAAGAGATTGGTTAAGTTCTTGGTAAATACACTCAACTTTACTATTTAAACACTTCGATCTTACACACTACCACTTGAGTCTGATGGGATTTACTAATCAAGTTTGACCATATACACTGTACTCTTGTCAATCGCACCTTTCACCTTGGCTTTACGCTCATCTCAAACATGCAAAATGGTCAATCAAAGGCAAACTTACATCATCCACCTTACACTCCATCAAAGATCAATCTAATTGAGGCTGAAAAGTGGCAAGGTAACTCTACAAGACCAGTTTAACATTCTCATTGCTCTCTGTTACCACCATCAAGTTCAGGTAGAAAAATATCAGAATTGGGATGAATCACACAGAAGGAGGAAACCGGAAGGTGGATAGAAATGGTTTTGACCTAGTGAAAAGTTGAATTACAAAATTCAAATTACGATGTGCTAAGTACAATTGATTGTATGTTGTATCGATTCACCATGCCATGCACACCTAGCACAGCACACAAAATCAGTATGTAGATGAAACACGAGAAAAAGAAAAGGTTTAAAGCCAATTATACTAGAAGAAGTCACCGATTCAAAAAGTCAAAGAGGGTCCAATCAACTTGACAAAAAAAAATCAAAGAGGTTACACTGGCCGAGGTGATTGAAAACATTCCATAGGAGTTAAAGAGTTGTTAAAAAAGACCTGAAAGCGTTTTACAACAAGTTTTTCTTTGGGTATCAACCTCTGTGAGGCACATACATGAAAGCTGACAACTGTAACCGCTTCCTAAAAAGGAAATAGAAGGTAAACAAGGAAAAACAAAAAACTGGCCGGATGATTTCTTTACTTAAGTCCGGCGAAGAGTTGCTGTTTAAAAGATAACCTTGCATATGAGGAGAGTTTTGGTAGGTATAACTTGAAAGGTATCTTACAAACACAAAACAAAGAAAGCCTGCCGAAACCAATGCGGGTGTGAATGTGAAATCATGAAGTCTTGAATCTCGAGTTTTAAGTTTGTTTATCTTTTCCTTCTGCACATTGAACCATTGCCTACCCATATTTGATAGGTACGTATGATAGGATGCAATATTTGAAAGTTTTTTATAGTAAACTCCTGTTTAATCCCTTTTTTCAGTTGCTTATTTTCTCAATCTGGTTCTTGATCGAAATTAGAGAATGACATGAGAAAATTGATATGAAAATTGATGACTTCAGCTTTGTAGACATTTGAGTTATAAGGAGATTTTAACTTGGTTATGAACCACTCAAGCTGCTTCATCAAGCTCATCACAAGAAAAATGACTAGGAAGAGAGAGAGAGAGCAGGTGTTGAAAATTTGATCAGCATTTTATTAATTGTCAAATGCCTTGGTCGCAGTGGTGGTAAGATTTAGTTGTGGCCATTTCAGAAAGTCCAACATTGGGTTTCAGGTCTCATTGGGCGCAACCATTGCACCTTTCTCAGAAAGCCAGAGGTGCACCTATTGTGGGGAGGCTACATAGGGTGCAACTTTGAGGGACTCAAAATCTTGACAAAAATGAAAAAATCAGTAAATGATTGGGAAAATGTCAAAAGCGGAACAAAAATGATTGAAAGGTCATTGAACTCAAATGTATGACAAGAAAGAACACCATCTGGAAATTCTTTGGAGTTAATCAAGGTCTTGATATTGAACATTGTTTTGAGCTTGTATGGGTTATCTAAAGACATTTGAAGCATTTCAATTATTCAACAAAGTTTGAACTGATGGAATTCACTCAACTGGTGCCTTGGTCTGGTCCTTTGACATGTTCAAGGGCAGTGACAAGTCCTGTGAACCTCAAAGCTCAAGCCTGGTCTTTAACTTTTGTGCTGTGCCCACCACAAGAGTTTCAGGAGAATCAGAATGCCATGAAGAGAATTGGGGTGTCTGAGATTCTGGAAGATCTCCAGGTATCCCATAGAACAGGCATTTGGATATCCAGATCAATCACTGAATTGTCATTGGGCTGGAAGCAATGACTGGCTAAAGAGGAATAATGTACACAACAGGTAACTAGACAGAGCTAGATTGATGTGATGAGACCAATTGTAAGAAGCAAAGCCTTTGCAATAACATACTAGGGGTACACAAACATTACAACCCACTTGAAAAACCCAGGCAACCCTCTTGAATTTTGGTATTTTCTAAGCATGTTTTTTGTCAAATGGGTTGCCCTGAGATGTTTGAGAGCGCCTTTCAGAGTGGAAACAACTAATTAGAAATGCCCAGAGTCTTGGTCCGCAAAAAGGTCTTGTCATATCTTGACACTTTTATCCTGCTTCAAACCACTCTACTTGGGTGATGATGATGGCAATGTACAGTTCATGGCCAAGAACTGAAATGAGTGAAAAAATTCAATTGGGTCATGAGACTTGAGAATTTCAACCCATTTGCAAACACCCGCTTGAAAGACACCAAACTTCCAAGTGGGTTTTTTCCAAGTGGGTTGTGAATGTTTGTGTACCCCTACTAATGAATGGTGACCACAGGATTGTAACATAGGCCTTGATAATCAGATCACTTCCCCTGGAAGGGCCTGCAGTGGTACAGCAATAGAATAGCATCTCACTGAATGCACATATGATAGTCAAGGCATGCACCTAGCTTAACACAAGTCCCTTAGGGTATGCACAGTGTCAGGGTGACATGGCATGGTGATTTTTTAACACTAGCATAGTTTGATTTATCATTATAGGGGATTGATCAGCATTGAAACCAATATGTGACAATTTGTACATTGCTACATCAGACTCTTTATAGTAACAAATGAACTCTTCAGACTTTGGCCCTGTTGGTATAGCTTTGGCTTTTGTTTCTTCTCAAAAGAGAGGAAAATGGATTATATGAATCTATCTTCCCCAATTCTTGTAAGCTATACCAAAAGGGGCCTTTGTCTCATACATCAAACTTGTCAAAATTAGATGAAACTCATGAGTTAGGCTAACATGCACAGAAGATCTCCTGGTCATCATCGAATCTATGGTATCAATCAGAATTATATGATTAACAAAAGTCTTCAGCTTCTTGAATCTCATCAACACTCTATATATTGACCCGAGAACTGCCCCAATTTGAAAAACTCATCGAAACTTGTTTACTTACATGGTTCAATGATTACTAAAGTGGTACACCAGTAAAAGCAATATATTTTCTCGTTTTCTAGTCACCTTGATAATTAGTTGGGCCCATAGTTAAAAAAGGTTAAATGGTTTAAAATTTGATCATAAAGACACATGTCTAGAGGAAAAACTTGTTCTTTTTCAAAGCCCTTTTACAAAAATCTTTACTCACGATGGACATTTTCACTCTCAATATTTCAACCTACTGGGAAGGCTTTTGATCCCACCTCTCCAGATGAAATCCAAAAAGATTGATATCGGCCTTAATGAAAGCAGTGTTGTAACGCTCTACCAACAAAGATAATTTGTTGATTCTGGATGATCTGTCACAAGGGAATTTAGAGCTCCGTGAAATGTTTTGGTTGGCATCCTGATATGTCTTGTGGGTAAAGCGTATCAAGGAAAATACCTCTGATGAGCCGTCCTTTCACGAAGGTATTAACAATCACACCGTTCTAAGAGGCATGCTTATCAGTCTTCAAACCTTTGATAAATTGAGGGATTCAAGATTCTTGATGGAGAATATGATCTCCTAGTTTGGAACGTTATGAATCTGGGCATGTGCTTGATCAGTCACCTCAAGTGCTCACTACATATTTCTCTATCTTTGGAACATCTGCTGGACCACATATGCAGAGATGCGGGGTGTTTAGTTACATTGAGCGGGGCTGATATTGAACGCGGGATCGGAGCATTGAAGCGAGTCGAGTTGTAAGAATCACATCAATCACCAGTTCTCGGGTAATACACCACCAACCATCATCAGCTCATCATATCATAACTTATCATCTCATCCTCATTCCTAGCCAATGGACAACAAATCAGACTCAATCATCAAAACCTCTCCAACAGCTCTACGCAGTCTAGTGTGGGAAGGTTCAATTCCATTCTGCTTTTCATTAGAGGCCAGTGAATTACCATCAGGATCAGATCGTGGGGTTGAAGCTTTCTACGTTGGTGAGGTCAAGTCGATTCTTATATAGACGAAAGCTAACGGCTTCACTTCGACGAAAAAAACAAAACAAAACTTGAAATCCCCAAATCAAAAAGCTAGCCGTTCCTCGATTATCTTACCTTTCACTGGTCGTTCCTACCGTTAAATCAAATCTTATCTCCCTCGTTCTCGATCAAGGAGGTTTATTTTCACTCAAAGATGAAAACATCTGGTTCGAGCATTTAGAGAGCCATTCGCCTTTAAAATGGTCCTGTATGCAGAACAAAAACTTTTGAAGCCTAATCAACATTTACTGATTTCTGATAAGTTGACGCAGGCATTGGCCCGTTGGCTTGATTTACGACACACTGGTCGCTTCTCTTCCGTCTTCTTCAATCACCTTGCCATTACAAGTCACTGTTCACCTCGCCCCTCCACCTCTTGAAAAGCTCCTTTTACCTAACACCATCGAAGTATGTCGTGATGCGTTCATGAGTCAGGTCAGCTGAAGAAGATCTCTCGATAGCTTTTAAGCTTTGAGCATTAGCTAATGTGATCCGAAAAGGCCTTTAGGTCAAAGAGGCCGATTTTGTAAGATGGGGCAGCACGAGGAGAGTGACCAATTTGAGACAACGAGAAGCAGAGTCACTGTGGGAAGGATTGTCACAACGTCAGTTCAAAGTGTGAATCTTGAGCGCACTAAACGTCTTAGATATTGAACTATTGTGGATCTTGTTCTGTTAAATGTGATCAAAAATGGCCGACGATCTTCATACAGACGATTTCGACAAGTTTTGGTCTGTAGCTAGCAAACTTATTCCTACACCTCCACCTCGACATTTGCCTACATCTGCACCTCTCGTACCATCACAGTCTGCCAACTCAACCATGGATAGGATGCCAGATGGGAATGGTGTACGAAATGTACCTCTCAGGGTCTATCTACCTCACGGCGGACCTGTGATGCAAGATAACTCTTCTCCAATTGACAGTCAGGGTAAGAATCTCTTACATCAATATCGATTTTGTAGCCCGTGGATTTATGTTCATGTCTTTCTTTTAGGTCGACCTGCTACTTTGGGGACAACACTTGTGAATTTGATCCCACTTCTCTTTCCTGGCTCACAATCAAATTCCAAACATAGGCTTGCACGCGCCTTTGTACAAGGGATCCAGATACCACTCGAAACTGAACTTGGATGGCTCGGAACAGTGATGTGCAGTGCTGACGGCTGGGTATCAGTAGTGATCCATCTAGGGCGGTAACCTAACCTTTGATCCTAGCGCTAGAGATCTAGAGGTTGCGGTCTCGGGTCTATCTTCGTATTTCTGCATGCCAATGATCTCTAAAGGTTGAGAACCCTTTGAAGTGAAACGATTGTTGTTTTCAAGCATAATTTATTCTTCTTCATTGACTTTATTTGAATCGAAACTCATATCATCATGGTTTTGTGATTTCAATGTCAAGGTGTCCTTCTGAGTCTTATTTGGTTTGATAAGAAATCTGGTCATTTATTTTTCTATCAATGATTTGAAAAATCTCCGGAAGCTTCAAATCTAGATCATATATTCTTGGTAGTGTCTCAGTCATTAGTATATTGATAGAATGATGCTGTTCACCTTGGTACAGATTGGCCCTGAATTTTCAAACAGTTTGGGGTATGACTGGACACCACATTGTCACTGTTGACCTTGCGCTTTGCCTAAGAAACTCGTCATTATGCAATTTCACCTGCTCTGATTGTCCAGATTTGAGATGTTTTCTGCCTCTACATAGATCTGATTGGGGGCCCCTATGAGTCACTGAACTGTAGCTCACTACAAGCACGGAGCTGCAATGTGTCGCACTAATGAGGTGCTCAGTATCAAAAGTTATCAGCTAATGATATAGCTATAGCCTATGATTGCTAAGTTGCTACATGATGGCTCACAACTGATAAAGAACACCAGATGCATAAGCCTGTGCCAACAGTAGAGGCAAAGATATATCCACATTCTTTGAGGGGGTCGCTTTCCACTGCGTGTAGCTTGTCTTTTGGTGGATATGATAGCAATTCACACCGGTAGTGAGCTACTGGAGTAGTGCTATTTATTTGGTTGATAGATATCTTGAAAGATTTCTCTTCGTGAGGGAAATATAAGGGGTAAACACGATCTTTCTTCAAAAACCAAGATGAATTAAAGTCATATACAGTCTCGATCATTTCACCATCACTGTGGTACAACTTCAAGGGGGTTTCCTATTCTATGACATCAGTTCTGTTGTACCAAAGTGGTAATCGTCATTACAAACTCCATCCATAGCAATTTGTGATTCTGGAAGACATTTGCGTCTCCTCATTTCTCACAAGATAAGCGGATCTAATACCGTACCCAATGAACATGGCGTGCTTAAATACCATTGAGCCGGAATATGGTAATACAAGTAAATTTGCACCTACGAGACAGGTCATTTGAAACAAAAAAGATCAAAACACATCATTCAACTTACAAAAAATCCTGCCTACGAGCTCATCTTCATCGATGCTATCTATGTGGATATCTTGCTAGGGAAATTGACCGATGGAAAATTGTGGGTGTATGAATGAGAAGATAGGCATTTTCCCGTTCTCCTCATTGTGTACCATACCTTCGCTTGATATATCTACAAGAAAAGTAGAACCAAGTACGGCTTAACTCAAAAACTCTACCCATCTGCCTTCTTTTTAGAGTACTTCAGACATTACTTACTTCTCTAGATCCTCTCGTACTACAATAGCCAGCACAAATCGACGCTCTGTGTCAGTGACAATAGCAAATCTCTCTGACTTGAAGAATTCTGCGAGCTTCTCAAGAGGCGTTCCAGGAGTGATGACTATAGTTCCAAAAGAAGCAAGAAATTGATACATGGCGACACGTATATCGTCCTGGACAAACCTGAAGCGGAATCAGATGCGCACTTTGATAAGCCTTCTCACGGCGAAACTTAGTCATAAGCTGTTGTGCTGGAGCTTGAAGATCAGTGGAAGAAGCCAGCTTGCTCGTGTCGAGATAGCCGAGTGGTCTATGTCCGGTTGAGGAGCCAGGAGCATATATCAGATCTTCCTGTTCATCAGATCCGAATGATCATTTACCTTCGAGTTTGAGAATCAATCACCGGTAGAATGTCGAACTCTCGCATCGAAGCAACTGAGGTAGGAGGGGAAAGATGATGAGTATGCCTTGATTAAAAATCCTAGATCGGCATGTTCACTGGCTGGCTGGATCCGCTTCATGATGACAAGCCAAATGGATATGTCCTCGAGTTTCTTCCAGCCAGTGTTCGCACATGAGATAGACAAGGAGATGTGATGTGAACACCTGCTAACATTCCAAGGCCTTTGCAATGGAGGTTTCAGAATTGACGGTCATGGCCGGTGGTAACTACAGCCAGAAGTATCGTAGACAAGGATAAGTTCAGTGACGTCAGTCAACTGCGAGTAACTTGAGTGCAAAGGTCGCCCACCTGTAAGTCATCCACAGTCTCACCGCGGAAAGTGCCCTCGACATGATCCATGAAATCTGATTGACTGAAGATGCTGAGTCGAAGTTGTTACAAGCGTTGAGTCTAAAATCGTGATCGGCGTTGATCGGCTGACTCAGCTCCGTTCAAACTTTATCTGAAACTGCATTGTTGCGCAGCATTTTGCACTCCTGGAAATTACAGTTGAACTGCTGTTTATGACTATTCACTGTTGATAATGAACCAGCACATGTAAACCCATCAACCACCGCAGCCCGCGTATGACCTCAGTCTCTGTGAATGACTATAAAAATCTCAGTCGTTCGCATCCAATATTGCTTCCTCACTCATTTCTTGCAGCTTTATTGTGGACGACCAAGGGCAGTCCATTTAGGGTCGATTATTTTTCGACTCGATGAACATCATCTCCATCTGATGGAGTTTTCCCTATTCGTCCCTACCAGCTTTGCAAAGATTGATTATTTATTTGTACCTCCAGCTGGTGAACCGGATTGGGTTCATGACAAATGTGAACTTGACTTGACGATTTATCTCCTTACCAGGAGGGCAACATCTTTGTATCGATCATCTTTCTTCACTTTTCTTTGTTGATGGATTCTCGGATGCAATTGAAGAAATGGACAGCATGACATGACACTTGGTAAACGGACCGCTCAATACCGAACAGTGACCGGAACATTGAGTTGGTCTGCGGAGGAATGCTTATGCCATCCAATGCTGAAGCGTGTAACTGAAGTCATCTCAGATATCGAGTGTCGGCACAAACACAAAATCCCATGCCTACCTCGCGAGGCTGAGGCGGGCAGTAAGCTTAACTACCCTCGACGAGAGGCTTACGGTAGACTCGTGATTTTTTGGGGAGGACCTGCAAGAATTATGTCCTTTTTTAAACTCTCTGGCTTCCTCTCTCCACAAAAAGACCCAGAAAATTAATATGTTGTTCTTCAGATCTTTCTACATATTTTGGTACTCTATGTGTTGGTTTAAATTCAAAGGAAGTGCTCTGGTTTTGGTGTGTATCATTGGTATTTCTATGCTTACGAATTTCATCGGAGGCATATACAGAAGGCTTAGAGCATCCACTATGGGTGCCTTAATCGAGTGATTTATCGTAGGATTAACGCTAAAACACAGACAGGTCCACTATGGACCTGTTTTAGGCTTGCGGTCCCTATGACTGCGTCAAATCATGCTTCAAGGTTGTGTAAATCTACACAAGCTTAAAGCATGATTTATCGTAGGATTTGATGCACCATTTTGGTCAACACCACCATCTATATACACTATACATATTCTTTTCTCTCCATTCTTTGCTTTCCTCTCTTTCCAAAATGTCCGTTCCTACCGTCTCAAAACACAACAACACAAACACCGGAGCCCGAAAGCCAGATTCGTGTCAACTGGAGTGAACCCGAGCAGGAACAACTAGCTGTCTCTTGGGTTGCCACAAGCACTCAACCAGAGCGCTCAAACAACATGAAAGGGGAGGCGTTTTTCAAAGCTATTGAAGAGCATTTCAAGGCTCACTCGGTCACAACTCAAACAGCCAAGCAGTGCAATGGACTGTGAGTATTCATATTTATCAAACTGCCTAGAAACCAACCTCTGACAAACTTTCTTCCCTAGGTGGCGAGTAATGAATCTGCAAACCCAGAAATTTTCTGGAGTCTATGCTTGTCTTGAGCACAATCCACCATCTGGATCATCTCCTGATACATGGATCTCCAATGCAATGAAGATCTACCAAGCCGAGATGAAACATCCCTTCAAGTTTCTTGCGGCTTGGCAGAAGCTTTGATACAAGCCCAAATGGGATCCGCACCTCATCAATCAACGCCTTCATGCACCACCACCTCCTCCTCAAGAACTTCTTCCGTCATCAAGCCGTAGCAAGGATCCTCTCACAAGCCAATCAGCCAACCATCCACGACCTGAAGGCAGTGGTGAACAACCAATGGGTGGGAAGGCAGCAAAGAAGCAACGTCTCGATGCTAAACGAGCATTTGTCAGGATGATTAGAGGCAACTGGCGGCGTCAACTTTAGCATCAACTCGCCGAGCGGCTGCCAGCAAGGAGTCAAATCAAATCGCCAACAGCCTTATGATCAGTGAAACCAAAGGAAGGGATCTTGAGATCGCTCGGGCTAAAGAAGATGATTGTCCAGATGAGCTTTCCAAGAAGATCTTACGTAGTATGAAGGAAGAAGTAGCTCAAAAGTATGAATAGGCAGGTTTAAACAATCCATGTATATTATTATTATCATCTCATCAGTTCATGTAAATACAATTCAGCTTTATGAAATACGCAATACATAATTATTTTTATCATTAACAATCTATTGACCTGCTGCTTTCAGCCAGAGGTCCATTGTGAGGTCGTGCTGAAGCTATGAGTGAGCATTTGAGTCTCTCAAAAGGAGAGTGTTTTGAAGATAGGCAGCAATTGTATCAGTGACTGCAGGATCTTGAACTCTGGGGACTATCTGTGTCCGTGAGTTATATTCTTCAACAACTGGATTGAGTGACCCTTGATCTTGCACAATCATGTTGTGTAGCACAATGCAACACATCATAGCTGCGTGCATATCAACCAATTGCCACATGCAACACGCCATTTGAAGGAAAGCAAAGTGGATTTGAATCACGCCAAATGCCTGTTTGATATCCTTTTGAGCGGCCTCTTGAGGTGTAGCAAACAATTTTGCCGCTGGAGCTTCTCGATCTCGGGGCGCTTTGATGATAGTTGGCCAGTTTGGATGGATGCCATCCCCAAGGTAATGGGCATGTCTGTACTTGTGTCCATTCACAATGAAATGGACTTTGTCCTCATTTCCTGAAGAAGCCAGGTATCAATTGATGAACTGAAAAGAGGAAAAAAAAGAACTGACCTTTGAGAAAATCACCAAAGAGAAATGAGCGGTTCAATATGTTGATATCGTTCAACGAACCTGGCGTTCCGAAGAAGGCATGCCAGATTGTGAGGTCTTGAGAGGCAACTGCTTCAAGAACCACAGTCGGTGTATGCTTCCTTTCCCTCAAACTGTCCACTCCATCTGAGTGGGCAGTTCTTCCAAGCCCAATGCATACCATCAAGGCTTCCTTTACAACCAGGCAAGCCGCGTAGTTCATACTCTTTTGTAATTTGAATGAGCTCCTCAGCATTTGGCGGTCAAAGGTAATCCGGAACTGTATATCTCATTGATATGCTTCATGAACAGCTTGAGAGTCAAGATAGCTGTTGTCTCTCCAATACCAACATAGTCGTCGGTTGCATCCGCCGGAACTCCAAGAGTGAGCTGTTCTAAAGCACAGACAACCTTCTGATAAACTGTGTGTCCCATCACTCCACACGCATCCAGTTTTTGAACCCAGAATCGGTCGTGTAATTGTAGATCTTTGATAATTCTTAAGCAGAGTTCTTTGCTCATTCAAAATCTTCTTTCAAACCTGGATTTGTAATTGGCATTTGGTGCAAAGTAATCATCAAATAGTTGCTGAGCACGTCGAGCGCGGTCTCAATCTATGTGAATGCAAGTATGGGATTTTAGAGGAGGTGTATGTGGGCGGTCAAACAGGAAGTTGAATACCATTTCATCATGGTCTTGTTCTTCTTCATCATTCTCCATAGACTTAAAAAGAGAATTGATTTGTTTTCTTGCAGAGGTAGGCATTGGAAGAATACCAACTGGTTTTTGGGAGTTCAATTGTTTAATCCATTGCAAAAATCAAACCACTGTGGATCTGATTGATCCACAGTGATTTATCGTAGTTAAATCAGACGGTAAAGCACTACATAGTGGATTTCATGCTCTTTACCAAATTACCTAAAACGTGCATGATTAAATCTTGCGGTGGGGAACGCTAAATCTACAATAAAACACCCTCAGGATAGTGGATGCTCTTAGGCTGTCTAAGGCAAGTCCAACAGAAGATAAGGCCTGTTTTTACACAGCTCTCAGCTCATGAAGAATAGTCTGGCTTCATGGAAAATTGCACTGAATCATGTAGAAAGGTCTGAAGAACAACATATAAAAATCCTGGAACTATTTGTAGAGAGGGGGGGCCAAGAAGTTGAAAAGAGTACATAAGGGGACTTAATTCTTGGGGGTCCGCACCCAAAAATCAAAAGTCTACTGTAAGCCCCTCTTTGGGGGTGCAGAAAACGCCAAAATCAGTGTCTTTTTGAAATCTTGAGGCTCTGACTCTCTGGATATCTGCACATCCCGCTGAAAATGCTGGTACATCCTGCAAATTGTTGTGTTTTGAACCTGGATTTTATTGGGATCTGGGATTTTCATTCTTGATATTTACTCAACCTGAAATAGCCATGTTCAAACTAGACCAGGCTGCACCAAAATGTGATACACCTTGTCAACCTTTTGGCTGAAAGGTGTCAAGAGAAACACAAAGTTACCACCACAATATGCAACCGGGTGGACTGGGTTGTTATGTCCACTGTCCGAAAGGCATATGCTAGAATAGTGTATCACCTTCCTTACATACAAAGACCCTTGTTACATATAACATAATCATATGTAGCTAGTTAATTACACAGAGAAACAAGATTACAAGACTACAAATCTCATTTACATACAGTACATGTCACACAAGACTTTCTTTTCTTTTATTGTTTCTATTCTTTTATTTTCACTTTCAATTTCTCTACATGAGATCAAAAAGATAATATCGTTACAAACAAACTACTCAGGATAGACTATAACAATCCTGAGTAACTTGTTTAGTGATGATCTTTCTAATACACATGCTATAAATCTCAGTTCAAGTAACCAAGTTGGATTGGGTACCCAACTCAGGCACTGTTCATCTAAAGCCGATCCCCTTGGCTTGTGATAGCCGCTAAGGAGCTAAGTCTGAGACTACATGTACTAAGAAGAATGGTTATTACTGATCAGGTTACAAAGGTTTTCAGTAGATCAAAATACCCAGATCTACATGCACTATTAATTTACTACATATGAATACACACTAGTAACTCTTTACTATATTGATGAGCTTCTATGTAATCTTAGTCTGGCGTGATCTTAGAAGATGTGTAGCTGTTCTACTTGTTGTCTAATGTTGTTCTCCTTACTTCTCTTTATCTTGTTGCTTGTGGTGCACATCGGCTTGTTCTTGCAGGTATTTAAATCCTGCTACTTTCTCTTATTTTTTGTTCTTCATCCTTTACAATATTATATCAAGTTTACATGACTTTGCAAATCAACCACTCCGTCCATATCAACTTCCAAAAGCTCTTATAAGCCCTCTCTACAAGTTAGTAGCCACGGATCTGGTCCTTCTCTGCTATTACTGAGATCAGTGGTACAATTGGTGGTTAGGTTTACACTAGAAAAAAGTCAGAAACATAATTAATGAAGAGAAATTGGATAGAAAAAATACAGTGGGTAAAGCCAAAAATGTGTAACAACTCTGCCTGCAAAAGTCTTTGGGTCCAAATTTTTTGAGGGTTTTTTAATGTTTTTGACCTTCCTGGGTCCCGGGGAACACTGAATTTGAGACCCCTGGACCAAAATTGAGCTTCAGGAGCAATTTAGGCATCATTCCAAGTCCCTAGCTGACCTTATGTACTCAGCTACCAACCTAAGTCAGTGCTAGGAAGGGCTTGGTCCAAAAATCTGATGCCAGTTTTTTAAAAAAGTATTTTTCAACATGTCCTCCACATATTTGGATCAAGCTCAATGAGCGCATTTCAGCTCTTTAAGTATCATGGGCCAACATTGAAGGTTAGTTGTGCATCATTTGGCCAACAAGTGAAATTTGGTCTTGCAGGCAGGTTTGTTACACATTCTTGGCTTTGCCCACTGTAGACCAGAAATTTGGTTCCAAAATTTTACTGGTCACTTGTTCCAAACCAGGGCCAGAAAGGCAGGTGTTGTGTGCTTTGCTGCGCTCATGTTGTAGTTCTTCTTGGAGACTTGAAAACAGGGATTGACAACTAGAGCACTGGCATCAGTTCAGATGAAACAAAAACAATGTATATAAAGATAAAATTGCATGAGATAGAAAGTGTGATCTAACCTAGAGCACTATCATGATTTCAGATGAAACAAAAATAATGTAGATAAAGATAAAGGAAAAGGAAAACAAGTTTTGTGATAACAGGCTCTTTTTATATCTGACATGTTTCATATCTGATCTACAAGTTCATGCACTAATGGTCTGATTATACTAGTCTTGTCTAGTGTTTCATTTTTCTTCCCAAATGGTCTGACCCAAAAAAAGGTGAGTGTGGCTGACTGCTTGGCCATCCCTAATGCCCAGCCATCCACAACCTTAACATTTCTGACCGCACTGCACCATAATTTTTTTTTCTGAGTTGCAGCTTGACCCACTGCACACAAAGATATGTTGAATTGATAGTTTTTTGGGCCACAACAACATTTGTTGTGTCACTGCCCAAAAAGATTAAATTCAATTTTTTTATTGCATGGTGGTCAAGGCGCCGCACAACCCAACCTTTTGTTGTTGTGGTACTTACTGCAGCACAGCATCTGCTGCTTGGTGATGTTGCATGTTGCGGAGCAACACACCAAAAAACATGGCTTCTGTGGTGTAATGTGTTGCTGCCACAGGGTTGCTTATTCTTGTATCAACTACATACTGGTTGCACTCAATCAAACCAAATACTTTGTCCACCATACATCAAAATAATTATCATGAATATTGACTGTAGTGGCTAATCTCCACATGTTACTGAAAAGCCAAAACCACCATCAAAGTTGCCCTCTGAATCAGACAATATCAATCATGTACCAGCAAATTGTTCATATATTGTTGTATTGATTTTAATTTCATATCAATCAATAATCTTCACCCTACCTGTGCCAGTCCATCTCTTCATTGGCCAAAGTCTTGGGTCTTAATTCATAGAGAAACTACCTTAGCTTCAATTCTGATGGTTTGCTTACAGAAGATGGATTATTTGTGTGCAAGTGTAATATTTTGTTAAGGTGGTGCCCTGTAAATGATATGTCAACAATTGGCACCTTATTTCATAAAAATCTGTAAACTGCATACCCATAAATGAGACAACTACCTCATTGAGGTCCTTGCCTGTAGCTGAAAAAGGCACCTTTGCCTATGGCTCATGGTGTATCTAAAATATAGCTGAATCACCCCCATGCTACAATGCAGGGTCCTATCAGAAACCTAGGGTAGCATATAGCAAAGGGGATCTTGGCAAGACAATATCATAAAGCATGAGATCATCCGAGCAGCTCAAATCTATGCTACATGGTAAATGGACAATAGGATAGTCATTACATTTTTTGGAGAATAAGTTTCAGATCACATCATACACTATATTTAGCTAAATGGCAACAAACCTAGCTCTGATCCCCCTCTGTTGGCTTCAAGGTGGTTTGAGAGACTCAGCCAATGCAAAGCATATATAATCTGACAGAAGGTGATATGCTTGAAGGTTGAGAAGAAGTATGTATACTTGGCCAAGCAATAATGTCATCACAGCGAGACCTTTGAGGATCACACAAAGGATGTTGATTATTGCAGAACTTCACGAGACCGCCTAGCTTAACTCAAGCCCAACAGCGGGCGACAGCGGGGTGGGACTTGCGGCTCCAAGGGACACCAGGGTTCGAGGGACTTACGACGTACGTTGGATTAGATATTTTTTTTCTAAGTTCAAAGTTCCCTTGTTGCATATCACACTGATTGGACAAGTTGAGCGGAATGAGACACGTTTAACTGGATAGACAACTGCCATCTGGTTCGTAACAAGAGTTCACAGTTTCTACGAATTCAGCGTTCTGTGACCATCCATAAAGGAAAAGGTATGACAACGTTTGTGATTTCTCTTTCTACATAGACCACAGATGCGGGTCGTACTCGTGAGGTGCACTGAGATCTTTCTTCAAATTAGCAGACTTGCCGGCGCATTTTTTTCTCTGTTTTTTCTCTGGTCAACTAGCAAGTCTACCCCTTCATGACGACATACAAGGCTAGTTCTCTGAGTGCTGCGAGAGGGGAACACAGACTGCTTGTGAAGTGATTGTGACCAAGGTGTGATCACGTTATATGTAATGAGCGAAACTGATCGTGATGGTGGGTTTGGGTCCGCAGGCGCGTTTCTTCGACAGCGATCAGTCGTAGGCTGTGCGACAAGTTGGGGTTGATGATTTTCGTGCCTAAACGCTGGGCTATCATGATACTGATAGAGCCAAGAGGGGCAATTGCGGGACCGAGATTGCGGGAGTGAATAGTAAGGTGTACGTCAGCGTCCATATTTAGTATTCTACGATGTTGGAAGCTCAGCACTGTAAGTTTGAGGAGTGGTATGCTTTCTGTGCTTCAAAACTGATTCTCTGACTCGATTATGAGCCATTTTCTCACTCAACCGATGACAAAATAAGTTGATAAAGTCTTCGATTTACTACTTCACTTTGTTCCAAACTTCAATTTTCCTATTTTTCTCATCACCAATATCTACCATGAATACTGCTTATCGTTCCCATTCTCCAGCTACACTTTATCGTTCCAATCCCGTTCATCAGGAAGACCGATTCCATCATAACAGTGGGAATCAGACCTACCAATCCAACAGACCACAGTCGGATCGTTATCCTACTCATGATATTTACAACGATGTTGGTGAGTTTGTGATGTGTTCTCCTCGGTCACGGTTTCATTTATATAGTTCTTGAGGTTGCTTTTTATCAAGATCCCTACTACCGGGGTGCATGCTCTGGAGAGCCTACGGATTTTTTCTCCCGCATAAAAGTCCCTCTTCATCGCGTCCCGAGCGACGGATGGCATGCCTAAATGTTACCATCGCGATCAATATGATCTTCACAATCTTTGTCTTCTTTACTGCAGTTTTTGGAACACTAGCGTATCAGCATATCTGCGTAGAAGCTAGGAGACGACGAGAGAAGACGAGGTTGCGTCTGAGCCTAAAGGGTCGCAATTTTTTACGATCATCGTAATCCTCACTTCTCATTCCTCGGTCTCGTCGCTGTTTGAACACTCAGCACTGTCTGGACGAATCGCTTTCCTCTCCGTTGCCTTCATCGATCGTACCTTGTGTCTCGTTGACCGACCACGTGAAAGAAGTTCCAGACTAGAAAGTCTGTAACGTCGTATGAAGCAGCATCACCGCTTGGCTGGAGCGGGGAAATGATCGCATAGCCCTGATGGTCCTCCTGTCTGATGGTACTTAAATCCAGCATCGCTCAGACCATTTCTTCTGTTCCCCCCAACCCTTAACTCTTATACTTTCTTTCCTGAATCATTTGCTAAAGCTCTGCAAGCAAAGGAATTATATCCATCACCCTCAAAGTAGATCGAACGTTTGAAACGCTCGATTAAAGTCTTTTTTACTTGTGCATTTTCACATCTCCCACGTACATCTACAACAAAACCTGTTGTCATCTGTCATACCAATTCACTGCATATATTCGGTCAGCCTCATTTTTAACTTCCGTGCACACTCCAAGTCCTTCCTTTCCTCGGCCATCGCTTCCACAAATCTCAAACGGGATCATTTTGCGCTTATGATCAAAGCTAGCTCTTCTAAAATGTGCAGATGGGTTCATATCCTGAGCACTCATCCTGGATTGCACCACATAGAGTTCAAAAATATCCACAAAACTGGAGCTTCCTTGAACCAGCTCATATACATCAGGCTGCCGAAGTTCATTGACAAGCTGGCAATATCTCAAATCTCATATGTGATGCCATAAAGCGAACGATCGAATACTTACAAGTGGCTCCGTTTTCTGATTCACAGGAGTTCAAAATCAAAGACACCAACAATTTGAGCGTAACCATCAGTTTGGTCAACAACGAAATTTTGAGTCTAACTATCCGCTCAATCAAACGCGACAGCTAAACAACCAATTCCAACGAAATCAGAACTACTCTTCCAACAATTTTCGTCACGAACGGGCCGACTCTGATTCATCCTTTGATTTCTCTGACATCCTTGAACGCGAAAGCATCGCAAGCCACCAACGTCACGGTTCTCCTGCACCTATACCAATGTATCCTGATTTGCACCACCGAAGATCTGTGCCTTCCCTCTACGGAGGCTCCGTGTCTCCCCGTGAGGAAATTTTACGAGCCCAAATGATGCGTGGAGGTATGAATGGCTCTCTTTATAATTACCCTATGGCGGGTGGATCTCTCTATGGTCCTCCTATGTCGCGATACGGTGGCACTGGTGGGATGTACGGAGGTCTTGGGATGTGCCGACCGAGCTCTGTAATGGGCATGGGTGGAATGGGATATGGAATGGGCGGTATGCGTACTGGTATGGGCTACGGGGCTATGGGCTACGGTGGTATGGGTATGGGCGGTATGGGGTATGGTGGTCTGGGTATGGGTGTAATGGGATATGGTGGATATGTTCGACCTTATCGCACTAGCGGCTTAGTCGAGTCTCGGTCACCACATTTGTGCCGAGCAAAAAGCTGGAGCGCTCACGCACGACTTTTTTAGATCCGTTTTGTCTCTTTACACGATCAGTTTTCAGAGTTTGTGGACATCGAGGTTGCTTCTTATGGCAAAACCTTTTTTTCTTCTCTGTGTTTGGTGCTGGGTCACATAATAGCATTCTTACCGCACCCTGTTTTTTTGATTTTACACACGTGCTTCCGTTGTGGACACAAGCCTGATGAAAAAAATACAAGATCATATATGTTTTGGTTGCTATATAGGGATGGGTTTCTTTGTCTCAGTTTCACTGATCTTTGCATTGTTACATCCTATGATTGGTTTCTTTTCAAACATAATAATAGACATATAATTGTTGACATTGAAATGAGGAGCATCACAGCATTCACCAGTTTTCCACACCAGAAAAACGTCAGAGTTATCGCAATTTGCTTCTGTGACTTGCATATAAATATTCTCCGGGTTTAACTTTGGTGAATGTTTTTTATAATCCTGGACCATGGATTGACATTGATCGAAAAAATCCTTGAGAGTGCTTCATGGTATGGTAGTGGAACATCAAATTGTTTGAATTTGCCATCGTTGTAGCACTCAACTGAATAAAGACCTTCTATTCATATATTCATGATACATTTTCATCAGTTGTTTAGCACCACTAAGAAATTCCAGCTTCTGCAACATGCTTTGACATACATATCTTGATGCGACAAATCTGCTCGCGTTATAGACAAATTACATCCTTTTTTTGATGATGCTATTCCAAGATCACTTATTGTGAGTTTCATTCACTAACTCAATAAAACGTGTGAAAGACTTGTACTTAGGTTCATTCTGAGTCTTAGGACTATTTTCTGGGAATTTCCGAATGAACTTGTTGATTGATGATAAGCACTTCTTTCCTATTTTCGTAAACTTATGTGACATTCTTGATCATTGCATCACTTTGGCCCCCTGGAATTGTGATACGGCCAATAGTCATCAAAATCCAATGTTTGATGACTCAGCCTCACCTCATGGATTCTGTTTTACTAAACTTGAAACTGTATAGCTGTTTCTTGCAGTTGATTGAAATCATTCTTGAGCTCAGACTGTGTTTGGCTTCTCCCTATAGATTGAATCGTTAATGAATTCTTGTCTTGGAGTGCTGGAAATTCACTATCAAGATCAAGCTTAAGTCTGAAAGAGCGCATGTTCAGTGTTAATGATCGTTCCCACCGATCGACCATTCACAGTGGTGTACGGGAGCGAAGAAGCTTTTTGAATTGGGCTTGTCGATGATTTTAATAAACTTGCTCATTTTTCTTGACACATCACGCTTCTCTTCAAACTATACATTTACCATCATGGATATAATGAATATCTTCGGTCCACGTTTTTGAAAAACCTCCTTAGTCTACTTACCTTTCAATTTCTCTTTTGTTATCGTTTTGATCTAAATCACTACCAAAACCTATTCACGCGATATTCCAGAAAAATTTATCTCAAAAGTTGTCACTCAAAACCTACCAATCATCGTTCCTTGGGCTGTTCTATTTGCACACACACACACTTTATTCATACTTTGACATCCCTCTAAAAAAAGCTGCTTCCGAAACCACACAAGATCTCGAACTCACCCCTAGGGCTTTGACCCCTCCAAAGCCGCATGTCCCTATGTTCTCCGATCCAGTGACTGGAACTTTGAGGCCTCTTTGACCCGATTTTGTCGAAATCGACTTAGGTATGTCCTGTTTTCTAGTGATATCCTCTTTTTTGCTAATCAATTATGTCAATTTATTTCTGGTTCGATGATTGACTTTAGGTGAAGGTCCTTCGAGCAACGGTCTTCCTGGTCCTCCTCGTCCTTTTTTAACCCGCGAAGTTTGAACGACTAAATTTAACTTCATCACTCTATGGCGCTCTTTTCCTGATTTCTCTGATTCTTTTGCGTGGACCTGACATCTGGTTTTGGATTTGTAGGCGACGAGTCCGCTCCGCTTTGAAGTTTGAAGTGTTTTTATAACGATTCCGGTACTCTCATTTGTAGCTTGAAACATTTGTATTGGCTTGGTGATTTTGAGTAAACTTCTTTATTTGGATTTTATGTGAATGTTTCGATCTTGGATTTTGGATGAATTTTGCGATGATTTCACTACCGTCACTCAGACCGCATGTAAATTCTTTGAAATTGATCACAATCAATCTCTAGCTTATATTTGGTGTGAAACTAGAAAGGGCCTTCTAATTATATTTCGGGTGAGATTAATCAAAGTGAGCATCTATTGGGAGTGCATTTCATAAATGACGACGTAGAGGCTCGTTTTGCCCATGACATGATTTGACTACAACGGTCAGAATCTGTAGAGAAGACACACAATATGCAAAAAAGTCATTGCAAAGATTATCAAGGCACTCGTCTCTATATTTGATATTGAAAAGGCTACAATACCAAACAAATGACATTGTACAGATAGGTAGGAACGTCAGATGCAAGAGACCCGTCTACATGAGATGCTTCTTGTTATCGAACCCTTTACTTTATCTCCCTCGTAGCTCCATAACCGTTACTCTGTGCTATGAAGGATTGTTTCAGCGTTTTTGGACATCCTCGTTTACCGCTCAGCTTGCTATTGAGCTTGGAGTTGTGAGTCGGCTTTAAACAGGTTAAGCAGCACGATTATGATTTGAAAAGCGTGAATAGAGTAGACCATGTCGACCACATCAGCGTCCGTAAAGATCAAGATAAAAATCAAGCCAAGTCGAATCCAGTAACATACAGATTGAGGGCATTTCCAAACAGATCTCCTCCTTTCTTCAACTCACCTGTTGTTTATCATGACTTCCCCTGATCTAACCAGAGTTGTGCTTGAGATGAACGGCTAGCGGTTCGTCCCACCTTTTATTTGAAATCGAGCTCAAACTTATCAGCGTGAAACCGCACATCCTCTGACCAAACTTGCTTGACCAAGTATGTGCTGCTACCATGCTAGCCTACACATTTGTGTCAAAGATGCACGGGGTGTCCATGGGGCGACTCGTGGGAAACTGTGTAAGCAATCATTCAATTCTATAGTCACGAAGCTGATATAAGCCTTGGTGAACACATGAATTGATACCTTGAGAGCTGCCCATCTGAGGTGTAGAACAGACTTATCGAATCCTGTTAAGTTCAAGTTGTTGACCAAGTTCGTTTTGAAGCGGGATGTATGCGCTGCTTCTCCATTGGCCGCTGTGGTGTGGGCAAAGATCGGCCGAAGATATCTGACCAGCTAGAGTCGGGTACTGATAGACCTTTACCTGATTTTATAATTTGTGATTGAGATTGGCGAATTCATTTCTGATTTATATCCTTGAATACCTCCAGATTGGTGTTCAGATGACCAAGAAGATGCACACTGCCACAAAGCTTTGGAGTATGTATGTGTGCCAGTCTGACTTGACAACCACATTCACGTAAGTAGAGGTCATCAAGCAATCAAATTATGGAAGGAACCGACTCACAGGATCCAACATAAAGTCTGGCCTGCCAAAACATTCTTGCAGATCTTTTTGCGGGCCGGCAGAGTCGAGGCTGCTGTGTGTTTTCCCGGATCCGGGCGCGGGGTGCAGACTGCTTGGCCAGCGACGCATAAGCCTCGCCACAGGTCTCGGGTCGGGTCAGTCGTCATGACTTCTTGGATTTACTTCTGACCTGCCTCATCGCCGCATACATTCAACTATTAAACTTTCAAGAGGAACATGCCATCTACTTTACCTTCTCACCTTGGTCTCATCATCCTACGGGCAATCTACTTCCTCGGTTGTCGTCGATATGTACATCGCTCCCTTCTATCTGACTTGCGGCAAGTCATACGGGACGACTCTCTCGAACCCGCCGATCCCATCGAATTAAACTCAGACTCCGATGAAGAATCCATGACTGCAGGTTTTACCAATTGGTTTAACAAGTCTAGCTCATCATCCGCAAAACATGACTCGCTTCCAATCAGGGCTCCTAAACGATCTTCACCTGCTTTGAAATCTGCTCCATCCATCTCGGCTGGTTTCACGACCTTTTTATTCTGCTGGTCGTTCTGCGAAGGAAGCCTCCTATTCAGCATCGTCATCCTTGGTTCATGGCTAGATACGACGTCTGTTAATAACTGTATCATCGAATATATCTTGTGGAATTGAGAACACTTTCAGCTCATCACGCTTGATTTTTTGCCCCTCGATCTACACACAGAGCTCGCAATCTAAATTGGAACCTCTCATTGGGACTATTGATTGCGTCGGTTGTCTACGTGTTTCCATTGGCTGAATGTCTTTTGTTTGCAACCTCAGTGTTGAGCCGCAAAGGTGAGTAGAGGTATCACCTGTATCAACTTGAACCAGCATGGTAGCCAGATACTAACTCACAGCTTCACTTGACTAGCCGCGGAGCGACCCAGGCTACTCTCCGCCCGCACTGTTGGTTTGACTCTGGTTCCCTTTTTGGGATATCTTTTCCTGTATTATCGGGTTGGTCAAACCATTCAAGGTCTTCTCGGGGTTGAAACTGGAAGTCATTCTTTCGGTGTGTATCATACCCATGTTTATCTAGGCTACATAAGCATCTTGAAAAGTCTCTTAATCTCCCTGCTCTCCCTTCACAGGATTTCTCAACACAACATTAGCTCGAATATGCGTACCTGGGGTCTTTCTGATTGCGTCTCTATCTGGTGGTGCAGCCGTGAATACCGCCTGGGAAACCTGGGAATGGCGTCGACGAGACAAGGAGTGAGGTCATTTGTCTCATGTGCTTTGTGATAACTTGTTGAACTCGCTCCCTTTTCCTGATCATCAGACCACCTATCACTGACCAGCATATAGCTTCGGCTGAGCAAGCCCTTCATCGCACTCGTATGGATCTTCAGACTCGACGAGCGGCTGCCTCTCAGTCAGCTGAAGGCCCATCCTCGAGCGGCATCATGAGTTTATTAACTGGTACTAGTGCGTAAATCTACTGATCATCATCAATCTGCGTTACATTTCGTTGACATCAGCGGTGAGGGACACTTGGGGTTCTCTCTTTCTCAGGAAGCAGTCAGTTGCAGCTTGAGTTGTCCGGGGTGGAAGCTTTAGAGCGACAAATGACCGCTGATTTAACCTCAATGAAGCAACGCAAGGCTTTTGCTGAATATTCACGTACACTTCCTGGTATTCTGCTTAATTGTGCCAATTGGACCCTTTCGGTTTACTGTATATACCGATTATTCATGGTGAGTTCAATAGGCAAACATCAATATATTCCCCCTTTTCATCTGCTGACCATATTTCTCAATTGCACCATAGGCATGTGTCAACTTGATTTTCGGATACGTGCGACCGACTGGGGCAGGAAACACTGGTAACGCACGAAGCCCGACGACAGACGTGGTCACTTACCTTCTCGCCCGAGTTCTTGGCACATTCCAGATTGAGCTGGATCTTAGTACCCTCAGTCGCCTCGTTGGGTTGGTTTTAATTGGGTCGATCATCGTTGTGAATTTGCGTGCGTCGCTAGTCTGGGTTCATCGCGCCTTCTCTCGACTAGGCTCTGGTGGCCTCATCAGCACCCCGTTCATGTTACTTATCCTCGGACAACTGATGGTAATGTGGAACCACTCAATGGTGTCAACTTAAATAACATAGCAAACAACTGATTGGACTCCTTTGTCTCTTTAGGCGATGTATCTTTTGACGTGTCTCATATCTTTGCCGTCGGCGAGTTCGAGCACGCGCCCAGATGATCTACTATCTACTTTACCGTCTTTTCACCTCTTCAGTAGACTTTTTGACATCGTCTTTCTTGTGACTGGGATTGTTACTGGTCTCATTCGATGGCTTGCTAAGCAAATTCTCCAGACCGAAGACCAGGAGACGATGGCACTTAACCGAATCACAGTATAGACTTCTTGAAGAAGTGCCGATTGATCAGCTAGAGTGGTATGTGAAAACACTGCTTATTTCTTTTTCACATATCAGTGTGGCGAGAAAGAGGACCAAGCATGAGTATAGAACGTCTCCTTGCCTATAATATAACCTTTGTTCTTTCGTTGGCTTTTCACTGGAACATGTGTGACTTGGATGGACATCAGTCGAATGATGACTTGCTTTTTATTCTCATTTTGTATATTCGATCCTTTTTCTTGTGATTTGGTTTGCTTGGTAGAAGATGATGTACATTATTTAAAACTTATTTATATCTTTGGTACTCACAGGTTTGTGACCAAAAAGAAAATGCATTGCAATGGACGTCATGATTCAATTTTATCATTGTACTTTGATTTTGAGTCAAGTGAAAGGTTGAAATTCACAAGAACCACTCTTTGATTGACAATGAACAAATGGAATTTCTTAATCATAAACGTGGGTAACATGCAAAATGGTTCCACCCGACAATTCTGCAATGTTTAAAATACCCGTGCCACAGGAGTTGGAAAAAAGAAATCTCATGCGATTATATTATCAACAAGTATGCCTTATTCGGTTTCAGTGGTAAGGAGCTAGGGAAGGAGTTTCAAAGAGTCACAATCCTGACATTGCGCTACTTTAGTATGTTAGCTCTTGCAGGTTTGTATTGCCAGTAACCAACTTGATCCAAGTTTAATTCTCGCTGGGCGCTTTTGACCTCGCAAGCTCAGTGAGACTACCGAGCTTGTGAGGATCAAGTGTGTCACTGGGGAAGTTGTTAAGTTGGTGCCAGTGATTTCAAGAGATGAGTGGAAAGGGAAGATCGATTCGGACGGACTTGATGACAATGCAATCTGTCTCAGGACTTAATTTGCCTTCAAGCAAACCCTTCAAAGCTTCAGTCAATGTTATCTCGGCCGCCTTTTATAATTGTTAAAGCCAGTTCCTATGGTTTGATAACCGTCACAATGAATCGATAACCACTACGAGAATTGTAGGGGAGAGTTGGATCAAAGTCAAAGTTTCATTATGGTGATCTTTGGATGCTGAAGTCGAGGTGATGGTATCGTGACTGGTTGTCATTCGAACTTCAGATTTCCAAGTTCTATCGAAAGAGGTTATTGTCTGTTTATGTAGGTTCTTGTAGTCAAGGACCAAGAGTTAAAAGCTCATCACTCGAGGTCTCTGGTAACCCATCATCCCTCTTCTCATTGCTATTCTCATTCCACTAGAGATTCTTATCTTTCTTCATAAGCTTTACTTAACTTTTTCTTGATTGTTTGCTTGAGTATTTTTCTATTCAATCATGCATAAGCTCAATTCTCTATTGCTTCAGATTTCACTCGTTCTGGCATACTGTGGAACGATAAGAGCTGCAGAATCAAGTAAATCAGAACGTTTATTTGATTTTAAATTAACCAGTGAAATGAAAAGTTCAGATGTAGATGATCCTAAATCGACTTTATCAAAATTGATCAAATATGTTGTAAAAGGAGAAAAGAAAAAATCTGAATACCTTTCAATCGAATCTAAGAAGAAAGAAATTGAACTTGGAATCGAAATTAAAGATTCTTCTATCTTTTGTCCTGGTGATAAAGCTGATAATTGTCAACATGGTTTTAGGTTCGAATGATTTACTTTTTTTTTTGGTACATGAATTGATCTGATTCTAATCATGGGTTTTTTTCTTATAGACGAACTGATGTTTTACCATCTATTAATGGTAATAAGACATTCACTGGGACCACTGTCTTTCACCAGGTAAGAAAAGAAGAAAACCTTTCATTTATGACTGATAAATGAGAGAATGTCTGACATTTTATTTGAATGTTTTAGAGCTTTCGATTTAACCCAAAGCTTCCTATAAATATCACTCATGGATATTTGTTGTCCAGTATCGAGATTCCAGTGAGTTTTTGTTTATCTTTGACCATTTTCTATCAAGAGTTCTGATTGTGATGTATCTATGAATCTGGTAAATTGAAATCTTAATCTTTAGGGTGGTAAGTCAATTTATAATACCTTTGAAGTTCAATAAAAAAAATCATTTGAACTGACAGTTCTGGATTCTGTTCTAGGTGATCATGTTTTTGACATCTTTGCTGGATCTGATTTTAGCTCAAATTTGACTCAGCCTAGTATGAATGATCCCAAAACCATTAGAATTAGAGATTTAACAACAAAAGTGCTTCATTCAATTCCCATCAAAAATGAAACACTTTATAACACAGCAATTGCCATAGATTGGGATGAAAAGTAAGCCAATCCTCTCACCTATTGGATTTCTTGAGTGATTTTTTTAGGCATCTCAGTAACACATTTTGATTTGATAACTCTACTAACCTTTGACTTTTGACTTTTTTTTCTCTTCGGCAGTAAGCTTACAGTTTACGCATCACAAGGTGATGAAGAATTGAAAAAAGTAGCTGGACCTGTGAAAAATGATCCTAAAGCTATTAAAGCCGATATCAAGACAACTGGAGAATGGCATGTTCAACTCATTAAATTGTTGAGTCAATTTCCCTATCATTCAATTATCATTTCAAAAAAGCTGACATTGAGTAATCTTATATCTTTCTTTAGTCCCCTTCCTAACCCAGCTGATCCTTTTGAGAAAAGAAAGGATGTAGTCCACAAAGGTCTTCAAGAGAAAAATTTACATGAAGGAGTTTTCTTTTCAAGAATGTTTGTTGAGGATGGTACAAAGGGTAAAATCACTACTTCTGTTGAAGGAAAGGCTACAGTTAGTACGGTAGAAAAGAAAACAACTCCAAAAGATAGGTATTGATCTGCGTGCGTTTCAAAATTCTATGGTAGAGCAATTTTTTTGAAGAATTTGATTTTTGTACATAATAAATTTGTCTTGGTCTTTCTTTTCAAGTTTGATTGGCGAGTTTTGCCCATGCAAGGAATTCGGTGGTCTCGGAGCCATTCAATATCACATCTTTGGAGCATACGGCAGAAAGAATTGTGATCCATCATGGAGTATCATCATACGATATGATATATTGATATCATATTGATGGCTTTAAATTACCTATGAAGTCTTATCATCATGAATTTGGCAATTACTTTCATGTGACTCATTATGCATCTCTTGAATGACTTGAGTTTGTAAAGAAAATACACAAGACTTCATATGTGAGAACAGGTTGTCATCAACCAACAAATCAAAAGATTGACAACCTGACTGAGGTACTTGCGCTTAGGCTTGAGCTCATTTGTGAAGATGTGAGGACTCCACAATGTCTAACAATCACGTCAACAAAGATGAAGAGAAAACATTTGATAAGATGCGTCTTGAAATCGACACACAATTATATAACTGAATCCGAATTTGTTTTACACCGATAAGTCAAGCATTTGCCTCAACTTGTTCTGTGTCGAGCTCTATCTTCATGAAAAGTTCTTCATCACTGACTCGACCTTGGTACAAACTTCTACCCATTCATCTTCCTTCTTCGAAAGAGCTGTAATCGCACCACCACCCCCAATAGTGAGGTCTGGACGAACCCAAGGAGCAGATAGAGTCAATATTTTTCAATACTTATCGATTGATAGTGATCGTTCCTGAGTGATGATAATACTTACGTCTACCGCGAATCACAGCCGTTCTGATCACAACATTAAAATGAGAAGATCCATCTAAAGCAAAAAAACCAAGTATTCCAGAATAAATCCCACGTGGTTTGCTGAACTCAAGTCGATCTAAAATATCAACCGAGTTAAGCTTAGGAGCTCCTGTCATTGATCCTGGTGGAAAAGTAGCCGACAGTGCGTCTACTGCATTCAAGTTTTTCCTTAGTTTACCTACTACAGTGCTTACGAGACTATGGACAGTTGCAGCCGTTTCGATCGCAATTAACTTGGTTACTTCTACTGTGGTAGGCTCACAAGCTTGGATGAGATCATGTCGAATCAAATCAGTGATCATCAGATTCTCCGCACGTTCTTTGATGTTCGTTCGAAGGCTTTCTGCCACTTTTGCGTCAGCCACAGGGTCGTTCATCACTCTTCTAGCCGTCCCCTTAATTGGCTTCATATCGACCCAACCTTCTTTATTCACGCGCATGAATCGTTCAGGAGAAGAACATAGCAGAGTGGTATCGTAGCTTGGAAAATGAACGTAGGCCGCGTATGGCGCTGCATTCTTTTCGCGAAGAGTAAGATACATATCATAGTGGCCACGGTTCTCGTAAGAATCCACATTCGTCTGGTTGGACGTAGCGATATTTTGATCAAGCGCTAAAGGTGCTGGCAGTGCTCGAAGCTCGGTGACAAACTTTGTCGTTAAACATAGTTCATATGACTCCCCTGCGATGATCTGCTGCTGAGCCTTTTCAATAGCATCTAAATAGTGTCCTTCGCTCACGAGACAACGTGGGGGAGGCAGTCGAAGTGATGGCTGAACATGTCGATTCGCTTCATTTGTCCAGGCCGAAAATTCCTTCTCGAGACCAGTTTTCCACCTCTCGTAGTCTGACTCGCTGAACCCCAGTGAAAACCCAAAGAGTTGATCGAGTTCTTGTGATACTTGAGAGTCCTCAGACTCTTTAGGAATCGTTCTCACTAGGGCCGCGGCCCACCAGGTTTGGGCTTGATGATCGTAGGTAAGGACCGAGTTAGAGAACCCTAACTCGGCATCTGGCATACCGTCCTCTTCCTTGAGTCCACGACATGGCAATCGATGGCCCACTAGGGACTCGGATAAAAGTTCATAACCAAAGTAGCCCAAGAAACCAACTGGAGGGCATACTGGAGTTGTGTGCACCTGAGTTGCCGCCTCCAAAATATGTTGAGCATGTCGAAGCCAATGCCATAATCCTGGTGATTCAAGGGTTTGACGTCGTTGCTGCAAGTCCAAAGAAGTTATACAAAGCGTCCGGGTTGAAGCAAAGTAGGATAGTGACACGACGGGATTGGTCAAATGGGAGAATCGATCATCTCTTGCAGTGAGGCTATCAGCTGAGTCAAGCCAAAGTTCGCCAAGTGAGCCTGCTCCTAGAAAAAGGCGCTCAAAGACTTGCTGAGGAGATGGCGAAGCAGGGCCAAGCTGATGAGTACGAAGCTGAAAAAGAGGTCGGGGTGTAGATTCCTGGATAAGGGGTAGGGGACTTGGGACATTGAATTGATTAGGCAAACTTGAAAGTCGAAGAATAGAAGACGGAAGATCGCTATAGGTATGAGACAAGGCCCGATGGCTTGAAGCGACAACCAGGTTCAAAAAGTTCCGCAAGATTTGAGTGCCACCAGACGAACAGACTGACTGATACCGAAATGTAACCCGCCAGCTTTCTCAGTATGGTATTATTCTAACCAAGGGATGGGCCAAATCGGACAGCGAGAAGAGACTGACTTCGGGATGAAATTGAACTCCATGAAACGGAAGTGAACGATGACTGAGTCCCATCACTGATCGACTTTCTCCATCACGAGCCCAAGCTGTGACCTCCAATTCAGGATCTAGTCCAGAAGGATCAACAACAAGACTGTTGTAACGTACAACTTGAGTTGAAAGTTGAAGTTGCTCAAGAATAGCTTTTCCTGAACCAGAGACACGGTCGATTTCAAGTTCGAGTTCGCATAATTGACCATGGACAACGCGTGGAGCAGAACCAATTTTTCCGCCAAAAGCACATCCTAGTGCCTGATGACCAAGACAGATCCCTAGAGTTGGTAAGACGCGGCCTTGGAGAGCCGGTAGAGGTTGCGAGGAGAAGAGACGAGTGAAGATTGTAGAAGGATGATCCACTGATGGCTGTTGAGGATCTTGATCAAAAGAGACAGGCAAAGGTAAAGCAGGTCGGCCGGGGCCGGGTCCTAGGATGAGGCCATCAAATTGTGGAAGAATCTCATTTATGAGGGTTTGCCTGTAAAAAAAAGTCACCATCACCGATGGAATGAGTCAACAGACTTGGAAAAGGAATAGAGAAATGATGATGAGATCACCATTCAATGTTTCCAACTCGTATGACTACCACTCGATTCTCAAGTGAAGCTCTTTGTGGAGAGTTAATCGGAAAGACGCTCGAAATAAGAGGCAAGATGTTATTAGTGTAAGAGTCATCAGCATCGAGGATAAGGAGACGTGGTAAGTGAGAAAGTAAATGAGACATGATGAAGAAGTAAGGATAGATAGAAACATCTGATGAGTTGATGTTTTATTGGATGAAACTAAAGGTCATTCAATCCAGAATACTGAAACGAAGGAAGAAAAAAATCAAAAATCGATTTACATATTTACTTGACACTTCAAGTTCCTCTGACTCTGTCCTAACTTATCACAAGTCTGATTCTCGCAGGGCGCTTTTGACCATCGCGAGCTCGGTGCCATGGAGAAGGACTTGCGTATTACCGCCTACTTTTGTTGAGCGAGCAGGAACCCAAAAAGCCTGATCGGACAAAATTCCAATACAATTGCATGTCTGTTGTAGTTTTTTTGCTACTCAAATTCTGAAGAGACAAAACTCTTCAGATCATCCACATGAATTACCCTGGTCTCAAATGAACTTGATCGAAGTCCTCTTTGCTTTTAACAAGGGGATCGAGTGAGGTCTTAAAAAGGTTTTTGCCTCAAACTCAAATTTCAACTTTCCAAAACTTCTCTCCTACTTTGATGATGCTCAAAGAAAGTTACGAGAAATCTGAATAGACAGATTTGATAGGGATAAGTACAGGTAGATCCAGTAGAAAAGAGCACCATGGTTGATTGAGGGGAAGTGGGAGAATTTGAGGTGCTAAAAAACCGCTCCGCCAAACTAATTTCAACCGCACTGGCAACGCCTCCTGCTTGCTCACCAGGCCCGGCCGGTACACCAATCCCTCTCCAGACACCCAAGCTCGCGAGGAAAAATTGTCTGACCAAAGTTCCAAAGAAAGAAAGAAAACATACTACCTACAGACAAAAATCTCCTTGTTTTTGACTAATGGCCATCTACCCTAGGTTAATCAGTCCTTGCATCCTTGTACTTGCTTAGTTAGTGTCTCATGCAATACAGTGCTTGTGCACTTTAAAAAAAAGACCGAGGGACTTGGTTAAGTTAGGACTCTGTCTGTGTCTGTGATTTCCCTGTCCTCAGTTGTCATGGGTCATCATAACTCAGAATGAAGACTTCCAACTCTCCTCATGCATTGCCAGTACAGTGGGTAAAGCCAAGAATGTGTAACAACCCCCCCTGCAAAACCAAATTTCACTTGTTGGCCAAATGATGCACAACTAAACTTTAATGTTGGCACATGATACTTGGACAGCTGAAATGTGCTCATTGAGCTTGATCCAAATATGTGGAGGACATCTTGAAAAATATATTTTCAAAAAAAAACTGGCCTCAGATTTTTGGACCTAGCACCTCCTAGCACTGAATTAGGTGGCTAGCTGAGTATGTCAGGTCAGCTAGGGACTCAGGATGATGCCTAGATTGCTCCTGAAGCTCAATTTTGGCCCCAGGGATCTCAAAATTCAGTGTTCCCAGGGACCCAGGAAGGTTGAAAACATTGAAAATTGAGTGCTAAAAAGAGATTTTCCCTCAAAAAAACTGTGTTGGTGATCAAACCCTCTTTACCCTGTTGTTTTATACTTGTTAAAGGCCATAGAACATCTTTTGGATGTTTCCTTACTTGAAGCTTTTGTAATCAGATTTTCACAAGCCACCTAAAGCTCAGCAGACCACTGCTTTTACTCAAATTCTCACAGATCTTATTATTATTAATTTTATTTCATTTTACTCAAGGAAGTATATTATACAGAGCCAAGACAACATTAGGTAAATTAGTTACAAAGAAAAAAAAGACAACAAGAAGATTAAACAAGATCAATCAATAATGGTACTCAAAGTAACTAGGTGAAATGTACCTAGTTAGACTTAGTTGGAAAACCTAAGTCCAAAAAGTAGGCACCAACTGGCAAAAGTAGGTCAGCACTCTTGTACCGCAGTGCCGGGTGCCTCTTGATTGTCTCAGCCGTTGAGCGGCCACTGTCACTACACTCACAATTCCACCCTCATCATGTCAGATCAACTGCCACCATCCCATTCTTCAAACACTCTGTCTCCCTCTTCACCTGCAACTGCTTTCCAGAGGCTTCACATATCATTTCCTGTCCCCAAAAAACAACTTTCATGGGTGAAAGATCTCAATACTGAGGGCAAGTCTTGTCTTGATTTGATAGTTGAGTGGTTGAGTCCCACATCAGGGGATCAAGAGTCCCAGTTGAATGGCGTGTAGATGTGTATGTGGTCATACAATATTGTCTCAATCAACTTTTTGGTTTTTCAATCCACAAAGCTAAGCAAGAAGGAGTGCAACAGACAATGTGTATTGTATCTCCAAGCAAATGGCTTTGCTAGTCAAGATCAGAAAGGCTGCAAACAAAAGGTGCAGTTGTTCTTTGATGACTTTCCTTTTAGTTTGAAAATATTTTGATTTTAGCCTTTTCCTTCTCCTGTGTCCAACTTATACATTGAGCAATTGGAATCCAAATTCTGTGCGGCTGAGGGTTGGTGCAATGCAACTGCTGCTGGAATCATGGAAAGGGCTGAGGAGGAGATTGCGCAGCTATGAGCTGATACAGATCTTGAGATCAATACCACACAAGAGGAGGCCATCAACGCTTTGGCTACAGAAAATACTAAAGGTGAGCTCAATGCTCTGATTCCCTAATCCAGACCTTTTTCAAATACTAATATTACTTTGTTGTAGATATGTTGAATTGATTATGCCCTTTCTACAAAGATCTTGTTTTGATCATGGGTGATTGTGCTGGAAATAACCCTCTCAGCACAGCTGAAATCTTTGGCGGATCACAGCAAAGTCAACTCAATGTTTTGGATTCACCCGCAGTTGGCAAAACTCAACTGGGCAGCTACAGTGGTTGGGATCCAACCCAACCACTTGACTTGGGTGATAGCTTGTAAGATCCTAATGTGTCTGCTACTCCTCAATCCAGGTTGAGCTCTCTTAGACTTAGGCCATCTGCCATTAGCAATCAAACTTCAATTAATACATCAAGACAATCATCAAGTGATGTGGGTCTTTTGAAGACTTTTCAATCCTCCTTACCAACTCAATCCAACTTTGGAGAGTTAAACAAAGCTCAGAAGGCCTCTAACAACACCAACCAATTACTCTGCCAACATGTAGCTGAGGCTACAACTAGTATGGTTGGAATGATTGGCTCTTGACTTGGGTTGACTAACAAGGACAAGAAGCGGGCTTTTGAAGACAAGTATACATCTGTTGAGGCTCTTGCCACCAAAAAAGCTGAGAAGGACAAGCAAGATCAACTCAACCTCCTCAATTAGATTGTGAATTAGCACAGGAGCGTCAATCTTTGGAGCAGCACCAGAACAGATCAGGGATGACTAGACTTGCATTGCTTCGCAGGATGGTGGATATTATAGCACAATTAACTCAAGATGGTGTTCCTCATGTCAAGGCTAGAAAGATGGCCAATGATTTTACCAAGGGTTTGTAGTGAACCCTTCAACTCTTTACCTCAAAACTCAACATGATCAGTTGCTGTTATTCCAATCATCCACACTTTAAATACACAGGATTGGGCTGTTTCTCTTTTTAATCCCCTCTCAATACAAAAGATTAAACACACAAAAAATTACTCTTTCATGAGAATCTCAATGAATAAAACCCCATAAAATCAAAAAAACTATTTTCTCACTCTTGATTCTCTCCATCCTGATGCAAAAGATACAAAAGACTATTGTGGTCAAGTTTTTTCCTATATCTTTTGTGTGTCCATGAAATGAAAACTATGATGCCTGTATGAACAAATTATTTTGAAGATGATTTGACCATCCCAAAACTTTAATTTTTGACTTTCATTTCTTGTTCTGTTCTCTGAGATGAAGACTTGAACAAGATTGAACCAAAGCCTGAGTTGAGAGTGATTGGTTCCACTTACTTTTAAAAAGAAAGAGATGGAAGGATTGATCATTTTGAAAAACAATTGCTTGTTCTTAAATTCCATCCTGTTTGGAGATTGGTCTCATTTAATTTAAAGTAACTCACAAGTTGAAGTAAAAAGTCAACCAATCAATGAGCTGCTTGTGCATGCCTGCACTGCCGCAATAGAGAATTGTGCCAAGTTGTTGCAGGTGGTACATCATCCAAGGGTTCATCAGGACCTTCATCCAGTTCATTTGGAGGTACTACCACCACATCCAGGATCCAAACATTGCCCACTTCAATTGAAAAGTTATTGAGGATGCAGCAAACTCGGATCCAGTCAACCCCATGTCCAGCAGAAGCTGCGTCTTTGATGAGTACACGCAGGTTTTGTAAAGACTGGAATCAACATTTCAAATGTCCATTCCCATGCTCACTGACCCCTCTTTCCTTGCTGATTGCTTGATTGAACTGCTTCTTAACCCAATCTAAAGTCTGTGATTGGGGGCTTTTGAATGTTGGAATGACATTTTTGGAGCATGTGTAACCAGAGTCTGCTAGGATGTATTCTTTTTTGCTAAAACATTGATTGGGATGTTGACCAATCTACCAAGCAAACTAATCAGCACCCATCTGCTTTCAACCAATATGAAGCAAGGCTAGCTTACCTGAGTACTAGCAAATACACACTGATCATGTGCACTACCACACCAGCCATGTAATGCGTATATAATGCAAGCTCAACTGTCACAAACAGGAGCAAGTTAAGAGTATAAGTGTGCTTCTAAGTCCAGAAGTCTTCAGGATTTACAGTTGAAGCAAAAGCAAGTGGGATTAGGGTGCCATCACTGAATCCAACACAGTCTTGAAAGAAAGACTTGCGTCCAATACATTGTTTGATTTGAATGTGTTAGTCCTGATTGGGCCAGTAGACAAAGTTGCCCGCCAGTTTCAAGATTGCATGACAACAGCAGTTTACAAAATTGTGAACCAAACCCTCTACAAATTAAAATCTCAGTGTTAGATCAGGTAGTTGTATTTAGAAAGTATCTTGCCTACCACTTATTCCAATCCATTGGCCTACCATAAACCCACTGCCTCCATTTCCACCCTGTCCCAGCAAGCATAAAGTAACAAGTAATTGCCATTCAACAGGTGATTGAGGGACAGAAGAGTTGTTGTAGAAGATCAAATCTTCTTTGAATAGAGCACCCAATTGATAAAAGTTGTCTTTTGACATCTGTGCCTGACAAAATAAAGTGACAAAGATGAGCAAAGAACCTGTTGAATGAGTGAATGACATGTTTTCAAAAGCAACCATACAAATTTGATAAATTTCCTATCTACCGCATTGAAAATCTCACAAAACTTTTCTCTTTGGAAAGCTGTAGGTCTATTGTGAATCCTCAATTCAACAAATTGGAGGTGGGTAAGTTGTTTGAGCGCTTGACTGAGCACCATACCAATATTCAAAGCATGTTGATGGATAATTTGCTGTGATGTAGAAAACTCTTGAAGATGGCAGGTGCCAATAAGGAAGTGGTTCAAAGCCTGAACAAGGGAGTGGACCAAGACCAGTAGAGCTTCTTCAGAGTTATTGAGCAAGATTGTTGATGCAGTTGTCATGATCTTGAGGTGAAGGTAGGCATATAAGCCAACGTAAGACGGAGGTTGTGAGGTGGAATGCATGGTAGATAAGACCTTTCCCAAGGCTTGGACTAGATCTACAGCCAGTTCTTCCCGGAGGCCAATGCAAGGCATAATGGGAAAAATATGGTCAAAGTACACAGGGTCCTCAAAGCTACCCAGTTGGCAAAAACATACTCAAAAAAAAATCCCCGCCAAAAAAGAAAAGCAGGTTTTAGGTTTCAAAGGAGTCAGAAATGACCTAGTTACTTAAGTACCGTTAATGCTAGTGAATCTCTATTGACTTTGTTCTTCCATGATGTACTGCATTTTCCGATATATCTACTACACTTGAGTTATCACAGTTCAAATAACGTGGTAATTGTTGTTTTGACCCAATAGTTTCTAATACTAAAATTAACTATGTTTTTGGTGTTGGAGAAGAAACAGGTAGATTTTTTACTTTAATTCATTACAATTTTTTATATAAAAAATTGTTATTTTTACTGTTAATTCTCATTGTATTATTGTGTGTCTGACCGCTAGCCATCCCCTAAGGTGTTGTTTGTTAGGATAATGATGTTAATTTACTCCTTTAGCCTTAGTGCTAAAGGGACCTTACCCCAGTTTCACTTTTAGTTTAGTATTTCATGATTTTCCGTAAGTTGCCATTATGACATCTCAACACTTTACTGCAAGGGGGTCTCATATTTTAACCGTTGAATAGGGACATCAAAGGAAGTTCACATATACCGGTTGTTTCCAAATCTAACCAATTCTTTTACATTTCCAAAGGGGTGCTGGCATTTCACCAAACTCTAACAAGGAAAGTGAATTAATTTTTTTTTCAAACGTCTCCGTGTGTACACGTTGACGTGCCATAGGAAGTTGGACACTGTGATATATACTAGTATCATGTTGTACTTCTCTCTGTCTCATTAACAGGTGAGCTTAACAAAAGCTATAATTGTTTTTTGGTATTGTGAACGGAGGCCTCTCTTACCTGATCATTCACAACAAATCTTTTTTGCTACTCAAGACCTCAGAGAGAAGTAATGATTCAGGCTTCAGAACATAGGGCAATTCACAAGCTTTGATGGCACCATAGAACAAAGTTAAAATTCGAGACTCATTCTTTTGAATGGAAACAACTGATCCTGATCAAGATTGAGGAAATCACAAAGCTCTCTGCTTGGCTCATCTTTAAACTCTTTAATATCTTCATCAAAAACAACCCATGTTGTACCCCCCAATATTGATTGACTGAGTAGATCATGACAATCCACGCGCTGCGGTCTACTTGCGTGTACTACTCGCATGAGATATATATATGTATCAACTTTATCCCTGCCCAGATTTGCATATGAGCGATGGGGTTTGAGGTTACGATATCTCAATGAGGGAAGTAAAGAACAAATGGCTTGATTGCAAAAGCAAAGAAAGCGGACTAAAAGAATATCTATCTATACACATGATCGGCATGTAAATTCGCAGCACTGGAAGGGAAGGAGGACAGCCACCATAGCAAGTCAAAAAGCTGGTCATGAGCATAGAAAACAGTGGAAGGAAGACACTCAACATTTCAGCTTCCATACGATCGCCATTTGCCAAAAGCTTCTCCTTATTGTACAATAACTCCTCTCGGGTCTCAGTAGAATATTCGGTGTTTTGGGACTCAACAATAGCATCGACAGGACAAGCTTCTTGACAAAAACCGCAATAGATACACTTAGTCATATCTTATGGTCAAAGACCACAAAAAGGATAAGATGACATTAGTTTCATGAAGTCACATATGTGTAAGACTTTAGCGACCGACCAATGTCATATCGAGTGGTTCGACGAGCTCCGTCCAGTCGCGTCTCGCTTTCGATCGTGATAGCTTGTGCTGGACAGATCGCTTCACAAAGCTTACAAGCTAAAGAACCCCACGATCGGGCATATATCAATTCCACTTGCAATTTCCGATCTTTCGTTCAGAAAAAGAAAAAGAAAAAAAATGTACCGATACATCGCTCTTCACCGCTGGCGTATCGACGTAAAGCATGTTCTCCTCGAAAGCGCGGTGATACTGGGCCTTTCTCGAATGGACTGTATCGATAGTAGGTTTTGCAAAGAGTCAAAGTTCGATACAAGGCATCTTTGCATACCAGGTATAGAGTCAAAACCTAAAAAACACGCAACTACATGATTGTGAAAGGAGGTCGGAACATTTGTTCCAAGACCACCCACATCCCTATCTCAGCCGTCCATCGCACAGCCAAATGATCAAGGTCAGTATTACTGTGAACTTGTTAAGAAATGAACATTGAAAGTCTTTGATCCAATTCTCTTGAGGATTAGATCAAAACCGACACCTTGAAAGCAAATAAGAACAAACCTCGAGCAATCTCAGTCAAAAAGAACAATTTAGCAGCTTTGTCAAGTGCACTTGGTCCAGTGGAGTAATCTGGCTGTGTGATAATCGGTTCTTGAGGATGCGAGGGTCTTAATTGAGCCTTAGGACCGAAACGGAAAGGTGGTAGATTCGGAGTGAATTCGGCAGCTGGTAAATCATCATTTGATGATTTGGTATGTTGAGCATAAGTTATTCGAGATGAGGTTGCGAATGTGGCTAGAGAACTGGGGAGAATCCGGGTTGAAGTTGATCTGATAGAAAGTGAAGCCATTTGAAGACCAAGCTTGGATGACGAAAAGGTCCACATCGCTGCAGTTGAGAATGAGAAGTGGTACACCACGGACCCTGATTTTGTTGAATATCGGTTATCAGAGAGTTGAAGGAGACACGGTGAGACCGCGGGTTAGACTCGGCTATTCACTGGACTAGGATTAGGGGTGAGAAGGTGTCCATCCGGTTAGACCAATACAGTTGGTCAACTGATTGCTGAGTGGTTGACTGACCGTATTGGTCTAACCGGATGGACACCCGCTGTTATTGTTGCCTGCTCCCTCGCAGTTGCTTATTTTCGCGGCCACGTAATGGATACCCAGCGGTATCTTCACCGTGTAGCCAATGAGTTTTCACTTTCCCTTTGCCTTCTCGCTGGAAGTTTGACCAGATTCCGTAAAGCATCGTACCCTTCAATTAAATCGAAGGAAGCCTTTGATCTATCAAAGGAATCTTCGCCTGTTTGTTGCCAGCTTCTTCGCCCTTGCCTGAAAGGATAGAATCCTCGTATCCATCTTGAATCCTGTCATTTCAGGCCTTGAGTCTCGAGTGTCGATGGATAACGGCCCGGAAGACAAATGTGATTCCATCTTTGCCAACCTTTCAATTAGTCAAAAGTCAGCTAACTGATCAGATGAACAAAACACCAAAGGTTTTGCTGTTCTCAGCCATGAGACCGACTCAACATTGTTCTGCTGTCTTGCTTGTCCTGGAAGTCGCTCCATGCAAGTCACCCGAATTCGAAAGCACAAAATGAGTGCATCCCACCGGATCCACTTCCGAAGATGGGTTGCAGACCAAGACGCTGCTGCTGCAATTCAGGAAAACTCGAATAGAAACCTATTGATCAATGATCATCATGTTCAAATTGATCAAGAAAATGAAGATGACACAGAACACCAAGCCAACATTGTTCCTATTGAGCTTGATCAGGAAGAATCGGAGTTTCAACGTCGAATGATTGTGGATTTGTGGACTAAGGACCACTCGAAGTTATTTGGATCACCGGTTCTTAGCGTTAATAGTAGTCAAGATGATATCATCGGTATCATTGATGATATCAGCAATCATTCTGGCTCTGGCAAAGGAGAATCCGAGGACTCAGTGGACCAGAAGGAATCTCAAGAGAAAATACAGGAGGACAATGACTTGTGGTATCCTTTTTCATGTCTAGAGGCACGTACCCGTATGAGTAGCATCTTGTATCTTGGCTAACTAACTCACTTTGTATGATAGCAAATGGTTGGGTTCCTGATCCTGGGCTCGACTAGAACTATCATGTCCTTTTTGCAGTATGAACGTGTGCGCTCCTTTATTGCACTCCTTGGTGTCAAATTGCCCGCATACAAAACTGTCCAGAAAGTCCGGCGCCGCTTGAAAAATCAATTCAATTTTAATGTAACTGAGAGTCTTAGCCCTCTAGAAAAACCGTGTTTTGGCCTGCAAATTAAGGATATCTTGAAGCAGGCAAGTGATCATAGTCTGATATTGATAAAGCTGTTATCAATTGACCATCTTGATTACTGCAGGAACTTGCAAATCCCTATGTATCAGATTATCTAGAATTCATGCCATCTTTACCCAACAGCAGTTCAAAGATTTTTTGCTTTTCTCAGTCACAGAAGTGGAGAGAAGGGCTTGATCCATATCTCAGAGTGCAGATGATCAACCTTGACCACGGTCACTTTTATCTACATGAACCTGTTCAATTGACATCAAAACATATTGTGGTACCTGCTTTTTTCTACAAATCTGGAAATGATCTTTTTGCAAAATGTGTGTTCACTCGTCAGAAGTATGAATGCACTGGCTCTTCTGGTAAAATACGGATAGAATTCCAACATGTCTCAACCTTTGACTCTGAGTTGTTTTTAACAATTAATGTAAACACCTTCTGGCGGGAATTCAACAAAATTGAGGTGCGCGAAGGATTAATGATGAAGGATTATTCTGGGGACGTGATGTATGGTGGGTTATTGTATTGTATCACTACTAAGCAAATTACCCATCAATTGATTTTGAAATTATTCTTGTCTCTTGTATTAAGCAAAAGACGGAGAAACTTTCACTGAAGTTCCGATAATCAACCCATGGCGAACAAAAGCGAATGGCCGAATTATCCGCCATGTTCCATTGGTTTTGTACTGTGATGATCTTTCAGGTAACAAATCAAAACGGTGGAATAAGCATTTGGCTTTTTATTTTACGTTGGCTGGACTGCCTCCTAAGCTGTCAAATCAGGAATACAACTGTCACTTCGTAACCACCTCTAATACGGCAGGTGCATTGGAGCTGGCTGAGCCCGTGGTTGATGAACTGAAGTTAGTATTTGTAATATCTAATAAGAAGACAAAATATGTATTTCTGATATGGAATACCAGCAATTTGATCACAGATGGTTTTACAGCCTATGACCACCAGGAAAATTCTGAGGTGCTGGTGATGACAACAGTCCTCTGTCATCTAGGTGACTCACCTATGCATGCAGAGGTTACTAATACAATGAACCCAACTACATCACTCACACCTTGTCGAGTATGCCAGTTAAAGGTCCAATCTTTAATGAAAAAACGTTCACCTGAATATGTATGCGATTTTCTTGGTGTTGACAAGGATGGAAATCGAGTAAATTTCAATAGCATCAATCTTGAAAGAAACAAATCTCATTTGCTTAATCTTTTGCTGTATGTAGGCATCATTACCTGCACGGGATTGGTCATCAACAATTCAAGGAACAAAGGATCTTTGGGAGTTGGCGCAACTCCCAGGAACAATAACTGATTTTGATACACAATCTTCTGAGCTTGGCTTGCGAGATACACTTAACACAACCTTTGTTAAATTAGTTCAAGACCTCCATAGGGATACGACAGTATCCAATCAAAGGACATCTGAGTTCTGTCGTGAGCTGAATGCGCAGTTTGGTGAACGTCTCTTCAATCCATTTCTACGTTTGAAAGGTTAGTTTTTTTAAATTGTATTCAAACCATTATCTTCAGGGGTATTCTCAGTTTTTGAATCTTTCTTTGAATCTTTCCTATTCTCCAAGGCTTTGATGGTCATCAAAATACCCCGGTTGAAGTCTTGCACGTGATTCTATTGGGCGTTAGTAAGTACTTATTACGCCATCAAATGCAGTCCACATCAACAAAAGAAAAAAATGAAGTGTGGGGACGTTGGAGGTCTTTCGACACATCTGGTTTGAACATCCCCAGAATCCAGCCAAAAACAATGATTCAACACTTTCTTAGTCTCACTGGAAAAGAGTTTCGTGTGGTTTTACAAGCAGCTCCTTTCATCTTCTTTGAGTGCAAGATGTCCCAAGAAGAACGTGAGACGTGGACTGCACTTTCGCACCTAGCTCCTTACATTTTCCAGACAGAAATAAGTGACATGAAATCTTACCTTGAACAACTAGAGAAACTAATCTACATATTCTTGAAATGTATAGTACAATTAACAGCTCAATGGTGCAACAAACCAAAGTTTCACATGTTGACTCATTTGTGTGAAGGAATCAAAAGATATGGACCGGCCTGTCTTTTTGGAACTGAAAACTTTGAAGCCTACAACGGAAACACCCGAGAGTCGTCAATCAAATCTAACCACATCAGCCCTGGCCGCGACATTGCAAACTCCTTCAATAACCATAGGATCATGCGCGCTTTTGGCGCTGGATCAAAGATCTACAATCACGAAGAGAAAACATACATACAAGCAGGAATGAAGGTGCAGCAGATATTCCAGAATAATATGCTATTTCAAAAAGCGCTAGGCTATAATGCATTGTGGAATCAGGAAAGCATCATTAAGATTGGGAGTGAGTACGGGTGTTTTTATTGACACTTTGTCAATATTTTTAGTATAGTACTTTGCTAACAGACTGTGTATCCATATATTGAATCAAGGACCACTTCGGTCACAACCTTCAAACCCAAAGGAAATGATCCCCGACCACATACGCGCTGGATTCACGGCTGAGGACTGGAGACAACTTGATTCTATCACTCTCAAAAACAACCAAAGGGTGGCCTCAGATGTGTTTGTCTCACTCAAACATGCTGCTAGCGGTAGAAGATTGGCAAGGGTAATCAGGATATGGGGAGTGGGAGGCTGCGTCTTGAAACAGACAAAGGTTGAAGCAACTCAATGTTCTTTAGGTCAAGTGAATGGATTTTATGGTATGCGTGAGGTCCACAATACCAAGACTGTATTATGGGTAAATCCATTGGTAAGTCACACATCATGGTTGGTCAAGAATTTTATTTCTAATTGCTCTTGATCCAAACTTGAACAAAACAGGACATCGAAGGAATTCTCAACATTCAACACAACTGTCATGACAGTCAGTGTAAGGTTGAGAAATGCCGCCCCATTGTCATTGAAAGACGAATCTCAAATCACACTGATTTTGAGATAGTTCATGAACCCACAAGCAAATTCATCCTCAATTCCGGTTCATTCTATTCCGCCGAACTTCATCGGTTCTGGGCAAAATTGTCTTTTAATGAAGTGACTCCTGAGGAATGGAAAAGAGCCATCGAATGCGGAATTAACAATTGGAAAAGTTCTGCCAGAAAGAGAAATGAGGTGAAAGACCGAAAACGCGAGAAGGAAAAAGACAAGTTCCTAGCTAGCCAATCCGGCGAAATCCCGGAGAAGAGAAGGAAACCAAGGAATGAACCGTCTCAGTCAGAGGTTCAATCACCAATGGAAAGTGCTGGAACTGTGGCAGGCCCTTCAAGATATACTTTTATCAACGTGCAGTTTCCTTAAATTTATGATTTTGTTCTATAGTTTCGTTTTCCTCTTTCAATTTTGGTCGTTGTAATGTAATGCATTTGATTGGATTTCGTTTATCAAAGATCGATTCACGCTGTCTTGTAAATATATTTTATATTTCATTTGTAGTTCGGTAGTACAATTCAATGTAGATTTATTTAAAACAATTCATATTATAAGATTTAACAAATTGCATGCAGTTAAGCAGTAGTATTGATTAAAGAAGATGAAAATGCGATAGAGCAAATCGTTGAGTTAATGGGTTGAGGGATTGATTTAAAACTACAAGTTGAACTTAATTCGATATTGATTTAGGTTTATTCAAAGTTGATCTATCTCAATTTGAGAACCAGAACGAGTTTTGAAAATTAATTGTTTCAATATTTTACATGAAGAGCTGGAATTGATTGCATTGATTAATTGCTGACACTCATTATCATGTCTACCGTCTATTGATATTTCAAGTATAAGTATTCGATGACAATTTTGTAATAAGTTTGTAAACGCGAAGCAGTTGATAGCATCATAATTTGAACTTAGACGTGAAAAAAAGTTGATACTGGATATAATAACTTAAATCTGATCTTGAACGTAATGTAGAACCCAATCTAATGCAATGATACTGACTTATACAAAATAAGTCATATTATAACATTTAACAAATTGTAGATACACAATGCCTTTCAGGACCAGATGATCAAGAACCATTAGAATCATTATGATCATCTGTCTCTGACATATTGTCTTGAGAAGATACAGGATTACTTTCAGACTGCGACGTTTGAGATCCGTTAGATTTGTTAGGATAATTGGATTCTTCTTGCTCTAAAGGATTTACAAGTCCAAGAACAGAGGAGGAGGGATACCAACCGTACTCAATCTCCATATACAATGGGGGGAAGGAATGTTGGTGGAGCAGGGCAGTTTTGACAGTGTATATGTCACGTATATTTTTCCTTACAATATCATGATACACCAAAGTTCCCCATTGAAGATCGATTGTCATGTCGACAAAAGTTGGCGTGGGAAGTGAGTGTTTGTGACACAGCATATCCACAAAGCACAGAAGTTCATCATAATCAAACTTGCATTTGAAGGGGCCAACCATGACCACCACTAATGGGTCAACATAATCACGATGTGCGATCTTGAGGTGAGGAAAGACTATATTCTCGTTGATGACCTCTTGATAATATGTTCTGCATACGATTATGTCAGTGTATGTTATATTCAATCAAACAGCATACACAGGGAATCACCTTCGACACCAGCGTACCACCTCCAGTTGGGACAGAGTAGGCCGATAGTCAATTTGATTGACCAGGTCAATTCCTGGCTGGAGTCTAAGATGCAAATATGAGTCACTCTCACATAATTAAGTGTAGAGGAGCCGTATCCATACCTGCGTCGAGAGCCTGAGACTGTACCTCGCCAATTCCTGGAGAGAGCCGGGTGATTGTGCGTCTCTCTATTCCAGGTCGAAGCCATGTTTTGTTTGAAAAAGTGCCGTAAGATTGGAATCAAATATTTAGGAAAAATTCGAATCGCACAATTTATGAGTGTGATTTCTACAAAATCATCTCTTAGCACAATTTAAAATCAATCATTAATTCTTAGAAAGCATCTCTCTATGATTATGATGAATAGTATGATATTCATCATAATCATATTCTTGATAAACATAAATTTGCAATTTGGAATTCGAAGAAACCATATGTGCATCTGGAAGCGGGAGAGAAAGAATGAAAACAATTTATATGATAAGTTTTAACATTCTATTCTCTGCTTTTATTTGACTCCTAATAGGTCCCAAGCAAATTCTAATGTCCTTTAGACACTGAAATCGCTTGATCTTGCTGAAGATAACTTCGATTTGTATGATGCAACAGCCGAGATTCAGCTGAAAGACATGCATCTGCGCAGAACCTTGGTCTTTGAAGTTTCCAAGGTTAATTTGGCATTCGTATTGTGACGAATATCATTTGTGAATTGATTAACGAATGAATATCATGAGATGAGCAACACGGTGAAAGCAATCACCAGCCTTGATGCAAACCCAAGGGGGGATTTCAAATGGGGACCGTCGTCATTCCCAGCCCGGTCCGACGATTTATTTAATGACGTCTGAGTTTCTTGCCTTTGCTCCTTCTCAACTCATTCCTTCTTCATTGTTTAGCTTTTCGCTTCGTTTTCTTCTCACTCATCATTGGTTTGAACTCAAGATTATGCCTCGACACGACCAACCAAAGCCGTATCAGAGGCCATTAAGTCCTCAAAATCAGCGTTCTCCAAATACGAGAACCAATCGACAGTCATCATCTCAGCGCGACAGGGCAGCCGCTGACAGTCAACTTCAGCAAACCCAGCCAAACGAACCACCTGGTAATCGCATTCAGACCATGCTGAATCGATCCAGAGGGAACAACAGCAATTCGTCGGGTGGAGGCTCCAATGAACCAACCGTCAGAACTTTTACTCACAACCCGTGCCTCACTGCTGATGACATTGACCACCTTAATCATGATGACGAAGATCTGAACTTTGATCATGGAGCCACCAGTCATAATCTGCTTGATGAACGTACGTGAATCTGCTCTACTGATATATCCTCGGCTCATTCCTCTGCTCACTTTGAATTATGACATTACACATCCAACTAATCAGGAATCGATCACAGCTTGTCAACCCCAACAAGTACCCCTTCGCAACAGAACAACCCCAGCAGCCCTACTATCAACCTTCCACCTTCAAATCACCTGACGGGACCTCGTTTACAGATGTTCAATCGAATTGCCAGCCGCGCCAACCTTGACAAGGATCACATGACTTTAGGTCGCCAGCTATGCAACGTCAGTAATTCAGCTTTCTTCTTTCCTTCTAAACCACACTAACCAAACATCATTCCTAGGTGACAACCGGCGAAGACCAGTTCTACACTTGCATTGTGACAATGCTATCAATCCGCCAAGAAGTCAATTCAACCCGTGAAGATTTGCTCGCGGAGATTGGAGTGAATCCTTCCACCCGTCTAGGCACCTCCCCTGAGGTTTGTACTTGGAAAGCTGATGGTACTGAGCTTAAGGTAAGTTCCTCAATTGCTATCCCTTTCAGTATCAGACTTGAATCAATAAGCTGATATCACCCATCTTTCCCGAATCCTATCCTCTGTGCTAGCAATCCATGCGGTTGATAGCAACACAATGCATCCTGGGTGGGGATGTACAAGCATATACTGCAAGGGTAGACACAATGGGCGAACCTGACCTGTTGCCCTTGTCATTATATGCTAAAGTCATTGTAAGTCACATCAAGATTTTCTAGAACACGAAGTTGATTACTTACAAGCAGCTTGACAGAGTGCAATGCTGTCCAATCCTACCGAGTGGAAGAATCGAGTCCTGCCACCTGGATATGGAACCAATCCAGATCCTCGACACACTCGATCATTGCAAACTACGCTGAATGTTGTGTTGAAGGAGGTTCGAAAGGCTTTTGATGACGTGGTAGGTAATTTTTTTTTTGTTTCTGTTTCACACATTCACCACTGACTTTTGTTTCCGTTTCATGAATTCACCACTGACTTACGTGCCCTAGCTCCTCACCCATATCGATCTTCCTCATCGAGTACAGACTGGATGTCATGCCAATGTTCCAGTGCTTGACACGGTGATTGTCAAAGTAAGTTGAACATTATTGCATTTCAACGTCTTGTACTGACCTTGTTTTGGTATCTGACAGCTTTACCAGAGAGAGCGTGGCCTTATTGGTGGCCGGGTACGAGTACGTGAAGAAATCCTCCAGGATGTCGATCAGCTTCGAACTTCCCGATATGCATGGCTGGTAAGATAAAGAGTATCATCTCCGCTGACCTGAGAGTGGGATTTGGAATTACATGACTGACTCGTTCTCATTCTGTTCCACCTTTAGAGGATGCAAGCCATTCACTGGGGCTTGAACCTAGCAGAGTATGAAGGTCGGTCATTCTGGAATGTGGTTGATCGTCAACTGGAATTTTTACGTACACAAACCATACGCTACCGTTACGCGTAAGTTCTAGGTCACTTTCCTCCTGTTCTGTCAGATCCTCACTGACATTACTTCTCTGTCCAAAGGTTCTTTCTTTTGGCATTGCAGTTTGATGTTGAACGCATTGATGGGACTAAGAACTTCACCCAACTTAAGCAGACGACAGATTTCTCTCTACCAACTGAGGTGCAAATCCGAGCAACAATGGCCGAATTGGATGAAACTTTTGGACAGGAGGTTCCACCAGATGAAGAGGCTTATGATTCGGTTACTGATGAAACCACTTGAATATGATACATCTTTCAAAATGAGTATCTTTCCTTTTTGTTGCATGATGAAAGAAATTTTGTGTCCTTTTATCTCCTTCCTACAATCAGGTTCGTCTGTTCCCTCAATTTCTCTCTCTCAGCAGGCCTATCTGGCTTCTTCATTTGAATCATTGTATGTAAAACACTGTAAACAGCTGTAAATACTGTGAATACTCGGAATAAATTTCATTCTTTTAATCATGTCACGCGTATTACAAGTGACTCAACGGTGGCAAGGGCAAAAACCAGGGGATGGTAGTGCCTGCGCACGGAGCGATCTACTAGCGCGCACTGAAGTGCGCGCTAGTTTGTCAGCGAGATTACAACCGGTATCGAAACCGTGAACAAGTCAGATGGCGAAACCAACGCTGTCGAAACTTCGGTGATCAAACGGGTTCACACAGAAACCGTTGGAAAAAAAACCGATTGAACACTGGTTTTGGATAAACCGGTTTTGCCCGCGCGGGCTAAGCGCGTTTTCTCAACGTAACCACCCTGCGCAAAATATCGGTTTTACAACCGCAGGATGGCCCCGGTTAAAAAACCGATCCATGGGGTTTGTGGTGTAAATGATATTTAATAACTCAAATGAATTCAAAACTGATCGAAGTAGTTAGAAAGTTCAACTTCGATAAATTCCGACCAGTCAGCGTGAAGCTATTATCTTACATATGTAAATCTCAAAGGTGTAATCAAGTACCGCAGAGTACCGCCATATAGACCCAGTACGGTCCTCAAATTCACTCAAACGCTGAAGCAGATCATGATCATCCCTCAGGCTCCACAGGTCTACACTCTGATTAAAATCATGGTACCATTCACAATTGCAGAAATTTGGTTTGTTGAAATATTAAACTGGTCTGCATAAAGGATAAAAATTAAACCAAGAATCAGGAATCCTGTGACAGATGTAGGCTTAGCACAGCTCAAGATATATTTTGTAATCTTCTGAATTAACCCATTTTCATTGAATGCTCATAGGTAGATCAGCCTAAGATATTAACAGGTTCATTGGATAACACAAAGTTTACTTTCCAGTATCGAGGGTAGAAACTTTCCAGTATCGAGGGTACAAGCATACCGCATGAATAGAATAATTGCTAAATGATAGCATACAATTACAAGACACGCGGCAGCAATCCCACAATAATTATATCAGCATTGATTGGTAGAGCCATAGTGATCACCGAGCGGAATTCTAGATCAGGTGGTCTTCTGGTAGCCTTACATTGATCCTCTTTGGGCTGTGAACCTGAGATACATCAGCCTTGATGTCATTTTAATACCTAACGTCGGAAAATCAGACCTTTGAAATCTAAGATCACTGAACAGTTTTACTCAGCATACCCCCGGGATCACCGAGATATACTTGGTCAAAATTGTACTAACAAAAGTCTACTAAATTTGTATCAGAGATTGAAAATTCATTACAACAGAATAACGTTACAACAAGGTGGCGTAGGCCAACATACGCACGTTACCGACGTCCGCCCATCCGTTTTCGAAAGTTTTCAACTGCCCTATCATCTGTCGCAACCTGTGTACCCTTTGCCCCATGATTTCGTTGACCAGTACCACCATGATGATTGTTATTACCATACTTTAATTGATACGCACGTTTCTTCATATCTTTCCTCATCGCTTCTGCCTCGGCACTTAAACCTTCATTCTCTAACCTGGCAATCTGGAGAGAGTCAACATCGGAAGCCCAATTATGTTGCTTGAGGTGATTGGGTAATAAGAATCGATCGGCGGCAAAGTGTTCTTTGTTGGCATCAGCAGTTACAGAAGAAGAATGAGATGGTCTAGAGGATTGTGAATTCGAGAGACGTTCATCGGCTAGTTTACGTTTTGCCTTTTCAGTGGCTTCGATATTTTTAATTCGAGTGCTATTTTAGATAATTATGCCATGATCAGTCAAAATGAACGTTTTCAAGCGCACTAACATTTTAGAATCAAGAAGCAGAAAAGAAGGATGAGAAACAAACTCGATTCCAAGATCAACTTCAGGGATTGAAGTCAACATCGTAGCACTCAGTGTTACGTTGCCTTCCACTACCGGCTTCTTATCAATACGATACTTTTCTGCAATCTTGTAAAGTTCATCACGTGGGTCCAGGGAGGCAACAGCTTCAGCGCCTGTGAGAATGGGCTCTGACGACTCGTCTGCACCTGCTGCAATGGCTGCTTTTCGTCGGAGTTTCAACTCTTCTTCGATGTAGCGCATCCTGTAAAGCGAAAGAGATAACGTCGTAAGAAAACAGTCAAGGTGACTTGGTAGTAATGTGGCAGGTTTCGTTGAGAAGATAATTTACATGTGCTTATCTACGTCCAATGTATTGGTTTGTTGTGTAAAGTTATTGGATTTGATGATCTTGCGAGTTCTCGCATCTTCATCTTCAGGTTCACTAATATGAATCAATCAAGAGTGGTCAAGATATTAACAAGTTCAGAATTGGTTGGAAGGATGTAAACTGTTTTATGAAAGATGAGATGTCAAACTGTTGAGACGCAACTCTTCATCTATTTTATCATCTTTTCGTACCGAATCATCTTGCATTTCATATCCTTCCACATCCGGTTGATCAATTGGTTCTTCTCCTTCTGTTACACCTTTCGTGTTCCGTTTCTTTTTTTTCTTTTTCGGTTGACCTGCGTTCAATCTTTCAAGATCGATTCCACCACGAGATTTCCTAAGCTTTCGAAGTGCGATGATCTCTTCGATAGTCGGATTAGAGCCAGAATCTGAGAGACTGAGTGAAAATCAAACATGTGACCGTGGGTTTAACAATACGTAGGCATGAACGTGAGGTACAGTTTCAAGGCACTCAACTGTTCGTCGGCTGAATCAGGTTGGGTATCTGGCTTGTCTTCAGCTGATATGTGGTCAGGAGGTATCGGGGTACGTGACTTGAGGTTGCTGGGAGTCTTTCGCTTCTTTTTGAAAAACAGACTTGATGAGGACGTAGGAACTGAATCGGAATCTTGTTGAACAGGAGGGGATGACATTGAGAGGTGATGGGAAGTGGTTGTGGTGAGAAACGATTCGAAACTGGAATGAGCTTGAACAATTTGAAGCTGCACTCAGACCTTCCAAAAGCCATACTCTTTGACTTGAAGGGGTTCAATTTTCACATGGGGTGCATGAGTGCTTACCGTACGGCGCACACCTAGGTGCACACTGCGACAACCTTTTCACGCCCCTTAAATATCTCTGCCTCATTGATTCCATGAAATGTAAAATTCCCTGGCTTCAGAGTACGTATATGGGCTGTCCAATTATATTGCCAAGATCCTGCCAAAAAAGCTCATCCAGAAACTGATATTCATTTGCTCCATGACCCTGCACCCCCAAGGTCTTTCTTCTTTGACTGATTTCTCTGAAGTAGAAGAAAAACAAAAGGGAAAGATCAGAGTTCTGCAGAAGTGGCAAAGGATGGATGGAAGGTTTTAAAAATGGGACATAGTCATATGTACCACAGCTCAAGATTCTCCTTGCTTGATGTATACCACCAACATCGAGGAGATGGGTTCGTACACACATTTTTATCTGGTTGGATACCCGGGGACGCCATTGGACCCTGATTTCTTAAGAAGGAAGTGTTACTCGCAATACTCAGATTCTAGACGCTGTAGGGATTTTTTTAATGCTTTAACTGGAGTAATCACGAGCTGTCACGAGCTCGCCATATCTCGCGATGAAGGTGAAAAAAAAGTTCTGATAAACTTTATCACGATGTGATCACCAAAGACGAGTCACAGTAAAGGTTTTCTGATGGTTCAACCAAAATGGGACAATCCGGATGCTCGTATAAGAGTTGTGTGAAGTAGATTCTTTCACCTTCTAAAAATATAGACATCTTTCACGACAGCGTTGCTATCGTCCTCTGGCACATGCATAATGTACACATTGAGCTCTCAAACTATATATTATCCCACTTGAACCTCTTCCTTTGAATCTGTTCTCATTTGATTTGATTTTGAGATCTTTCTGATCCTTCAGGACACTCTCGTTTAGAAGAAACTGTCATTACTGATTAACCTATACCTATATCTCATCACCTTGTGCATTTTTCTTCATTTCGTATACGTATACTTCTCCGATCAATTCATTTAAGAATTCAATCATTACTCTGAAATGTTCAAGAAACCTAGAATGATTAAGTGGACAAACTTGATTTTCTTCACAATCCTGCTTCTTATATCTTCTTCTTTAATTATATCAACCCAAAGTGAATTTGATGGTAATAAAATTTATTCAACTTCAACTCGATCACGACGGTCAACTTGCCGTGTAAATTTTTTTCTTTTCATTTACACTCAAATTTGAGAAGAGACACTGATTGTCAAAGATGATGACTTTGATTTTCTTTTTGTATGAATGGGTGATGGATGTCTATTTCTAGGGCAGAGGCTGTCACTCGAAACGTTCACAATCTCAAGTGTAAGTCCTCGGAATCTTTCCTACATTCCTCGTTATCTAAAATATGAATCTCATATGATGACTCATCGTGTTATTTTCTTGAAATTTACCAAATAGAATACGTAGCGGGCCAATGAGGCATACTTCTAGGGTCAACAAACATTCCAAACGAAGCTGTAGAAACAAGTCTGCTATGTCACCCCAAAACATAACGACGGATCAACAGAGTGTTGATCAGATTGAAAAAAGATTAGAGTCCTTTGAAACAGAACTGAATGGAGGAAAAAGTTTAATTCAAGCCGTCAAGTGGACCGAGACGATCTTACAAGAAGAAAATGATGCTTCGGAATCATCAGAGGAACTCGATAAAGAAAAGGACAGCGTTGAAGAGGGAGAGGAAGAGGAAGAGGGAGCTGAAGAGGAAGACGAAGAGGAGGAGGAAGCTGAAGATCAAGAGGAAGCTGAAGGGGAAGAGAAAGAGAAGGAGAAAGCTGAAGAAGATCAACAAGAGAAGAAACAAGCAGCCGACGAACAGTATCAAAAGGATTTAGCGGAGGAGCAAAAGAGGAAAGAAGAAGTGATTGAAAAACAGAAAGCAGAAGATAATCAAAAATCAAAAGATACAAAAGATCAAACGAAATTGAAGAAAGAGAAAGAGAAAGCAAGTAAAGAGAAAACTAAAGGTTCAGAAAAGTTAAAAGAAGTTAAAAAAGGAGAATTAGTGAAAAACTTGATTCCAACCAATTCCACTGTAAATCAAGCTTCACCAAAACCAAAGCCTGAGGCTGTTGTCCATACTGGAATCTCGACTTCTACCGCTGCTTCGGATTCATCCACATCGAGTAACGCATAGTGAGTGAAGTTTGATCAGTTTTGAAAGTTTTCGAAGGTCAGATCTGATAGAGATCTTGAACCTATACACGTATCCTAGCTCTGCCAACTCTTCGCAATCCTCTTCTTTCGAAAATCACCAACATGCTTCTCATCAAGGGAAATCTGATTCTGAAAGGTCAATCTTTGCTTCTTAACATTCTTAAGCTTAAAACATCATCAACTGCTTTGATTGACCAAACCTGAATCATAGATGGTTAGCGTTACATAATTCCGTTCGAAATAAATATTTTACACCTCCTGTTCAATGGAGTGAAGAACTTTCTGCGATCGCAAAGAAAGTGAGCGAGACTTGTGTTTTTGAACATTCGGATGGTGATACTGGCGAGGTTAGGATTTTCTGATTTTTTTTATCCTCAATCTCTCAAGGACTTTCATGGTTTACTTACCCAAACAAAAAAATATCCAATCTGATTCATGAAATTAAAATCTTGATGAGTTTTAGAATATTGCGGCGGGTGAAATGGATCTTGAACAAGTTGTAGATGATTGGGCATTTGGGAATGATGAGAGTTCAGTTTACGATCCTCAGAATCCGATTTATTCACACTTCACTCGTCAGTCATCTTCATTTTCCAAATCAGATTTCGATTCCCTTAAATGGTCATCATTGAAAACCCAAAGAACAGAACTCTCAATGGATCTGATGAATGAAATTCGATGATCTCTCGGTTTGCTAGAAATCGTTTGGAAACGTACGACTCATATCGGATGCGCTTACACCGATTGTGAAACGATTCAAGAAGTTCCTTGGACTGGCCAAAGCAAGTTCTGGGTGTGTGAATATAACCCGTAAGTCTTCTCTAGATCTCTTGAGATAAAGCTCTCTTTGACTTTCTTTTAATCAAATTTCGGGGGTCTCAGTCCAGGAAACTATGCTGGTGAATTCATCTCAAATGTGAATGCAGCAAAAGGTGGAAGTCCATTAAAGACTTGAGGAACGACAACGTGATCGTCTTCCAATCTATCTTAGGAATTTTACGAACAATACGATTTACGAACATTAATGATCGTAAATCGTAGTTCGTAAAATTCATCTTCCCGCGATCTTACTCGGGATTTAAGCGAATGTGTTTGACTCGATCGGTCCATATCTCCACATCAACGGCTTGACCTTCTTTAACCACTCCACTTGAAAGTCTTTCAATCGATCATCTATGTGCAAGCTTTCCTCTCGGTCTTCATCTATCTTGGGTTTTCATCTCCTTTTCCTCTGTTTTTGTAGTGTTGTGTTATCAATTCCTTATCCTTGATGGAAAAAAAGAGATTGATGATGATTAATGTTAAATGTGAAATTTGTATGAGAGAAGTTCATTGAATAAGTTTTTTAATTACTTTTTGGGTTATTTGTTTATCTATTCTGAAACGGGTTTGAAATGTTTTTTCGGGGGGGGGTTCTTGTTGATCTTCTTGTTCATGTTGGTAATTTCAATGTTCAAGTAAAAAAGAGTTGAAGAGGCTTTACATCTTTCAGTCAAAAAAAAAGTTGTTGCATTCTGTCAAGACTTTGTGAGCAGTTAAGGCCCACAAAGTGTATAAAACCAACTTGCTTTACATTTATCTCTATAAAAACATCATGATTTCCAAAATAGGGTCACCTTTATATTGATTGTGAATTCTTGATGCGCAAAATACTTAAAACAGTGATATCAAAAGCTGACAGATGTAATCGAACATCTTCCTCAATGTCTTGTAAAAGAAACTTGGATTCATAAAATCATCACTGGCCAAAACTTATCATAGCCTGAAAGAGCTACTTTTCAATCTTTGCCTCATCTGTGTGTTCCCTATGAGGATCATATGACTCGATCATAGTTCTTCTATAGATTTTGAGCAGGTCTGTGTCACGTAAGGTGCGGACTATTGCATTTGTCTCAACTTCAATATATTGGTGATCTTCTTGACAAATATGATATGACTGAGTGAAACCCAGTTGGAAGTCTTATGATTGATAATACTCATTAGATACCATGTACTGATGAAAGTCATAGACAACAGCACTTGGTCAGATGACTCAATATGGATCCCCCTTGAATTGCAAAATGCAACCTTCTGAATCTGGGGGTTGCTTGTATGAAGAGTGGATGTATCATGACATCATCTTCTTGTGTAGATTTTGATTGCACAATTCGATTGCAAGATGTATGAAGATCTCATGATGATGAGGTAGGGCTCCATGATTTGTATTCTCATGTGTACATGATCAGAGATCTTTGAAGGCCCGATACAACATACTCAGCCTGGTAAACCATGTAGATTGGGTTTCGGGTCTGATTTGAATGAAAAACCAAGGCGGAACTGTGGCGTAGTGAGGTTGTGAAGGTTTTGGATCGATACTATGAGGCTCAGATGAGATGATGAGGATGCAGTGGAAGTGATGAAACGTTCAGTTTGAACTCCGCCGAAGTTGATGTGGTCAATGGCGAAGTATTTATGTATGTATGTAAAACTTGTAATCTTCGATGAGATGTGAGATGGACAGTTTAAGATGAGCTGATGTGATGGTTGATTGAATGAAGTTGATGTGGATGAAGTGGGAGATGTTAAGTAAAGTGAAATTGAAGATGAAGCGTTTGAGAGAAAGAAGAGATGGATGGATGAGACAAGTTATGTACAAAATCTTAAGGTTAAGCAGTCTTTAAGTAGTTAATGACTTGGACTGCTTAAGTGTTTTGATACTTAACTGTGTAAAGTCTAAATTTAAACTGCGAGTTTGATGGTTAAGTTTCAGTTTGGGATTCGTTGGATTGATCGATCGACTTAAATTCTTTCCTTCTTTGATTGGGTTCTTTTTTGGGGAATTCCGAACGGGTCAAAGTCTTCAATCCACATAATCGATATCTTGATTTTATGCATTTTGGATTTTAGTAGACTGTGGTACATAATAGTAGATAATTCGATCGAATTGGTCTTAAGGTTGACCTATTCACTAGGTTCAAATCTCCTTCCTGACTTCGACTTCAAACTTTTTTAAACCTTCTCACTCTCTTCATCATCCATCAATCTACACATCCTCTCAATCAATCTTCATCAATCCATCTGCATCATGCCTGGTCCTGATTCTGATCGTCAACCAAGTCGGTAGGTTTACTCTTTGATCCACATCTTATCCTTCACTCTCTCTTACCCTTTCTTCACTTTGTCACCTTGATGCTTCTTTCTATCCTCTTCTCTTCTCAGCTCGCCAGGTGCATACGGTGGTAGTTCCCGTCGCTCAGTCTCTCCCTCCCGCCCTCGCGAGGACTCAGTCAATCATCGTGATAGGCCGATCGTCTCTGGCCCACCTGTCCGTCCTCGTCATGCTCCTCAAGACGTTCAACCTACCAACGTTCTTGGAGTCTTCGGTCTTAGCATTCGTACACGTGAATCAGATCTTGAGGCAGAATTCAGTCGATACGGCAAAGTGGAAAAAGTCGTGATTGTCTATGATCAACGAGTTTAGTTCATCTTTCTGTTCATTTGATCAAATTTTCTTTTGCAAATCTCGCGTTCCCAAATCATCATTCTACCTTGGTGCTGCTTTTCTAACATGTTCTGGGTGTCTTCATAGAGTGACCGTTCGCGTGGGTTTGGTTTTGTGACCATGCGTGATGTTCAAGACGCCTCGACTTGCATATCTGAGCTGAATGGACTGGTGAGCTTTTGGCGCATGCCATCCCTCCACCGATCGATTTTCCTAGCTTTGCTTGACTCATACCATTTTATTTTGATAAGGATCTACACGGCCGGCCAATCCGAGTGGATTACTCAGTTACCACCAAACCTCATCAGCCTACTCCTGGTCAATATATGGGTACCAAGCGAGAAGAGGAAGAGCGTGCAGCTTATGATCGGTTCGGTAGTGGTGGCGGTGGCTACGGTCATGGAGGCTATCACAGTCGCGGATATGGCGGTGGTGGCTACCATAGCAGCTATGGTTATGGTGGTGGCTTTCGCCGTGACGATTGGCGCAGTCGCGGTGACGAAGGCTATGGATACGGCCGCAGTCGAGATGATCCTGGTTATTCACGCTACCGTGAGAGTGACAGACGAGGCTCGCCCCGTCGTTCAAGGTACGTTTGCTCGCGCGTATCTGGCAATATTTGTAGCTACTATGATCAACCAATGATAACCCGTCCTCCTATACTTACTTTCGATCTAATCTATAGACACGATGAATCTCCACCGCGCAGACGCCGTCGATCCGTCAGTCGATCCCGCTCCCCAGCGCCCCGTGGGTCAGCCAGGCGTGCATCCCTGCCTCGCGATTATGAAGACGTGAATGGTGGGGCTGCCCTCACGAATGGCAATGGGTTGAGTGCCTCTGCGCCTCCACCTCCACCTCCACCGGCTGAAACTGCCCGGTGGTAAATCATGCTCATCAGATGTATGTAACTTCCTTGCTCCTCTTCACCAATCTTGCTTCACGAGATACTAAGTTTCTTTCCTTTCATTTATCAGGTTGATGAGATGATTCAGCTCTCTTTGGAAAGGTAATATTATCCCCATTGTACCTCTTCTAGGTAGTGTTGACTGTGTCTCTCGCTTTCTCGGTGAACATCATCTTGCTTATCTTTACAAGTCAAGAGCGAAAAAAAATTGGGAAGGAACACGTCCCATCTGCAACACACAACATCATCCGCACCAAGATCAAAACATCCATTCAATCCCATAGTACGAAAAACCGTAGTTTAGTCTTCCCCATGATTTTCATTTACGTTGTCTGGTAACTGTTACCCTTAGGGTCCAGTGATTCGGCTACTTGACCCATAAGAGACAGTCTTATTGGAGTTTCATCATTTTTTTCTTAGAGCTTTTTTGTTACAATCGGCTATCCTATCTGCTAGTTCTTTCAAGAGAGAAGGTCGTTCAAGATTTTTTTTTAAAAAAAGGAACAGAGAAAATTTCACCTAACTAGGAAATGCCAGAGCACATGAAGAAATGAAGATAAACGCAAGTTTTCAAAGTTTTTTTTTTGCTTTCTTTGAATGAAGGAATGAAAGATTACCTTTGATCGAATGAGAATGAAAAACCAAAATCTGCCTCCTATAATCAACTCGTCCGAACCAAGAAAAAAAAAGTTGAAGATGAAAGAGCAAAAGGAAAAATAAAGAAAATCCTACGAGTTTTAAACGTTCATGAAGTCAACTTAAAGGTTATTTCTTTTTCTTTTTTCTTACATTCTCTCTTTATCACTCCTTTTAATATTATTATTTTTATTGATCATGATTAATTGAGGTTTTATGATTTCAAGTTGTGAAGTGCTTATCTCCGAAATCGTTGTTTGTTTAACTTGTCTTTGTTTGGATCAAAGAAAGTAACAAAAGGTGGTGAAAGGAATTTGATTCTTAATTGGATCAGATCCTTTTCATCAAGTTTAAATATCTGATTTGAGAATTTGATTACATATGAAGCTCATCGAAGATTGAGATGAATTTGAATTCTGAATGAAAGAGAGACGAAAAAGAAGGGAAAAAGGTTAAAGTTGAAACGGTTTTTGAATCGGGATTCCTTTCTAACCATCAAGTCTTGAATGAGAATCAAAACCTTCAGAAGTGTTAGAGAAGATCCAGTCTTTGGTTTGTGTGAGATTTCTTTTTTTTTTCTGATCTTCATTCTATGATACCCAATCAAGTTTTGAATTCCTTTCAATTCTCATCAAATATGGAATCACCATTGGATTAAAATGGATGACTGGATAGGTTTTCTAATCTTTTTTGTTTTTTGTATTCTACAAGAAATCTCAAGTTGATTGATTGATTTATGATTGATTTTAAGTTTCTAACTTTAAGCTTTGATGGATTTTGATCTTTTCTTTTCAAACATTCTCTTTGAACTTTAATCTGTCTCTTTAAACATTTTCAATAGGTTTTTTGAAAGTCATCATTCAGGATTAGTCTTGGTCCTTGGAGAATGGTTTTCTATCTTTCACCTCACTTTTTAAAAGTCAAAAGTGATTGTCGGGTTCAACAAGATCCGGACCGTTGCTTGTTCCATGCGGATCTTAGGTGTGGCTCTTTCATTTTTCCTCGGGGCTGTTTACCGCCTATGTATCCCTGAATCATCCAAAGACCATTGCCAATTGTCTGTGAGCTCATCCTTCGATAACTTTAATCAAGAGTATTTCTCAAACATTTTCTCAATTAAATACCTCAACATCTCGGTGAATGTCAGGACGTCTACCTGTGGGAAGAGCAGTGGCTGCGCTCGCTGTCTGTAGGTTTCACTCCTTTCAACCTAATCATGTCACGTTATTTTCCAGAGCCTAACATAAAGAATGGTGAATTACAGTTAGCGGAATCGGATACGGTGTGATGAGGGGTAAGCTTCTAGGATTTATATCAATCAATGGACTTTGAACATGAATCATTATTGATCTTCATGAACTTTGAGAATTTAGCTGTCACACCTTCAGATGGTAAAGTATCCTTACCTAATCTCTTACCTTTAAGGAATCAACTAACATTTTTGATCTTTTGCTATTAAAGAGGAATTTTATAATGTATGAAATTTTAAAAGTCTTTTTTATTAAATCGTCTTGGTTCAATTTCTTCACAACGACTGGATCTTACGTGTTGCATGGGTTCTTTATTTTTTCTTTTTTGGGAATGATAGGGTCTAGCACCTGATTTAAAACGAAAAGTGGATGAACGAAGAGCACAGAATGTGGATAGAGAACGACTTGGAAAGCTTCAGGTATGTGAAATCTGTGTGTAGATGAAGTTCTTGTTGACCTTCTTCCGGTTTTATTGTAAATCGTTTTAGGCAGCAGCAGAGAATGACACCATCATTCGACGGACTGATCTTGGAAAGTAATCTGTGGTAGGTTTTTAAGATATATACAACTATTCTCATCATCCGTTCCTTGATATCTTCTTATTGGATTAACATTGGAGTATAGGATTTGATAGACATCATACTTGATTACCTAGCCTTCACTTTGCGCTCCAAATTACAACAAGACAAGATAGAAGTGTCTTGATGATTTAGTATACATCGAGGATGGACATGCACCAATTCATCAATAAGAAGTGACGTTACCTACGAACATCACACTCTTGCATATCGCTGAAAAGCGAAAATCATGATAACACTACTGTATAAATGAGGGATTCATTGGTCTAGAATTCTCCCTGGTGTGTATACTTTGTTCAACTTTTGTAACCTATAACTTTCATTTGTTCGTTTTGTGATCCAATCTTCACACATCAATTTCAAATCTTGATCTGCTTCACTCATGAATCACTTTTGAGCAATCTACCCGAATCCCACTCAGACTTTTTAACTCGTGGTTGGCCTCTCAGGGTATCTGGAGTATCTACATCATATTTTTATTCCATTGATGTAAAATGATTCATTTATGAGATCATCTTATAGAGTCTTCCATAAAAGTATCAAGGAATGATAAACTTGAGGGGTGAGACCTCAGTTGATGGTCTGGTGGATCATAAGTAAAAAGGACACGCAGAGAACAAAAAAACATGTAGTGAGAAATGATGATTGTATATCAGAAAGATCTTGCGGTCCAAAGGTGGCTAAGTAGATCAACTCACTGTCACACCAGACTACATCAAGAGGCCTTTCTGAAGCTAATGAGACAATAGTCAGTGTGACTTCGACTGGGGAGTTGAGTGCATGTATGTGTATGCACAGGTAGATGAAGTATTGAGGCTCGTATATGGTGTTAGACAGGTTTAGAAAATCCTGAAAGGTTAGGTTCAGATTGATGATGCTTATTTAAACCTAACTACCGCTTTAGCTGTAGGATTGAAGAAAATACGTCCGGCGTGCTCAGCCTGCGCGGGCTTAACGACCACTTCAAGACTCAACTTTCGATTAACTCACCTCAAGCGACCCCGACACAGTCTCCGAGATGGCGAGTCTTCTCCCCTCAACTCTCTTTTTCGAACGTTCTTGCGTAGCCAAGAAACGGGGCCTGCCCAGAGAGCTGCGATGGGGGTAGGCGTGCTGTTGTTGGTATTCCTTTTAGGATACCCGACAAAGCCATCCACTAGTAGTGCATACTCTTGCCTACTATGTCTCAAGGCTTGCCTTGTCGACCTCAACCTTGAAGCTGCTTCATTGGACATGCTGCTTGCGCTCGGATTCTTCAACATCCAATCCGTGATGCCTGACTCATGATCAACGAAGCGGCTCGGTGGCCTACTCTTCGCTCAGCTCTCATAAGCTTCTGGCCCCTGTCTTGGATGCTACGGCATTGCCGGACATCGTTCTATGCCATTCTAACCGTTATCTCTTCTCGACTCACAGGGTATCGACATCGTACACCACCATGTCAAAAAGGGGCACCGAACCGCCCCCCGATCTGAAGATCCCTATCTCATGCTCCTCGTCAAGGTTGGTCCCGTCTTGCAATGTTTAAAGTTGCTCTTGACTGATGTGTTATCTTTAGCTTTACCGTTTCTTGGCCCGCCGAACCGAAGGTACCTTCAACAAAGTCGTCCTTCGAAGACTTTACATGAGCAAAATGCACCGTCCTCCAATGTCAATCTCACGTATCTCATGCGCCGTCAAGGACACACGTAAGTGACACTCGGTTCGATGAATAGATCCTTGAACTTGACCTGACTCTTTGATTGACTTTTTTTGCCTTCTAGCCGGAAAGACTGTTGCTCTCGTTGGTACCGTCACTGACGACGTTCGTTTCCTCGAGGTCCCCAAGCTATCCATTGCTGCCCTCCGTTTCACGACCACTGCTCGTGCTCGAATCCTTGCTGCTGGTGGAGAATGTCTCACTTTTGATCAATTGGCACTCCGATACCCCACTGGCTCCAATGTACTCTTGATCCGAGGAAAGAAGACCGCCCGTGTAGCCAACCGCCATTTCGGACACGGTCCTCACAAGAACAAACGACCATATGTTTTGTCCAAGGGACGCAAGTTCGGTGAGTTGTTATACTTTGAGATAGCGTACGCCTGTCTTCTGTTCGCTAATGGCTTTACGGTTCAATCTACCTTCCAGAGAAGGGTCGTGGTCGTCGTCAATCGCGTGGTTTCAAGGTCTAAGCTTATCATGCTCGTCTCTACACGCCGGAGAATTTGTCCCATGCTCTACCACTGCTTCTCCCTATGGCTATGCAATTGTTCATGTCACTGTGTCACAGTTTGTATGTCTTGTCCGGCTCCTAATTCAAATGAGAACTTGCCAAGTGAGCCAAAAGTCATACATGATCCAAACCTTGAGCTTTCTATCAACTATGGAAGTGTGAGATCATGTAATGGTGAGAATTGTGGAGGGTATCAAGCCCCCTGTGTTTCTTTCTTGCCTTCGTACTACCACTTTACTACCTATCTGGTGTATGGGCATGATTCGGGCTGTTTGATCTCACTGCATGGCTGCTGTTTACCAGAGCTTACACACCCTCATGTGTTTTTGATCGTGTTTAACCTTGTCATTCAAGACCAAAAGTCTTTGAAGGGTACAGCTACTTTCTAGTCTGGTCATGACTCCAACCGCTCTGCAAAACCAAATTTGATCACAGAACTTCATAAACATACATGATCTCCAAACTTGACCAAGTCTCATAGTGGACCTAACCAGCATCTCCTTCAAGTGGACTTGTTGAATTTTGATTGATTCCTATCAAGAAAGATATACTCTGATCTACTCTAATAATGAAGGAAAAGGCCTTTTGTTCAAAAAAATTCTCACACTCAAGTAAATGCCAAAGATTGCCTACCCTTGGTAACCAACTTGCTCAGGCTAAGATGAGTTAATGGCACATTTCAACCACTTACAATCAAGAAAAAGAAGTGCTTCAACAAATCATTACACTCAATGATGGTATACAAATATGATTCACACATCCTGTTGATCATGTTGATACAACCTGCAAAAAGTTGTGTTTATGGACATGAATTTAGTGGGATTTGGGGTTCTGGCATTTCAGATCTTGGCTCAACCCATCAAAATCCAAGTTTCTAGTGTTCTGAGAATTTTTTTGTCACTTCTCTTAAAAATTGGTAGAAAAGATTCATATACCTTAAATATAGTGGCACCCCACATACTCCCAGCACCTGACTCAACCAGGTTGAACTCCTATCAACCCAGTCAAACATTGAATTTAAACATCAACCACATCAATCAGGCTAAGATTTTCCAAGGAGCCATTCATCAATTCATCCCTTGCACACACACACATTTTCACCCCTTCCTCTCAGCCCTCTGCTAGATCAACATCGGTCACTGCCTACGCTGGTGATTTGGTTCTAGGAACCAACCTGAACAGCTCATTATGCTTCACAAGTCTCTCAAGGGAACATCATGAGCATCTGAAATTGCCTCTCAAGAATCACCCTCATCAGGCTCATCTATTCAGAAGCCTGTTGACTCGTGAATTGATCACATGGTTTCCATTTGTCTTCCCCCTTTCTAGAGCAACTAGCCAGACCAACATCATGTCACCACCTACTGTGACAGATATCAAGAAGACCAATAACGGTGCTTTCCCTTCAAATCTCTCCTGCCTGACTGTGTTACACTTGAGCTTTGTTGAGGCAAACATTTGTAGCTAACTGACATACTGAATCACAAGCCAGGTCACACATTCAAGTGGCTGAAATGTGCTTCACAAAATTACACACACACCCACTTCAATTCTATCTTCTGGATCAGTGATGAGGAATGTATAGTCTTGAAACCAAGGAACAAGTTGCAGGGGAGGAGGAGCATGGACAAGGGCTGTGATGATAGATTGAAAGGGCTTGTATCTATATGAATAGTAATACCAATGGGTGAGAACAGTGCCCAGGGTAGGAAGTCCTTGGGAGGGCACAAAGAGATGGCTCATGTGAATCTGAATGTTAAGCAAACAGAGTCTTCTGGATATGAAGACATTGTTTGTGGTGTGTGTGTACCACAACACAGAGAGATTAGTGTGGACTACCTGGTGGCTTGTCACCAAAGTCCTAGTTGTGTAATAGATCATTTTTGGGCTACAACTAGGGTGTTTGTCTAAGGGCATGATTTGGCTTGTCAATCTGACTGGCCAGGTTTTTTCTACAAAACCTCAAAATTTGGGTCTGGAGACCCTGAAAACATTCATTAAAGTAAGCCCAAGATTATGTACTCTAAGTGCTTGACTTAATCAAAGAAAGGTCTGCAAAAATCCCACTTGGGCATGCTCAAATTGTGTTTCCAGTCCTGTTTGGGATCTGAAATTGATCTTGAGAAGGCTTGAGTGACCCCCGCAATCTTGAGATATGTTCAAAGGTTGATTCCATCCACAACCTGGACCATCTCCTCTCAGGCTGAGCTCTCGACCCCTGGTAATTGGAGAATCCTGCAGGGTCCCCCGCCAGGTCCGGGGGGGTTGGCAGGCTCCTAAAAGGTACCAACCCCTTGGGTGATGGCCAGTCTTGGGGGCCAAAACAAAAAAATCATGTGTCTTGCCGGGGAATTCAACTGAATCCCCCAGGTAAACAGGGACTTAGAGACTGTTGGTTTGGGGCCTGTTCTGGGTCTCCAAATGAAAAAGAAGCGCCAGCACAGATGGGGTTGGTTGTTGTTCTGGCTTTGCAGAAAAAAATTGGCAGCTGGGTACCTTGATCCCCAGCATTCATGTCTTGGGGCCCAGCCTGAATCTCCTCCAAGGCCATTTCACCCATCACCAAAAATCAACAAGGCCTCAATACAGCGCCAACATCAAAGTTCAGGCAAAAGGGTACAAAGGAGGTTAGAGTGATTCAGCACATTCCCTAAGTCAATACAAATTTACGTATCAATTGGCTAGCTGCTTTCTGGGGAAAGCAAATCATCCTGCATTATAGTTTAGATAGTGTTGTATGCAATTATGTAAGCCAATCAACACTCAAAAAGATTTTCTGTTCGAAGGCATGAGTTAATCTTCAACCAAGCTCAGTGATTCAGGACCCCGGCTATCTCCTGTTGAGGCGTCTCACCCAAATGGTCGGATTTTGGCCGTCCTTGTCACGGATGTATCTGACCAAACGGGTCGGATTTTGAGATTTTGGTTGAAATGCATCTGACCAAAAAGGTCGGAAAGGGGCTGGCTTAGAAACATAGACTTTTTGAGCATGTTCAGCTCGGTGTCAATCTAGTTGTCTCCAAGCGTGTTTTTGTTTTGGTTGGGCCTCGAGATCATCAAGAAGCATTTCGAAGGCCATCCGATCAGCTTCTTCTTCACCCTCATCAGGTCGAGCAATGTCAAGGAGCCGCTGAAACACATCATCATCATTGTCGTCGAAATTCATTGTTGCAGTAGATAGAAGAGAGGGAACGAGGTTTGATAATTGGGCAATTGGCAGCGACACCATAGCGGATGCTCTCAGGACATTTGTTTGCGAATCAGCTGTCCCAAATTGCTGATCCCAGTATAACTTTTGGTCGTGTATAATCGCGTTTCATTTTAGCCAGAGAGGAAGCATCAGCTCCAACAAGTTCTGTATAAACACTTGGTTTCTAGCTCAATCTCCGTTGCATGAACTCTTGCGTTCACGAAATCTTGCAAAAAGCTTTACACCTGTGGTATGTGGCTTACACAAAGCATTTCGATGCCTGCTCAAAGACACGAAAGATATCATATATATAGATGCTAAATGCTTGTTCAGTCTGCGTTGATAGACACTGTTTGATGAGTATACATGTGGTAATAAAGTCTCGATGCCAATGGCGGCCATCGTTGTCGGTCTCTCTGCCCGGCTGTCGGTTGCAACCTCAGATATGGACATCCTGCATCTCCCTCGGGTGTCCTGACAAGTTGTCAACCTCGATATATACGATTCGATGCAACAATGAACCACTTTGCTCTGATGCTCCATTCTTTTACCAATCAAACTGACATCTATCCATCCTGTAGCTCACTTGCACGCTCTCGAAAGGCCCTTTTGATTGCTTTGAGATCCACAGACATCGACCTATTTTCGATAACTAATTGGATCATTCCACATCGCATTAGTGGTTGCGCGATGCGAGAATAATGGCGGTATTTTGCTCCAACATTCTATCTAACACTCAATGCAATGGCTTGACGAAGGGCGCTATCATTACGACCTTGATCTTTGGCTTGTTACACGGGGTGATAGGTTCTGGACTTGTAGGATATCTGCTCAGACAAAAGTGAGATGCAAATTCTCTACCCCGTGCTACCTGGCAGCTTACAAAGTTTTCTTGTCTTGATGTGCTTTTTGCCATTATTGATAGACGTAAGCAGAATGTTGGATGGGTAGTAGTCTTAACGGGATTCTTATTTTCTCTAACGGTGGTCAGCGGGACGGCCAGCAGGTTTCGACCCGGAGACCTTGATCACTTTACATCGGTAGAAAAGTTCACAGGTCAGCATTACTATCAAGTCTAGTTGAGATGAGAACTAACAGGCGGACTGTTTACATGTCCAACAATATGCATTCGGTTCTGGTCACCAGCTGCGCTGGGCGTGTTGTCATCTATTTCTTTCTTCAGCTTCCACATGTGGACAAATGTTCTGCTAACCCCACCTTCCCTCAAGATAGCTCGTTTCGTCACTCCCCTTGCTCTCATCGCTATTGCCTCTACAGCTATAGTTTTCAACACCCTCGCCTTTTTGAAAGTAGAATACGAATCATCTGCAACCGGGTTCCGTGTTGGTCCCCGAGACGAGTCGACTTTTGGCATTTACACCACCGTATCAGTGGCCCTATCGCTCTTCTTCCTCACTGTTGTCATTCTGAACAATTTAATTTCTTGCCGTGTCTCAATTGCATTCATATCAAAAACGGCTGCAGCTGTCACGAACAAGGGGGAGCCTATATCACCCCCAAACCAACGTCTTTCTACTAGGTGGCTTCAGACTGCAACGATCTTATCTCTCGTGAGGACCGCCATCGCTTTGCTGAAGGTGAATACCGTTTTAGCACGTGAGGTGATTGGATTGGGCGAGTACTGCGCGTATGTTTTTGTGATTGTGCAATGGTAAGAAACTTGAGATTTGGGGCTCTTCACCGGTCCACAGGAACATACTGAACTCGTTTACATTGTAGGAACTGGGCACAAGTAGAGGAAAAAGAGGAACATAACCAATTTTTCACACGCCTGCGCCAAAACTCTGAATTCACCCTTTCTGATCAATCTGAAAAATCAGTTCCTACGCAAGTTGGAAACACTCGATCTCGTTCCAACACCGAGACTTCTGTCAATGAAAGCCCGTTGAAAAAGCCTCTTCCTGCTTATGAAGGGTCCCATACAGTACTGTATTCTCCGTCCTCTACAGAACATCTACTGGACCGAAAAGTTCCAGAAAGACGCTTTCGCCGCCTCAGCCTCGATACCGGTCTATCGTTTGCTTCACTGGGACCAGACGACTCGGCATCAACAGCTGCATTCTTACCACGTCCACCACCTAAGCCAATGCATCTTCGCGAGAGAACACCACACGGACCCAATGGTAGTGTGATTGCGCCTCTGCGGGAATCACTTTTGAGGAAGTTCCATCATCAAAGATAGAGGGAAATCTATAACAGAGCGGTCGAACTTTTTAAACTTTCTCATTATCTCCATTCGTCAACCTCGTCACATATGTTGCTCCCTAAAGCCTCATCTGGATATATTATGAATCGAACTCTTTCAATGTGATAACCATTGCTGCATACTCAATCTTCATTTTTCCGTTCTGAAGACAAGACGACTTATGCCCGCTGAAGCTGGGTCGCCTTGGAGAATGTGGATTGGGATGAAAAAGATATCATTAGTAGCTCTATCCATATCAAATAGCCAGCTGATGAGAAATTCTGAGTTTCTTTGGAAGGTCTTAGTGTATGATAGTATATATAGCCACATGTGGAAACGAAATGAAAAGTACATAATTATAAGGATTCTGACAAATGTGGATCATCTTAAAGGTCCAGATATAAACAAGGGACAGAGCTGAAAGATCATATTGACTGAATCTAAGCAATTCAAGTCTAAGATAAATCAAGACTTTTGGTAATTCTGAATTCAACTCTTGTTTTTGCCTATTGTCAGCCATATCGGTGGACCTTTTCCTGTTTGGTAGCTACACTCTCCAAACAGGCCAATCTTTTGGCTAATTGAGACAAGTTGTTTCTTTGACTATTGAACGATGTAAGTTTATAAAGACAAGTTGAGCAATTGTTAATTGTTTAAACATTTTACTACATCTTTGATATCCAGGTTCTGTTCCAAGGAAGATATTATTCTAGAAATTGAGATCTTCAATCCAATTTTGGCCGAATGTGATGATCAATTTCATAGCCTACCTTGCTTTGTTGTTCAGAATATTTCTGTGATACTGTGAAGCTCAACATATGTCCATCTCACAAGAAAGACTCGGCTAGCTAGACAAGGCAAGAGATGTGATTTTATTCCATGATCAAGATTGTCACTGGATAATTGAACTGAAGACTTCTACTAGTTTATGTGGTATCGCGCTTTCTCAGGTAGCATGGTGGCTAAGATTGAGACTTACCATGGGCAAAAGAAGGATCAAAACTGACCGGGTCCGGCCAGACCAGATAAATATGCAGTGCGAGGAACAAAAAGAATGTCAGAACAGTCTATGGTATCAGGGATCACAAAGAAAGAGGTCATGACCGATATGAGATGAAGCAAGCGCTGGGGTGTAAAGCTATTGGCTTCACACCTGAGTTCGATCTCGCGGATGATGCCTTGAGTAAGGTGAAGGATAAAATTTCATTTAGATTGTGCTGGTGTTTAGTCCCGCAGCAATCTGATGTGGGTCTCGTTCATTTTTGCAACAGAGGACCCTTAGAGTATGATCACATGGTTGAACCTGACGAAACGAAGCGAAGTCAATCGTCGATTCTTCATTTGCTTAGAGCACCAGCACCGGACCGACTAAATAGCCAAATACAGCTGACATAGAAAATCCGTGGGAAAAAATCCGAGGCACCGGACCGAGTAAACAGCCTGTATGGTTTGTTGACCGACTAAAAATCTGACAGGACCTCATAGGAATGGTCGGTCAAACAAGACCGACTATAATCACGAAAAAGGGATACCGTACGAACTTACCACCACATTGGAGCACCGTCCGACCTCCCCCACCCAATCACGAAGGCATCGACTTATCAATATCACCACAAATGTCTTCCCGATCACATCCATTGCAAGGGTAAACTTGATCTGGGCTCGACCGCCATAAGAACCAACCGCAACATCCACCACGGCTTACACACCATTGTTTCGAACACCATGTGAGTTTCCCGCTTTCTTCATAGCTACCTCACTCCAGACCATTCAACTAACTGACTCTTCGACGTTGTTTTTCGCGTGCTTTGATGGGCAATTATTCTCTGATCGATCAACATGACTCTCGATTTGGGCTACGTGGCCGGCGTTCCTTAAGATTGATTAGTAAGCTCTCATTACCTCTTTCCCGTGACTTTCAGTGTATATAAGCGTGAAGCATGGTTGACGTTTATCTTCTTTCTTGTCCTTTCTATTCATACCACATTTTCTTCGCTTTGTCCATAATTTAAATTCTCTCATTCTTTCATTGGTCACTGGTTGCCCCTACTATGTCTTCATCACATCATTTCAACAACAACAACAACAACTACTCTTATCAACAATCTACACAATCTTCCTCCTGTACCAATTCACAAGACCTCGCTAGCAACGACATGTACCGGTTTGATGATGGTTATTCTGGTTCCTCGATTCCTGGTGGACCTTGTCAGCCATTCCAACAACCTGGAAATCAGAATCGTAAGCATTGTCTGTCTTTTATTTAGTTAGTCGTTTGATTTGGCTTTGGATGAATTACTAACGACTGCTTATATACTTAGAAGGTAATCGGTCCAGTCATCTTCAGTCCCACGTGTTGCGGGAACGCTCGGCCGGTCATTCCAGTGGTAAGCTGACACTTCCTTCTTTATTCATACGTGCCAACTTTCTTTGATTGCTCATTATTGTTTGATTGCAAGTAGGTCCACGTTTTAATTATATGCATTACAACGATGTCCAACTGGATCGTCAGGGTGGAGGTGGATATGCAAACGGTAAGGCCTGACATCCTTCTGAATCTTAAGCGTTCCATTCATTCTCAAATAAAATGCCCGTGCCCGTGTTTTTGATTAGGATATAGCCCGATCGACCATGACGAACCACTGACCCCTACCGCTGTTACCCACCGTCCACATCCGCCTGCGATAACCCCTACTACAACACAATTCGCTGTTCCACCTAGCTCGCATCGCAAACGCAAAACCGCCTCTGCCTCTGCTCAAGAAACCGACGAAACCTCCGCCACTGCCGGCCGTAAGGCGAACTTTCAGGAATGGGAGGACTTACAGCTGTGCCAATCCTGGCTGACCATCTCGCAAGACCCCTTGATAGGCGACGGTCAAACCAGGGATGCGATGTGGGATCGGATCACAAGGGACTTTCAGTCCAATGTGAAAGCTCTGCGCGAAAAGAAGAAAGACCCGGAACCGTACATCGAACGCCAATCCGGTTCCCTCCAGGCACGATGGGCGATCATCAACAAATCCGTCAATAAGTATGTTGGATACCTATCTAAATGCCAGAAATTCCATGGCAGTGGCAAGTCTGCAGTGGATGTTGCCGCCGACGCACACAAGATGTATTTCGAAAAGGAGAAAAACACGAAGTTTCGTTTTGTTCGGTGTCACGCCTTCTTATCAACCGCACCGAAGTGGAATGATTACAACGCCGCTCGCAACACCTTACCTAAACCTCAACCTCATCCTTCTACGCCCATCCTTTCCGTTCATTCGACGCCGACTCCCACTGATATTGACTCAGACATGGACGGTGTGGATCATGACAGTCGTCCGGTGGGCAACAAGCGTGCCAAACACGCTCGTCAGATGGAGATATACTTAGCTCAACTGGCGGACAACTCCAAGGTAATTGCTCAATCTAGCGCATCAATGGCTTTGGATTCTAGAATGCAAATAGTACTCAAAACTGATACATCCGAACTTCAAGGCGATATCAAGGTATATTATGAAATGAAACAGGCGGAGATTTTGAAAAAACAATTGGCCATGATGCAAGTAAATGCCAATGTTTAGTCTCACTGCTGCTAGGTTTTTCTTCATGATCATATGATTTATATCGTTCTCTGCTATTTTTCTCTCTCTTGGTTTTTTTTTCAATTTTAAATGCGTATTCATAGTACCATAGTTTAATAATGATTGATCGTAAATAATTATCAAATACTTATTTTAATTTTACAATATTGATTGAGTGAGTCATGCGTTTCCAAGCCCACCACTCAAAGGATTAGCAAGAAACAGTCATTGTCATGACTGTTCTCTGCTGAGCTGAGCATGCTCTGCGGTTGCCGTCGCGATTGTAACTCTTGATACTGCGTGTGTTGCAATAGTCTTCCAAAGCTCATAAAACACGTCCTCTCTTTGGTTCATCTCTCTTTCTTCATTCCTTTCTTCATATCGTACATATTTTAACTTCTATCTTTTACACTCACTTCACCACAACCTCATATAGTAGTATATAGCTCTATCTCCTCTTACACAAAATCATGTCATCTTCAAGAACCAGTAGCTCGCGAAATGGCAACAGTTCACAGCCATCCACACCCCACACTGCGATTTCCCGTGAAGGCAAGTAACGCGGAGAACCCTCCGCAAAACAGGCCAATGTTGATTCTGTTTCATTCCTCAGTTACGAGCCCAACCACACGATACCATCCGTATGGATGTGCCCACCAAGAACGTGCCCTACGGCAGGCGATTTGGAGGGCGGACCCGAATGACATAGATCCCCGACTCCGTGGAACCCCACCTGGCAACCCAGGTGAGTTTTTTTGAACTGTTCGAACTGGCAGATCAAAGCTGACCAGGTCAGCTTTGATTCACAGTCGTCCTCGACCTCACCCGTACTCCACCGCGACCTCAACGTCCCCGGGTCATTAATCGAAACGCAACTCGCGGTGTGGTGATAGACCTCACCCTCAGTCCTCAAGGGCAGAGAGAGGCCGAGCGTCTTGAGGCATATCTGCGCACCCGCGAAATGAAGCAGCGGATTCGCGGAATCATCAAGGTGATCCAAGATAAGCGCAGGGAAGACTTTAGAATTTTACACGAAGCCCTCAAGCAGGTGTATAGCTACACTGGTCCGTACCTTCAAGGGGACGGTGAGAAGCAAGCAGCAGCTTACTTGATACGAGCAGGCGGCTTGGGAGCCGAATTCGTGAATATTTTTGATAGCCAAGCCAAATGGCAATGGCTTCAGATGAGGGTGGACGCGCTCTAGTTCTATGTCGCTCATTAGTTCCATTTCTTGTATACAATTCTCTCCTGCCTGCACATGTACCTTCTGTCCATTACGATTCGAGGATTCATCTCAATCAAACCGAACAATTTGCATTGCAATGAGAAAGATTTGAAAGATTTAAACAAAAACCAAACAAAAAATAAGAGAAATAAAAATTGTTTGTTATGTAGAAGCAGAAGATGAGCTAACAACTAGATAAGTGAAAATGAATATTAATGTACATGAGCTGCCCCTCGGCGATTCCAGAGATGTTCAGTGAGGTCCCTTTGCAGCTGGAAATGCACTGTTCGATCCTCAATCTCGTGTTCCATAGCACGATAAGGAGCCATGTTGTTTTCCGGATGCAAGATGTCAGGCAGTTGCACCAGAGGGTCGATCGGCCGCAAACCTCCAGTTGGTTCCTCATCCTCCACCACCATATTGTGGAGGACGATGCAAGCCTTCATAATCATTTGAAGAACCTCAGTATGCCACATCCGAGCTGGTCCGGCGACTATGGCAAAACGAGCTTGTAATATACCGAATGTACATTCGATATCCTTTCGAATCGCCTCTTGCATTTGAGCGAAATACTGTTAAAAAATAGTTTAACACATAATCAGTTTAACACATCATTCAGGCTAAGAAGGAATAACATGATACAGAAAAGAAATACTGACTTTCTTCTTCTGTTCTTGAGGATGCGAAATTGTCTGGACTATTGTAGCCCATTTGGGATAGATCCCATCGGCGAGGTAGTAACCTTTGTTGTACTTATGACCATTGATTTCGAAATCAACCGGAGGTGCTTCTCCTCGGGCAAGGCGATCAAAGAGAAGGGAATGATTGAGAACATTGAGGTCGTTAAGACTTCCCGGGAGGCCAAAAAACGCGTGCCAAATCCAGCGACTTTGCGAAGCAACGGCTTCCAAAATGATCGTCGGTCCTCCTTCTTTGCCTTTGAATTGCCCACTATGAGCTTTGGGGCAGTTCTTCCAATGCCAATGCATACAGTCGAGGGATCCCAACATGCCCGGGAACCCTCGTTTCTCGTTTTCTTCTAACAATCGTTGGGTGTCCTGTGCGTTGGGCTGCCGAAGGTACTCCTCTCCAAATCGATTAACAACCGCCGCGCAGAACCGTTTTAAGCACTTCAACGTTGTTGATTCGGCGATGCGGAGATTCTCGTCGAGTGCATCGGCAGGGCCACCGTAAGCTAACATCCTGATTGCTGCTGTACACTTCTGCATCGAACTGAGTCCCAGCCGCCCACAAGCGTCGGGTTTCTGGCGAAAGAAGTCGTCCTGAGTGGTTACCCCGTCTACAACTCGCAACCACAAAGGCCTTCCCATTCGATACCTGCGTCGAAACATCTCCTCGGTGTATGTGGGATTGCATGTGAAGTAATCGTGGATCAACTTGGCGTGGCCTGCTTCCCGGTGACGATCGATGTTAGGAGCTTTGCCGGGCTTCGAACCACCTCCTTTACGTTTCTCCAGTGTCATTTCGGACGTGATGAGGTGTTGGTTGATGCTTGAGTTGAGATTACCAGCGTTTGCCATCATTCGCATTCGATTAGACGATTGGCCGCATATTTTGAAGAGGTTGGTCAGCGCAATGGGTTGGTTGTTGCGCTTCGGAGCCATATAGTAAGAGGAGTATGATAGGTAGGAAGCGCAAGAAAGGGAAGAGTAAGTTGGATGAAACCAGTTCGATCGATCAGATTGATATCGAACTGGTTTCATCCGATAAAAAGCAATGACGTATGGTCATTTCACATGTCCGACTACTTCGGGTAATTTTACAAGGTCTCCGTGTTTCCCAAATTTTTACAATTTGGTGGGAAACTGTCTATACAGTCCATAAACTGTCAAGTACAGTCTGTACAGGACTCTTATTTAGTGGGTCCCGGTGCTGATGCTCTTAGGTTGTCTGGGGAGCCTGTTCATAATTCTTCAAACGGTGCGACAAGCGACGAAGTCTGACTGATTGGTCATAACAACATGATGATGACGTAATGTTAGAAGAGAACATGAAGAGAAGACTGCTAGAGAAGCTAAAATATGACATCCTATGATATCATGAGCTCAGCAACTGAATAAAGTGAGATTGGAAATACTTATTTCATCACGAATCATTAAAATATCAAACAGACTCAGTCAATCGCTTTGGGCAGGTTGCATTTCTGACTTGGTCCAAATATGCAGACAACGCACCGCCACCATTTGTAAATTCAGATCTCTTGGTTGACGCAAGATCCAACAGTGAAAAAGGTTGGATTGGTTTCCAAGTAACTCGAACACTTCAACTTACCATAACTCACATCCATCCATCCAAATTATTCCCTTCTCGACTACGACTCAAAACTTTTACATCACACCTCGATTCCTCACTTCCACCATCGCACCTATCCTCGGCTAAAGAATGTCATATCAACAGCAAGACAATTCACCTCTTCCTCAGGGCTGGGTCAAAGAATGGGATGCAAACCACAATGCTTGGTATTTTGTGTGAGTCTCAATTTCCTTATCGTGTTCTGAGCGGACATCAGTCTCGGAACCTGACTACATTTCTCTCGCAGTGATACACGCCAAACTCCACCCTTTATCACTTGGAATGATCCCCGTCAAAACGCCACTGGTGGTGCAGCTGCAGGGGGTGACCGCGGTCTTATGAGCTCACTCGGTAACATGATATCCGGCAAACCGACTCAAACTTCTAACTCAAATCAGTACGGCAACCCTTACCCACCTCAAAACAATACTTATGGCTCCCATCCGAACCAAGGTTACGGAGGTCAAGCCAATTCCTATTATAATCAAGCTCCTCAACAAAGCGGTTATCAACCTCCACCGCCACCCCAACCTTCCTCTGGCGGATTAGGTGGTCTGATGTCCAAGATCCCTGGAGGGTTCGGCGGCAGTTCCTCGTCTGGACCACCACCTGCTGCTGGTGGTAGTAAAACAAATCCTCTCCTAGCGGCTGCAGGCGGGGCTGCAGCTACTGCATTGGCTATGAAAATGTTTGGTGGCCACCATGGATCTGGGCATCATGGGCATCATGGGCATCACGGACATCATGGGCATCACGGACATCATGGGCATCATGGGCACCACGGACATCATGGGCATCATGGGCATCACGGTATGCTCTCTTTACTTCCCAATCATCTTGGTCATCATGGCTTGTTTCATCATGAAAAGCATCACCATCACCATCACCATTCTTGATCACTAAATTTTTGTTCTCTCACATTACCTCCTATGAATTTTATTTTATCCAATTGCTCCTAAACACGATCAATTGGTATCAAGATTGAATACACGTCGACTTAATATGTGTATCACTTATCTGATCTTATCCAGTTTGATATAGCACATTGTATACCTGAAAATTCTTAAAAAAAGTTTGTAAAATTTTGACAGCGGTACGATCTGATGTTTGAATTGAACTAAGCTTTTATGGCATAACGAATATACCCATTTCGACTCAGATTTACTCGAGTATATTTGTGTTTGTCATCCTTTGCTCTAACAGTACTGGATAGCTTAACACCCATTCCTTCCTGCGTCACTTTTCGAAAGAAACTCAAGTGGGGAACATTTTAAACCTTTGTTTGTGTGAGATCAGTTAATTATGTACTTAAAAGCGGAGCACGTTTAATTTCCTTTTTCATTGCGAAAAGCGTGATGAAATTTATTAAACATATACAATGAAGAGTGCTTTGAACAAAACTCGCAAACTTGTTAAGAAGTGTTCTCGACTCCAATACCCAAAAAGAAAGCATAACTTGTTTTTCTATGCAAGGCGGGAAAGAAGTGACTTTGAGAAAGACGCATGACAAGCAATGTATCATTCAAAAGTCGGTGAGAAATGCGAATTTGGCTTTGGCAATTCATCTAATCATACGGGTCTTATTGAGTATAGTCTTTGGACCCAAAACGTAATCATACGGGTGCCAACATCTTCACTTTCAAGTACTTCCGGTGGTAAATTGATGATTTCCCAGTGGAACTGAAGCACAAGAAGGAAATCCGGATGATGTCAGGATCTATGATAATGTGTAATTACAAATTTGTTTGAGTGGACTCACTTTCTTCAAGATCTCTGAAAACATCAAGAATTGGAGCTTTGCAATCCCTGAGGCTTCTTGAGTATTTTTAATGGCTCTCTCTGCAAAGAAGAATATGTTATCATTAAAGATGGGTTTGTGGAGCATTGATTTGAGAATGTGGGTAGCAATTGTTGAATTGTACCACAATAAGTGTAGGTAGACTTCTAAGCACCCAAAATATTCTCTTGCATCTCCTCCAGTTGATAGAACAGACTCCATATTTTCAAGAAGACTCTGTAATTTGATATGTGCTTCTTGTTGTGTATGATCTGGAAGCTTTGCCAAAGATTGGCCAATTTTTTTCATATCTTCATTTCCTTTATCCTGTAATCTTGCACCCAATACTTTTCTATATGAAGCTGTCAATAACCAAGGATCTACAATTTGGTCTGATCAGATTTGACTTTCTTTGAACTTTTCAATCTCAAACAGAACTCACTCAATTTGAATGCTATTGTATCAAGGTCTTCTAAAGGGGTCTGCAATCTGGGTTGTTGAGAAGCAATGTGACTCCAGACTTCTGCCATGTAGAGACAAACTTCTTCATGTTTATATATCTTTTGTAGAAGAATAGCCCTCAAATCTGGTTGAATCACAGCCTTTGCATTGAGGAGATGAAGCAACTCCACTTTCTTGCTCATATCAAGTGAGTCAGATTTCATTTCATCTAAGATTGTCTGAATCAAGTTATGGCTTGGGGAGATTTTATCTTCTAGCAGGTCTAGAGTGATGATGTATGCCTTTTTACCATTTTCAAAATGGTTGTCCTTGTCTTTCAAGAAGGACTCAATTACTTCTTTTGCCTTTAGCTTGAAATTAGTTGTAAAGAATTGCTCCACAAGTAACCACTCTTTGATGTAATTTTGGTACATGGGAAAGCTCCACAAATAAGATACTAGGGCAGTTGCATAATGTGTCTCCTTTTCAGGAAGTGTGTCTCCAGCTATCAAGTTTCCAAGCTCTGATGTGAATTTCTTTATGGTCTGTACATCTCTAGGAAAGCTATTGCCCAGCAAATACCGCAATGTCAAAACATGGATTCCTTGTGGGTGATCCCTCAAAAGGCCTTCTTTTATAGAATGTTCATGTTGTGACATGAAAGCAGCACGCATGAAGCATTCCCTGACATCTGCTTAAATTTTGAAGTTAGACATCATCACACTCTGCAAGATCAAAACACTCACCAAAGGGAATGCTGTTGTGTCGGTTGGTAAATGGGGCTTCTATCTCAGATTCTATAGCTTTTTCATGGTCTGGAATATATCCAAACAATATCAGTATCTTGAAAAGCATTCAATCTCTCAACCTTAAATACAAACCACGGGTCAAGAATAGCTCTAAAGCAGTTTGGAAATCCAAGGTGTGGTGACTGAATTCATCTGCAAGGGACTCTGAGTTCCAAGGAAGATATTTCTTGAAATACTGTATTATACCTATAACAAGAAGTCGGTTTGAATACACTAATGACTTGTCTTTGAGTCCTTCACAACCTGATCTCAAGGAGGTGATAATAGCCTTTTTGTGCCGTCTGAACTTGACTGTTCGGGATATTGAAAAGCTTTTGAAACCCTGAACATGAAGGTGTGCCACTGACATTAAAAATTTCGACATACTCTTCTCCTCCTTTCGACCTATGAAAGTAGTAATGCGTTGCATGAAGTTCTTATAGCTAGGTCTTCTCATACCTAAACTCTCTCCTAGATATATATGCCAGGATTCATTCTTTCTAAAACACTTTTGGGAGAAAAATCTATAAAGATTATTGGTGTTCATCACAACCGTCCTGAACATTTCATGGGTTCTTTTCAGATCATCTTTAAGATTTTAGACATTCATATTAGTTTTGGCATTCATTGAGAAATTCTGTTGATTTTGTGACAAACCTGGCAAATTGTCTCGGTTAGTTGATAAATTTAGTAACTCTCCAACCTTTTCTTTACCCTCATTTGTCAGTAAATTTGGCTGTCCAACACTTGCGGTTGATGAATTTGGAACATCCTGTGAAATATGGTCTTGAGGTGATCGTACTTCCAACACCCAATATCCGTCCTCCAGTTTCAACGACCTTGGCTTCTCCAGGCAAGAGGGAAAGATATCTTGAAACCCCTCTGTAATTTGTTCTTGTGTTGGTAAATCCAAAGCACAATATGTCTGCTTTAACCCAACCGGCGTTAGATGCACTACACTGAAGGTCATGCACATGCTCAAGGCCAAGAATGAATGAAGTGTAGAAGATTTTAACATGACTTTTTGTCTCGCACGCGTCAAACTGTTATTTCCTCAAGCAAACAGACTTTTTGGTGAGAATTTAGGCCACCTGCGCGCCGATGGAGTCTAAACTTATACGCTATACTTCAAGCTCTTGCAGTTTTGAGAGTAAGCAAGATGTGGAGACCTGCTTCGAAGTTCAAACCTAACATCACATTGGGCAATTGGAACCTTGTCCATGTATCGCGTTCAAAAAAACCGTTCAAGTTGATTTTACACTACAAGAAAGAGATGTATTGAAAAAACACTTTCTGGTACGTACTTCAGTTTGTTGATTGTCAAGGAAACACGGTACCTGATCGAACGCTCATCTCTGTGACATGTCTTCATATGACACATGGGGGATGGATGTACACTTTTTTGCTCCATTTTGGCAGAGATCTGTGCATAATTCTGCAACTCTTAAGCGGTACCTCAAAGCAATACTATTTATGTTACATACTTTGTCTGCCACCAATCACTGACACCGGGAGGAGAATTCCGTCACTCGAGCCGGAGTGTGCATCGAGCGTATGCACTCCGTGATTCTTTCTGAGTAAAACATGCCGCACTGCGGCTCAAGTGACAGAATTCTGTCCCCCAGTGTGAGTGTACCATCACAAAACGTCATTTCATATGTTATTTACTCAATCAAATGGGGCATGTGATACAAAGCTGATATTGCTGGGCATGTTTCCGAGATACCCTGATTCCAAGTCCTTTCGAGTTGATTTCTTCGAGTTTTAGTGGTCAAGATTAGAGTTGTCAAGACCAACGTATTGAGTTATGTAGGTCGAAGAAAGAAAATGACAATAAAAATTAAATGTCGATATCTTGAGAAGAAAATGTAAACATGCCAAGGGAATATAACACCGCAGAATAAAAGGCGACTTATTAATCAAAAGAATGATAATGACGAGATTTAGAGACAAAAAATGAACAAATCAAAAAATCGATTTATGAGCAAGGATTTGGTCAGATATGTGAGTGAATACAATCTTTCACAAATCGCAGTCCATGAAATCATACGGGTCTTATTGGATATAATTGTTGGGCCCACAACTGACTCGCTTCGGGGCCAATGGTTTCACTTTCAGCTCCTTCTGGTTGTGAGTTCCTGATTTCCCAATGGATCTGCCGCACGATACAGAGATTTGGATAGTGTCAGGTGTGAAATGGTATACTTCGTGCTTGAGAAACTTCTTAGCAAGACTCACTTTCTTCAAAATTGTTGAAAAGAGTCGCAACTGAGCCCCGGCGATACCTGAAGTGTCTTGCGGCTTACCAAGAGCTCTCTCTGCAAAAAACAATATGTTATCGTTGAGGTAGTCTTTGTAAATCATCGAAGTGATAAGTTTATTAGCAAAGGTTGGATGGTACCACATTAAGTGTAGGTAGACTTCGAAGCATCCGAAATGTTCTTGTGCATCTGATACAGTTGATAGAATATCTTGCATCTTGTCAAAAAGAGCCTTTGATCTCGTAAGTGCTTCCGGGTGGTTACGGCGTGGAAGGGTTGCTAAAGATTGACCAATTAATTTCATATCTTCATTTGCTTGAGCTTGTAGTTTTGCGCCTACTACTCTTCTATAAGCAGTTGTCAATAGCTCAGGCCCTGTAGCTCGTTATCATCAGTTTAAGCTCACTTCTGACTTGTTGGACTTGAAGGTAGCTCACATATCTTGAACGGCATTGTATCAAGGTCATCCAATGGAGTTTGAAAATTCGGATGTTGAGAAGCGATGTGAATCCAGGCTTCTGCCACGTGAAAATCATTGCGATCGTGGTAAATATATTGCAACACAAACGGCCTCAATTCTGGTTGAATTACAAACTTCGCGTTGAGGAGATGAAGTACTTCTACTTTTTCGTCTATATCAAGCGAGTCGGACTTCATTTCATTTAAAATCTTCTCAATCAAGTCATTGGTTGGAGGTATTTTATCTTCTAACAGGCCTAAAGTCATTATATATGCCTTCTTGCCCATTTCAACATGCTTATCCTTTTGTCCCAAGAAAGATTCGATTGCTTCTTGTGCCTTTGGTTTGAAGAGATTTGTAAGGAACTGAGCATCTGGTAACAACTTAGCGATCTCTTCCCTAAAAACGGGAAATCTCCACAAGTAGGCTACCATAGCAGTGCCATAACTTGATTCTTTGTTAGTAAGTGAGTTTTTGGCTATCAAGTTGCCAAGCTCTGATATGAATTTTTTGATAGTCTCTACATCTTTAGGAAGTCGATTGCCCAGCAAGTACCGCGATGTTAAAAGATGGATCCCTTGTGGGTGGTCTCCCGAGAGGCCTTCTCTTATAGAATTCTCATGGCGTGACATGAAAGCAGCGCGTTCAAAACATTCCATAACATCTGTTGAAAGTTTCAAATTAGTTGGCATCAGTTTTCGCAAGATCAAAAGACTTACCGGCGGAAATTCCCTCACGCCGTGTGGTAAGTGGGGCCTCTATCTCAATTTCTATTGCTTTTTCATGGTCTGGAATCCATCAAAACAATATCAATTTTTCAAAAATCATTCAATCTTCAAAGAGAATTACGCACCACGAGTGAAGAAGAGCTCTAACGCAGTCTGAAAATCCAAGGTGTGGTGGCTGAATTCCTCCGCAAGAGACTCTGAGTTCTGGGGAAGATAATTCTTGAAATACTGTAGCATTCCTATAGCACGAAGTCTATTCAAATATACCAATGACTTGTCTTTGAGAACTTCACAACCTAATTCCAAGAAGTTGATAATCTCCTCTTTTTGCCGCAAGAACTTGGATTTTTGAGATATCAGAAAGCGATCGAGACCATTAGCGCGAAGATTTGCCAATGCAACAAGAAATTTAGACATGTTTTGCTCGCGTGTGCTCATGAGGACATCACCAATCTTGTACAAAAAATTCATGTAGGGTCTTATCAATCCTGACCCCTCTCCTAAATATGTAGCCCAGTCTTTGGTTGTCCTGAAATACTCTTGCGAAAAAAATTCATACAGATTATCGGTATTCATCATGACTTTCTTGAACATCTCCGTAGTTTCTCTTAGATTGTCTTTAGTTATTGAGATATAAATATCAGGTTTAATTTCGAAAATTTCGTTGAAAGCTTATGAAAACAAGACAAACCTGGTAGATCGTCTTGGTGAAGCGGTAAATTTATTGACTCAGATGCGGAAAGTTTTTCAATATATGTTCCTCTTGAGGGGCTCAACAGCCTTGCGTGCTCTAATCCGGGGGTCAAGAGATCCAGAACATCCTCTGAAATCTGCCTTTGATTCGGTATCTCTAGATGATGTCCCAGAGTATTCACGCCTTCTTCATTGTCCGGTTTGAATGGCTTTGACTGCCCTCCACCTGAGGTCGATGGGTGTATAACATCATCTAAAATCTTGCCTTGAACTGATAGATCCGAAACCCCTTCTCCATGATCAATTCTCGATAGCGCCGGCTTTGCTGCACTGAAGGTCGTGGAAAGGCTCAAGGCCGTGAATGAACAAAGTATATAAAATTGTAACATGACTTTCTCTTCTTTTAAGCGTACAAAGTATGATTTTTGAAGAATCGCGCTGTCTTCGGGAATATTTGCTCCAATTTCACACTAATGGATTCTACAATTATATTCTGCTGGTTTACCTAATTCATCTTCAAAAAAAAGATAAATGTAACAAGTAAGGTGTCACATTTGAACCCTATAAGCTTGTCTACACCCCTCGCGTGGTCCCGTCGGTCGCGGCCGCGTGAGGGGCTGGTTAGTCCAGCTCAAAGACCTAGGATCATGCTGAGAGCAATGACGGTGTGCAGTATCCAACACCGACTAAAGCTGATTGGACTACTTCTTTTAGTTGATACCAGACACTATATCTTCTCCACAAGAAAGAAAGGGTAAGAAAAAGAATATACCTATCTGGTACGCACTTCACTCAGATCCTTTGACTCACTGAAACCTGAGAGAAAGATCTTCTCATAGATGAATCCGGTCCACATCTCATTTTATCTATCAACTGGAGTCATGAAACTATTTCCTGAAATTGATTACATATATGAGTCTCATGATAAATGAAATTGCAAAACTTGTGGAATACTAAAACAACATTTATAAACTAGAGGATAAGACCCAAGCATGTGTGCTTCCGACCCTGGGACACATGAAACCGCATGGAATCAAAGTTCAGTAAAGGCTCTAACTTCTCATACAATGCTGAACCTGACTACCGTAACCACCGCGAGGTGCGGCCGAACAGGAGAACATAAACAAATCAACCAGAAAAAAGAAGGCTGTCATGAACAGCACTATCGCATACAAACCTTGTGTAAAAACAAAGCCAGAAAATTACTAGACGAAAAAGACCTAAATCGACAAGGTCAAACTGACACGACAAACTTCCAAAAGGCAAAAAAATGCAATCATAAAAGAATGATAATGTGCCGAGCTGTACTGCCAAAAGATCTGACCCTTCTCAAAGACCCAAGACTCATCCGCAGATCCTGGTGAAAACTCAATCATTCATCAAACAATGCCTTATGCTTCACTTGGCTCAGCGCCAGATTTTCGAAAGCGGACAGGGTAACTCCCTAACACCTGAATTGACACGACTGTTCTTGTTATCATCAGAGCAGTTGAAGTGTTATGATGCATGGGAATCATTTTCCCTTGTTTCCATCACTATGTGATCAAGCAGCAATGGCGTGATCAAATACAACACCAAAGAGGAATCAATAACTCCTTTTACCATCAAAGGAAAGTGAAAATTTTGAGCTTTATAAGCCTGAACTTTCTTAGAAATGAGTGTAGATATTATCTTTCACATTCCACAACATCATACAGGTCTTATTAAGTGTACGTGTTGGGCTCATAACTAACTCTTCCATTCATCATTCAAGGAGAGAGAGTTTTCCCAGGTTGAACTTAGTGAGTTCCATACTCTACCTGTAACTCCTTACTCTCTAGAGGTCTATAACCTCATCAGGTCAGTTATACCACTAAACAGAGTACCTGTCTCTTCCTGAGACCAGTAATCCTATGCTGCGTGGTTTGGGGGTAGTCCCAAAGGAAGAGGTGGCTAGTATGAAGGCTAAGCCTTATCCTAGGATCTCTGCCTTTGGGCGAGAACAGGCCTGAGAAGATTAGACTTCTCAACCCCCCGGGTGGTGGGTGGGCTTTTTAAAATTTTTAAACTTTCAAAAACTCTACTTGCTGAAATGTCAAGAGACAGTGTGGGATGAGTAAGGAAGGAAGAAGTTGGGGGAAAGAGATTCATTTTTCCCCCCTTTCCTTCCAGACTCGTGGACGCGTATCTGTGACACTTGTCCTTACTTTGTGACATCCCAACTGTGTGACATTTCTTCTCCTCTCGAGAATGGAATTCAGTATACAGTCGACTCTGTTAAAACCAATACCCAAAAATTTGGGTCAAAAACTATTGGTTTTTGCCGAGTATCGGTTTTGTCAGGGGAAATCTCACCGCAAATAAGAAAAATCCTTGGCCAAAATATATCGGTTTTCAAAGAGTATCGCTTTTGACGGCTATCAGTTTTAGCAGAGGCAACTGTACCCACGCAAGCTTAGGGAACACTACTAATTTTTATAAAGATCAGAAAGGAGAGTGACAACAGGGAGAAAAGGGATATATATAACTGATAGATAATATAAAACCATCTTGAGAACAAGCAAGTGTAACACTTATGAGATTGATGACTATCTCATATCAAGATAATAGCACACTACAACTACACACACTAACATATACCACATCAATGAGTAGTGAACTATATCTGTATCATATCTGTTGTATTTCTCAGTCATTGTTTTTCCAGAAATCAAGTATGCAAGCTCTGAGGCAAATTGTTTGATGGGTTTTTCTTCTTGAAGAATTTGACTGCCCAAAAATAACCGTCATGTTGCAAGAGGGGTATTCAAAACTTGTGCTTTGGGTCCCAGATGTTCCAGAATTGACATCCAGAAACTTCTGGGACATCTCCAAGATGTTTCTGCATGTTCACTTGATTTTGGAGACTTTGTTCACGCAACACAACTGTATACCTACTTGAGCTAAGAGGAGGCATGATACACCTTTCAGAGCTTGTAGTACATGTCGTCGTGCTGAGAATTGCAGGATGTGGGTGAGGTAGGGAGAGTTTTGGGATTTTGGATTGGAAATGGTGCTCTCAAATATCTCTAGAATTGGCCAAAAGTGACATCCACAAACATTTTGGAGATGTCCCAGACGTGTCTGGATGTCACTTCTGGACACTTCTGGGGCTTGAAACACAAGTTTGAGATACTGCTAAGATATATCCCTTGTGGTTGGTTTCCCAAAAGTCCTTCTATCATACACTCTTCATAGGTTAACATTAAAGCAACATGTTCACAACATTTCTTAACATCTGCAAAAACATCTCAGTCAGTTAACATCAGGTTCCACAGAATCAAAACACTTACAAAATGAAATCCTCTTAGGCTTGAAGTTCATTGCGGCTGCTATCTAAGCTTCCACATATTCTACATGGTTTGGAATATGTAGGGACATTTCAGATTTTCAAGAAGCATAAAAATCCTATGACAACATGAAGTACAAACCACAAGTAAAGGAGAGCTCTAAAGCAGTCCAAAATTCTGATGTGTGGTGGCTGAAAGAATTGTCAAATGATTTGGAGCTCTGCAGAAGATAGTTCCTGAAATGATCTTGGCTTATATTCTGAAATCTGTCCGGATAGACTGGGGTTCTTTCTTTGAGCCTTTCAATACAATTTTCCAACAAATTGATAATTTCATCTGTGTGTAGGAAAAACTGGATTTATGAGATATTGATTATCTCTAGAGGTCATCATTGTGAAGGCAATGCACTCATTTAACAAAGTTCACATATTTTTCTTGTGTGTTCAACACATAACGTTATCAGTGTGTTTCAGAAAATTCTCATAGGTTGTGATGACGCTCAACAATCTTCCAAAAGATTCAGTCTGATGCTTTTTATTCTTGAAAGATTTTTGAGATAAAAAATTCTGAAGATTGTAGGTGTTCATCATAAGTTTCTGAAATGTTTGAGGATTTTGTTTTCAAATCATCTCCAAAGATTTTCAAATTAATGTCAGCAGCAATATTGAGTGAGCTGACTGAAATTTATGTAAAAGGAGACAAACCTGGTAAATTCACTTGATGGATTGTTAAATATAAAACCTTCTTTCACAAAGTCTGCAAGGTTTCCAATATCTATTTCATTGAATTTGTTCAAAAGGTTTGTTTCTGAACTGGAATCCAGGGTATCTGAACCATCTTCTGAGGACTGCTTTTGGATCTCTAAATTTGAAAAATCTCATCAAGTCTGTGATTCTTGACCATTCTCCTTTCCAAAAAGGTCTGAATGTGCTGCACTTCAGTTTGATGAACCTAAAATATCCTTTGAAATCTTATCTCCATTGGATAGCTGTAGATCATCTCCTGAAGTACTAGATCATTCTTCATCAATTTCAATTGAGATATTGATCAAAGTGGCTTATTTATTATCTCAAAGATTATCTCTTTACAACATCATTTTTACTCTTGTGATCATATTGATGACGTCATGTTTGACTTTGATATATTAAAAGGTTTACTTTGCTCTTTACCATTGTTTCCTTTTTCTTTATCAAATTCAAACTCATTTTACTTTGAAAAATTCTGCTGCTTATCAGAATTGTTCTCATCTCATTCAATCAGTGTGCAGCTTATTACAAAGCTGACTCCTGAATCTCACAGGTAGTAAGTTGTTATTATTGTTGTTTAGATTAGATATATATGATTGATTGAATTCAAACTTATTTAACTTTGAACAATTCTTCTTCTTATCAGAATTGTTCTCATCTCATTTGATCAGTGTGCAGCTTATCACAAAGCTGACTCCTGAATCTCACAGGTAAATTGTTCTCATCTCATTTGATCTGTGTGCAGCTTATTACAAAGCTGACTCCTGAATCTCACAGGTGCTAATCACCTTTAGTATTTCTTGACACAAATTTAGATGCCCTATTTTTGAGGCTGACATGCCACATCCCCTAGGGTAGAGGGGGATAGATCTAGATTGTGCCCTGAAAACCATTCTTTAGCTGATAACTCTAAGCCAAAAATCTACATGATTTATACCAAAATTCTTTGGCTGTGATAAAGTGAATTCTATGGGAAGGCTCAAAGACAATGATGAATTAAGTATAAAAAATCTTACCATAACCTTCCTTTATTCCCATCTCAGAAAGTATTATTTACTGGAGCAATCAAATTGGTCTGTCAAAATTTATGCCATTCTTAGACAAATTGAGCTTGCATTGATATCTCCACAGTTTGGGTCTTTTTTCATTCTCAATAGACCATGAGATGTTAGAAGTTTTCAAAGTTGGAATGTGTATCAAATGAAGAAGCTTGACAGTGACTTGATCTGGGCTCACACATCTAAGAAATGTTGATGGTGATGAATCAACATGGATATAAAGTACAAATCTATAAATGAGACATGCTTTATGCAACCTGATTGATTTGCTGAAATATTTAATCAAGAAATATTTGAGCAGAGGTATCACCGGATTCAATTCATATCACATTGACCAAGTTTGGGTTTTTTGATCAGAAATAATTGTGAAACTACTCACCAAAATTGAAAGTTTTGGTTTTAGTCTCCTATCTAGATCATATTATGCAACTCAAGCTCTCAATCATGTAGCAGAAACCATCAAAAATCCATTTTCTTGAGGTATGCAAGAAAAGGCACAATTCACTGAAATGCTCAGCTCCAGTACAGCATGTCTCCAGATTACACACAAGGATAGATGTCAGCTTGTTTAGATATGCCAACCTAAGTGATGACCTTGTGCCTCCAGGTCAAAGTGCAAGCAAGGGAATTATCACACTACCAAAATATTTATGTTGGATTGCAAGATTAACCCTCTTGCCTAATGTTCTATGCTACCACATCAGCTCAACTGTGAGTTCCCTTTAAATATTTACTTCCAGGCAGGGTATGGCGCCTACGTAATGGGTCATCACATGCTTATGCTCTTTTGCATTGATTTGTCTTTATTGGACCAAAAAATACCATAATCTAGCAATCCTTAAATGAAAACAGCCCACTTTTCATATCAACATTTACTTGTTGGGTAGAAGTCCCTTTCTTGCAGCTTACCCTGGAGGAGCCATGTATATGGTTAGGTTGGATATAAATAGTGAAATACTGATTTATTCAAATTCCACAGCTCTTCGGAAGTCAAAACATGCTGTTTTGATTGTTATTAAGTTGCTTCGGTCTACTTTAACTTGTAAAGATGGAACTTCCCAAGAATGATGTATAGCATTGATTTTCACAAAAGAAAGAACCACTATTGTTAGGAGCCATTGACAACTGTTACTATTAGGAACCATTGTCAGCTTGTTAAAGAACAAAATGTAAATATTTTGATTGTGATCATATTAAAAACCAAGGAGAAAGCCACAACTACTTTCACCAAAAAAGGGTTAAAATGACCAGCTCTTGAGTTAAGATACATAAAAATATCTATGTTTCCAAGATTATGTCAGAGATGGTCAAGCATATCACCTTTCAAAACCCATCAGATCATACAGGTCCTATTGAAGATAAGTGTTGGGCCCATAACTGAATTGTTTGTGGGCTTATTTCTTCACTTCCAAGTGCGTTCATGATTTCCCAATGGATCTACACCACAAGAAAGAGTTTTATGGTGATTTTAGGATCCATGATACTGGTTCATTGACATTTTGTAAAGCAGACTCACTTTCTTTAATCTTGTTGCAAATTGTTCTAACTGAATCTGTGCAATACCTGAGGTCTCTTGAGTGTTTTTTAAGGCTCTCTCTGCAAAGAACAATATATTATCATTGAAATAGTCTTTGTGGACCATTGACTCAAGAAGTTGGATAGCAAATGTTGAATTGTACCATAGCAAGTGTAGGTACACTTCAAAACACCCAAAATGTTTGCTTGCATCTGGTACAGTTGATAGGATAAATTCCATCTTATCATGAAGTTCCTGTGCTTTTGTAGGTGCATCTTGGCGAGTATAGTGTGGAAGCCTTGCTAAAGATTGACCAATTGATTTCATATCTTCATAGTCTTCTGCTTCTAGCTTTGCCCCTAATACTTTTCTATATGAAGCTGTCAATAAACCAGGATCTGTAGTTTGTTCTCATCAGATACAAGTTTTACTCTTTAAAAAATCAAAGAATTAACTCACGTAATTTAAACACTATTGTGTCAATATCATCTAAAGGGGTCTGAGAGATTGGCTGTTGAGAAGCAATGTGATTCCAGACTTCTGCCACATGAAGATCAATGCCATCATGGTAAATCTTTTGAAACAAAATAGGCCTCAACTCTGGTTGAATAACAAACATTGCATTGAGGAGATGAAGTACTCCAACTTTTTCATCCATACCAACTGACTCAGATTTCATCTCATCTAAAAGTGTCTGAATTGAACCATGACTTGGTGATATTCTATTCTGTAAAAGGCCTAAAATGATTTGATGTACCTTTTTGCCATTTTCAATGTGTTTGTCTTCTTGTTCCAAAAAAGATTCAATTGCTTGCTGTGCCTTTGGTTTAAAGAAATTTGTAGTGAATTGTTCCCTAGTTAACAACTCCATTATATCTTTGACATAGGTAGGAAACTTCCAAAGATATGATACCATATCACTAGCATAGTTTGCTTCTTTTTTACTCAGTGTGTTTCCAGAAATCAAGTATGCAAGTATTGAGGTCAATTCCTTGGCGGTTTTGCTGTCTCTAGGAATTTGACTTCCTAGAAAGTACCGCAATGTTAGAAGATGAATTCCTTGTGGGTGATTTTGTAAAAGGCCTTCTCTGATACACTCTTCATGATTTGACATGAAAGCAGCTCGTTTGAAATATTCCATGATATCTGTTGAAAGTTTCAAGTCAGATAACATTAGATTCCATCAAATGATCAAACATACCAGAGGAAGTCTGCTTGGGTGGCTTGAAAAATGGGGCTTCTATCTCAGCTTCTACATCTTTTTCATGATCTAAAACATATGGAAAACATTTCAGTTTTTCACAAAGCCATCAATATCTCAATGGTACATACACACCACGGGTGAAGAAGAGCTCCAAAGTAGTCTGAAAATTTAAGGTGTGATGGCTGAATTCATTTGCAACAGATTCTGAGTTTTGTGGAAGATATTTCTTCAAATAATGAATTATGCCTATAGAAACAAGTCTATTATGATAGACTAATGACTTGTCTTTGAGTGTCTCGCAACTCAAGCTCAACGAGTGAATAATACGCTTTCTATGCAACATAAATTTCAATGATGGAGATATTGAAAACTTTCCAATTCCATCCATGCAAAGTTCTGCCACTGAAAATAAAAGTTTTGTCATATCTCCATTGTTTGCTCTACCCACAACATTAGCAATCCGTTTTACGAACATCTTATAGGGTTTTATCAATCCTAACCGCTCTCCTATATCTTGAGCCCAAGTTTTCTTGGTCTTTGAAAACTTCAAGGAAAGAAGATTATAGAGATTATCAGTGTTTTTCATAACTGTCTTGAACATCTCATGAGTTTCTTTTAAATCATCTTTACGAATTTATATATGAATATCAGTTTTGATCTTGAGAGATTTGTTTCGGGATTTTGCAAAAACAGACAGACCTGGTAATTTTTTTTGGTGAGCTGATAATTCACCTAACTCTGTCACAGAGCTTAGGAAGTTGTCAATATCTATACTTCTTGGGGGTATTAACAGCTTTGAATATTTTGGCCCAGGGGTAGAAAGATCCAGAACATTGTCTGAAACATCCTTTTGATTTGATTCCTCGAGAGGACCTTTGAACATCTTGAGTCCTTCTTCATTCTCCTTTTCAAATCGCTTTGGCTGCACTATACTTTGAACTGATGAACCTGGAACAATACTTGAAAAGCTTTGTCGAGTTGGTAAATCTAAACCGCAATCGATGTGCTGTGTTCCAACTATATTTGGATGTGCTAAACTGGAGATTTCAAAAAGGCTCATAGCCAAGAATGAATGAAATATATAAGATTTCAACATGACTTTTGATCTATTCCCAAATTTTTCTTTGAGAAGTCAGAGGGATTTTATGAGGATTTACAACAGTTTCACTCAGATAGAGTCTGCATTTATAGATTTCACAACCTCAATCAAAAATGAGATGTGACAAGTCTTCACGGTTAGAACTTAGTTTCACATTGAGAGTCTTGGCTGTGGATTGTGCGCAAAATGTGCCAGAGATTGATTTTAAGAGATATTGGGTAGAAACACCTGTTTATCACATACTTCAAGTAGTCTTGTTGACTCACTGAAACGTTGAATGGTATCATTTGATATTCAACAACAGTATTCTTCATGAATAGAACTTTTGCAACTACTCATCATGAATGATTGGTTTGAGTGAGATAATGAACGAGTATAACACAACTAACCACTGTAAGGAGAGCATTCTCCTATAACAAAGATTCATACCAAACCACATCTACTAAAATGCTGATCTCTGTCACAAGTCACCAGATGAGATATATATGAGGACCAATTTGTACTCATCTCAGCAAAAGAATCAGTCATTTAGAAGACTACATAATTCTGGAATCATAGAAGCTCCATTCGAGTGGATTTTTTGAATTTTTTGAAAAGTCTTCTGGATGAGACTCATTTCTAAACCATTTGAATTTGTTTATCCTACAGAAGAACAATACATACCAATCTTTCAATGTAAGTTATATGTATATATAAACAATCATAAGTCAAGATAAGAGACTAGGAGGCGCAGAATCATTGGGCTTTATCAACGCAATCATGTTTTTGAAACATCAGTGGTTTTTGTGTTATTTATCTGGTCCTGTTCAAGTTGAGGTGAAGTGAGAAGTGAGAATGAAGAGTGGGTGGGGTTGTTCATCATGAGTTCAGTTGAGAATGAAACTGTATTTTTGAATTTAATCTGATTCGATTAATCTATTATTATTGTTCTGAATGATTCTCAAACTTGAATAACAACCAACCCAAGCTCAACTTCTCAACTCGATTTCATCCTTTCTTCAACTCACCTTCACAACCATCAACTTTCAGACTCAGTTTTTATTCATCAATTAATCTTACAAGACATCTGAGATGGCGACAAGTTCAGCTGGTGGTTTATCTCGTCGACGTGTGGGTGGAGTTGCATCTGCTAGTTCACCTGCTACCAGTGGTCGTGCTGGCTCACCAGATTCGACTTCGACACCTAATACTAACAATCATGAGATTAGTTCAAACATCAAAGGATCTAACCCTTCTCAAAGACCTGATCACATCAATCGAACTAACTCATCAGCAAATCCCGGTGATCATTCAATTAGTAATCATAAAATAGCTTATGATCCTAGAGATTTAGATGAATCACAAGAAAACTCATTAAACCCAAAACTGACAGTTATGGAAGAAATCATCCTACTTGGACTCAAAGATAAACAAGGCTATTTATCATTTTGGAATGATAATATCTCTTATACACTTAGAGGTTGTATTATTCTTGAATTAGCTTTAAGACATCGTATAGCTATGGTTAGAGATCCGAACCGGAGAAGGTTTCCTTTACCTGATCGTTATATCGAAGTGATCGATGATAGATTAACAGGTGAAGTCTTATTGGATGAAGCTTTGAAAATGATGAAAGTAAGCGAAAAGATGAGCGTAGGAACTTGGATTGACCTTATGTCTGGTGAGCCTTTATATATATATCTTTAAATGAAAGTCATCAGATATCAGAATGAAGTATACTAACGATTTAGTTTCAACCCAAAACATTCATTTATAAATTCAAACCCGGTTTTTGATTTAGGTGAAACTTGGAATGTGATGAAGATTGGTTATCAACTTAAACAAGTTCGTGAAAGACTTGCGAAAGGATTAGTAGATAAAGGAGTGCTTCGAACCGAAAAACGTAACTTTTTACTCTTCGATATGGCTACTCATCCGATCTCCGATTCCACCTTCAAAGACGATGTCTTACGTCGTACACTCTCAATCCTCACCTCTCGCACCGTCGCGATTCCTAGTACGGATCTTTATTCATCTGATGTACGTTATCGAACTTTAAGAGCGGTTTGTATGGTTTGTGCAGCTTTTGCTGCCAACGTCCTCGAAAACGCATTGGTCCATCTCTCTTATGATGCAAGGGAGGCTGCATTTCAAAAATGTGATGAGTTATTAGCCGAATTCTCACAATGGCCATTCGGTTCAACTCCAGCTCATGCTCGTTCACCTGGAGGAAGTGTGGGAGTCGGGACAGGTGGAACAGATGTGACAAATGCGAATTTGGTGGAGATTGGTAGACTAAGTCGAGCAGAAATGGTACCTGGTGATGAACTTCAACTTGAGGTTGTCTCAGCTGTCTTACATGTCTTTAGTAAGATGTTAGTATCTATCTATTTTTATCTTTGGTTTCTTCTCATTTTTTAACTCGACCCTATGAGATACTGACTTCAAATTCTTTAGGGACTCCTTATTATGAGAATGATCGGTTAATGATCGGTAAATTTAACTTCAAACTTTTTTTTCAACTTCCTTCGACATTCACTTCATTAATTCCTTCAAACCTTTTGCAATCTAAACTCAACCTCATCTATATATATATTCATATATAGATATTCATATGTGTTTAACTTTTTGATTCCAATCAAGTTCTTTTGATACTTTGATCAGATCCTTAACTTAATCCAACTCTCAAGACTCTTGATTTTGCTTTTGTGGATCATTAAACTTCAGCTTCTATCTTTACATCATTTCTTTTGTTTGTTTTCTTTTCTTTTAATCATTCAAAAGTTTCACTACTTATGTTTTTGTTTATGTTTCTTAGTTTGTTTTTGATTTTTTCATGTGAGGTTTTTGAAGTTCAAGATTTCAAACCAAACCAAATCAAACCAAACCCAAGAAGAAAATCAAATTTCTCAAAGACATAAGAAAGAGATTTTACTTTTCTTTTTTCTCTTTGACTTTTCCTCTAGTTTTCATTTTCTCTTTTTATGATTTGTCTGTGAAATTTATGGTTTTGATTGTTTTCATTTTTTTTCGGCAGGGGGTTATAGTTTAAATTAGTGATAAGTGTTTCTTTTTTAGTAAATTTTTGATTTTTTTTTGTTATAGAAAAATTAGATTTTTGGGTGTTCAAATTGGTTGGTTTTATACTTTTATTTTTCTCGTTGGAGGGGGTGGAGGATGAAATATTAAAAAATCAAAAGGGGGTTTTTGAATGTTTTGTTCAAAGATATTGATCACACGGTTTTACAAACTGAAGAATTAATTCAACTTTTGTTTGGACTATTGTTGATTGGCTGTGTTTGAGTTGATTAGTTAATCAAAATCAAATGATGGGTTTATGATACGAGTAAATAAAGACCCGAGCCCCGAGTGTTTTCAAAGAGAGGAAAGAAAATCTGAGAGACCTCGATATTCCTTCACCATCACTCTTTAACAAAATCCGCGTGTCACCATTTCAGAAAAAAACACCGTACGAAGAATGATTTCGTTGAATCTAGGGACCAGATAGACAATCTGCAAGAGATAGGGATTTTGTGAGACTGAGAGAAGACCCGCGAAGCCAGCAGGATAACCCGAGTAGAATGTTGCACATACCATCTCAATTTGGAAATTAAAAAAATCATGTGAGGTTTCCGGAGGAGGGACGACGTAGGTGGACGGTGTCCACGATTTCGGGTAATGCAGATGGAGATGTACTGCATTATAATCCACTTGACGCGTCTGGCCTAGGCCATTACATCATTGTATAGACTGGACCAGTCTCATAAATAATTCCTAAGGCCAGGCAACTTAGTTGTGATGGTCCACATTTGAATCTATTAAGAATACTCTTAATGAATCCAAGTGGATTATATAGAATGGATAGAAGAGATACGGATTGCTCTTCCATCCGCATCTCTTTCCATATCTATTTTTCCCTAAATCAAGAAGATAATTTATAAAACTTTTTATATTAAATTCTTTATTATATAATTTACATTCTTCATCTTTAAAATCCTTTTTTGAAAAACCTTTTTATCGCATTTATAAACCTAAGAAGAAGAATGTCACCGAACACAGTCGCCGAAATGACTGCAACTCTAAGCGCAATGACTGCGCCTACCAACAGTCAAGACGGGGAGACCCAAGTTTCAAACAAGGAGCAAGTATCCTCGAAAGAAACAAGCGGCGCTTTCGGGAAATATAATAAACAGATGTTGATTTCGAACTACCTCAATAGAGGAAAAGGTGAGCAATGTTTTGCAACCTTTCGATAATCCAAATGGCTCGTACTTTGTTAGGTACAAAGCCTGGAAAACAGCACATACTAATAGATAAAAACCTCTTCTTGAAACTATCTAATGTTGGCAAAAACAGATCCAAAGTCAAAAGACAGCCAAACGAATCCTCCTGCGAAGGATACCGCCCAATCGTCTGATGGGAGGGCTGCCTCAGGTTCTAATGACCAAGTTTCAACCGAACAGAGAGGGGAATTGATCAGGAAAGATAAAGACTCCATAGCAAGACTAGAAGCAGAATTTTGCAATATATTCGGCACTTCGACAAAATTGCCAAGATTTCAAAAATCAAAACCCACCGACGGTTCAGAGATTCCAACTTTAAATGAAGCGTCTTTCACCAAAGCAGTCAACTTGTTAAATATGATCCAACAAAAGAGGAATAATTTACCGTGTGAGGATGAGGTTATGGAAGTACCAAGACCAGAAGGTACGGTTCCTCTGATCAGCAAAACTCACAGCTTCATGAAATCTTTTAAACTCCAAGATTCAACTTTCTCAGAAGGCGGGATAGCGTTTGATTTTAGTATTACCCCAGACGCAAAAGCACAATCTCTTCCTCTATTTTTCCATAGGAACATGCAGATGCTTCAGGGTCAACTACCGTTGACAATCTTCAATAGAATGTGGCAACAATCAGCTAGCGAAAATCACGTAGAGTACAAAAGCACCGAGAAAGAAATAGAAAGATACAGAGGTCACCCATTTCCTGGGGAATGGACCCAATCTCGTTTCGAGTGGGGCGAAAACATGGACAACTTTATCTCTATGTTACGAGATGACTACAAGTTTCCAGGATTCGCCGATGCAATGGAAGCTCACAAGAGAAACGTGATACGAATTTTTAAGGAGCAAAGGTCCTGGGTAATAGCTTTCAAATACGATTTAACAATTAGAAAATCCGTTTTCGCAGTAAGAAACCCAGAGCAACGAGTTCCCAACCCATCCCTTGAACCAGTAGGTCTGGTAAACGAAATTTTTTACAACGCTAGGGCACAAGATGATTTGAATACCTACGATAACCCTTATATGAAGGGAGGAGAAAAATTTGGAAGAAATCCTTACTCAGACTTGTTAACGGAGAATTCAAATCATTATTCATATTCTTCTCACTCGAGAAGCTCATCCAATTCTTCAAGAAACAACTATGAGAAGAAAGAGAAAAATTTCAAAAACTCACCTTACGGCAACTATAAAGGGAAAAATTATAATCCTAATTATAAGAAAGTGTCTGATGCTAAAAACAACAACAGAGGAAAACCGGACATGTAGGTTATTCTGGCGTGACTCATAACCTTCTATTCTCTTGAAACAATTTTTTCTCAATTTACTTGTTAATGAGCCATGGCTCTTTGTTGTAATAAAATGTTAATAGAATCCCACTCTTGATCTTTGCAATAAATTAATTTCCATGAAACTTTCTTGTTCCATCTAGGATCCCGGCTTGCATCCCCAATAACCAAATGAGCAAAGAATCAAATCCTGTTGTTGCCAAAACCAGTGAGATGATACAAAGTCAGTCGACAGAATCGAGTCAAGTCCCATCAGGGACCGATCCAGTGTGGCCAGAGGAAGTCTCTTGTGAAATGAATATTCCGGCATGGAAAGAAGCACTAGTGAACGCAGGTTTGATAGATAAATACCAAGACATTTTATTAGGTTTCAAGGAGGGTTTCGACCAGGGCATCCCACACCACTTTCTGATAGATTGTAAGTGGTATACTCCAGCAAATCATACCTCTTCGGAGATAGCAAAAGACAAGATAGCCTCAAACATGCAAAAAGAGAAGGCAGCTGGTAGAATCTTCGGCCCATTCACACATGAGGAAGTGTATCGCAGAGTTGGGTTCTTTCGCACGAATCCATTAGGCGCGGTGGTAAACAGCGATGGGTCGATAAGGCCGATAAATGATTTATCCTTTCCAAGAAATAATCCGGATATTCCCTCTGTGAACTCTTTTGTAGACGCAAAAGCTTTCGAAACCACGTGGGATGACTTTGCTAAAGTTTCATCCTTCTTCCGTAAAACAGAGGATCCGCTCCTCTTAGCCATTTTCGACTGGGAAAAGGCCTACAGACAAATACCAACTATGAGGACGCAGCAATCATATACCATGATAATGGATGCTGACGGAATGATATGGTGGGATACTCGAATAGGATTCGGAGGAGTCGCAGGGTGTGGCTCTTTTGGGAAAGCCGCAGATGCCTGGAAAGAGATAATGAGGTTCGAATTCGACGTTGTAGAGATATTCAGATGGGTGGACGACGCCTTGTTTATAAAATCAATCAATTCAAGTTTAGATATAGGAGACGTGGTGAAGAGAAGTCTTGAATTAGGAGTGATTACAAACGTAGAGAAGATGTCGAACTTCAAGAGTGAACAGAAGTTCATTGGCTTCATATGGAATGGCTTGACGAAAACGGTTCGTCTTCCAGATGCAAAACTCGAGGAGAGGAAGAAACAGATTCTTGAAGCACTCACTCCTGAGAAAAAGTTTTCTTTCAATGAAGTTGAGATTCTCACCGGGCGCTTAGTACATGTAACATTAATTCTGCCTCAACTGAAATGTTACATGACGGGCCTTTATAGGTGGATGAAAAGTTGGGTCTTCAAGCGAGCCACGCAACAACTGCCTCAAGATGTGAAGATGGACCTTCTTCACTGGAAGCTCATGCTGTCAGATTTTGAGCATACAAGGTTGATCAGGTACAGTGATCCGATAGACATTGGGTGGATCGGAGATGCATCAACGAGCTTCGGGGTGGGAGTTTTGATTGGGAAGAGTTGGTTTCAGATGAAGCTCAAAGAGGGGTGGCAAGACTCCGGGCTAGCTAAGCGTGGAATTGCGTGGCTAGAAACGGTCGCAGTAAGACTAGGTCTGTGGCAAGTAATATCACAAGGAAATTACGACGGTAAGACTTTGATTGTCTGGACCGATAACACAACAAGTCAGAATGCTATAGCAAACAGACGATCGAATGACGTGGAGGTAAATAGAGAATGGAGGAAAATCCAGCAGTTGCTGATTTCCTGTCATATGGACTTAGTCGCAAAAAGAGTGAGCTCAAAGAAGAATGCTGCAGACAACATTTCAAGGGGAGTGAAACACGACAAGAGTGAAAAAGATAGGATCTGGGCGTCGATACCACCTGACCTACTAGGAGTATTCTCGCAAGAATACGTGTTTCAAGGAAAGTGTCCAGCTTTGAAACATCAGTTTCCAGGATTGGTATCGCCATGAGCAGTTTCCAAAGGTGACTAAAGGGTCCTAAAACCCTGTATCCAGGTTATCTTGTACTAGTCTCACAGTTTATAGCCGCCTTTATAAGTTACTACACTTGTAACTAGACTATAAATAATCGTATGAAATAAATGTAATAAAATTCGTTTGGAACCAATTAAAGAAACCCTTGTATATAAACAAGTCGAGGCTGGTTCCCTTTCTTTTAGAGAAGAAATCTCTTCTTGACATTCCGTCACTCTAAAATCGTCTCCATCTCAATCTCTATAGCCCAAAAAGCTTAAAACTTCTGAATTTTCCTTAAAACCTTATCATCCATTCATTACATCATGCCATTTTCTGAAGAAGAATTAAAACCAATTTTACAATTCGTGAGTAGAGGAGACGGAAAGATTCATTATAATATATTACAACAACACATATTAGAAGGTTGGAAGTGGAACACCCTATTGAGCTATAACGGAGCGGTGCGGAAATTCCTGAAAAGTAGAAAGGAGAAATCGGCTTCAGAGTTCAACTTACCAGCAACGGAAGATGAAATCTACGAATTTTGTGTCTGGGCCGGCAGAACGAGCAACGGTCCAACAAAAGAGGATGTAATGTCTCAAACCCTAGAAAAATACTTATACGGTTTGAGAGCCTGGCACTTATATCACAGGGAAGATTTCCCTAAAGTGAACGACGCGACTATCAAGTTAATGCTCGCGGCTTCAAAGAAGATAGATGCATCTATACCGAAGGCAGCTGAAAAGAAGGCAATTCACCTCGAACACCTACTATGTCTAGGAACCGAACTAATCAAAGGAGGTTTGAAAGAACTGGCAGTACTGGATACTGTATTATGCGCGTTCTGGGGATTGGCTAGATTAGGCGAGTTGACGTGCGATAAGAAGGAATCATCTGATTGGATAATGGCGTCGGATGTAAGAATCGTGTCAGACAAGGGTAACGAGGAAGGCTTTATAGAGTTAAGGGGGGCAAAGACGGCGAAACCGGGAGAGGTACAGACGCTCCAGTTAAAAGGTTTGAACCACGCCCTTTGTCCAGTTGCCGCCTTGAAGAGACGATTAGCGTGTACGAATGGAGGAAAAGACATTCTTTTCAGCTACGTCGATAATTTCGTCAGGATACCATTGTCAAAGCAATTAGTCATGTCGACGTGCCAGAAAGTATGGGAGAGTAATGGTTTTAAAGGCTTGACTGGACATTCATTTAGGGTAGGAGGAGCTTCCTTGAGGTTTGCTCTGGGAATCCCGGTTGAGGACATATGTGAGATTGGGAGATGGAAGTCAAACTCGTGGAAATTTTATATAAAACCTTACTCAAAATCGGAGTTAGAAAACACGAAAGACATCCTTTTTGTACTTAGTTTGCACAAATTATAGTAGTAACAATAATTGCTTTGGAGGTTGGTAAATAGTTAAATATTGACGTAAAGGCAATAGAAATTCTATTGAGAAATCGACAGAGTTGTGAGAAATGAGAGCAAACCAATAGAAATATTGCTACGAGAAGAGTTCTGAGAGGTAAGAGAGAGCCAAAACAAATGATTTGCTAGTGTAAAATCGGGTGCTCGAGAAGAGACACATCGGGTCTGAAAGTTAAGGGGTCTCGTTTAATGAGGCTCAGGCTTTCAGCTCCGAGTGGGGGGATATTAAACTTTTCCTTTTCTCTTGATTCTCAACTTGAATCAGAGATCAGGACCCTCTAGTGTGTTCTTATGACCATGAGCAGCCTCCATATATTAAGACTTACAGGAAGACACTTCGTGTCTTCCTTGTAAGGATCTTGTGCCTTAAGCTAAGATAAATCTTCTTCAGCTGTGATAGCTGGTATAGAATACTTTAGCTAAGGTACAGTTCCTTAGTAGTCTTCGAGATATCGGGATTGAAGACTTCGATATCTCGGAATTAATTAGAGGAGTGCTCGACCGACAGATTAATCTGAAGACACAGAGATTAAATCTGTCGGTGGTTTGTAAGCAAACCCGAACACTGGTAGTCCGGGACGTAAAAGTCGGGACTACCTAGAGAAGGGGTAAAGCTAACTAAGATTAAGTTACCTCTACCCCGCTCGAACGTGTACACTCTAGGGAGGATTACAAAGATGAAAGTGGATGTGAGGTTTCCGGAGGAGGGACGACGTAGGTGGACGGTGTCCACGATTTCGGGTAATGCAGATGGAGATGTACTGCATTATAATCCACTTGACGCGTCTGGCCTAGGCCATTACATCATTGTATAGACTGGACCAGTCTCATAAATAATTCCTAAGGCCAGGCAACTTAGTTGTGATGGTCCACATTTGAATCTATTAAGAATACTCTTAATGAATCCAAGTGGATTATATAGAATGGATAGAAGAGATACGGATTGCTCTTCCATCCGCATCTCTTTCCATATCTATTTTTCCCTAAATCAAGAAGATAATTTATAAAACTTTTTATATTAAATTCTTTATTATATAATTTACATTCTTCATCTTTAAAATCCTTTTTTGAAAACCATCCCACCCACCCTAACACGGAACATCTTGTGCAAGCAAAGATATTCGTATAGATGGAAATTGCATAAGAAAACAAGGAATAAAGGATATTAAACTTTTCCTTTTCTCTTGATTCTCAACTGAATCCCAGATCACTGTCTAGGAAACTACGATTGGTTCACACCACCAAACCATACGTCATCAAAATTAGCCGAAGAAAAGATCACTAAGAATATGGTGAAGGAGAGAGATCTAGGGAGGATCTACGGTCCTTTTACTCACGAAGAGGTTTTTAAGCGGTGCGGATTCTTTAGGACTAATCCTATGGGAGCCGTGGTGAACGGCGACGGCTCAATCAGGGCAATTAATGACTTGTCGTTCCCTAGAGGAGACAAAGAGATTCCCTCAGTAAACTCTTTCGTGGACAAAGAAGATTTTGAGACGACCTGGGATGATTTTGCGAAGGTCCAACGTTTCATGATAAATGCCGAGAGAGACGTGAGGCTGGCAATCTTTGATTGGGAAAAGGCGTATCGCCAAATCCCGACGAAAATCGATCAGCAGCGATACATGATGATCCTGGACGCTCATGGAAGAATATGGCGAGACACGCGCATCGGTTTCGGAGGGGTAGCCGGATGTGGTTCCTTTGGAAGGCCAGCAGATGGGTGGAAGGAAATCATGAAGTCAGAGTTCGATGTGATAGAGATATTCCGTTGGGTGGATGACGCACTCTTCATCAAGTCGTCCAGTTCGAAGCTACGCATGAAAGATGTTGTGGAAAGGAGTAAAGAGTTGGGGGTAATAACAAATGAAGAAAAGTTTTCAGACTTTGGACCAGAGCAGAAGTTCTTAGGATTTATCTGGAATGGAAGAGAAAAGACGGTAAGATTGCCTGAAGAGAAATTAAGACAAAGAATCACACAGGTGAAAGAGGCGCTGGAAAGGAAGGAACCCTTCTCTTTGAACGAAATTGACATCCTTTGCGGAAGGCTAAATCACGTTTCCTTGATGCTACCACAGTTAAAATGCTACCTTTCCTCGCTATACTTCATGAAGAGAAGCTGGGTCCACAAACATGCCAAACAACACCTATCCTTCGATGCGAAACTGGACCTGCTACATTGGAAAAGCACCCTGTTGACGTTCAAGCATACAAGATTGATGAGATTTGAAGGCCCCGTTGACATTGGATGGATCGGAGATGCATCCACGTCCTACGGAGTGGGAGTAGTCGTAGGAAAGAATTGGTTTCAGTTGAGATTGAAAACCAATTGGCAGGATTCAGGAGAAAAAGGACGGGGTATCGCGTGGCTAGAGACAGTAGCAGTGAGGATAGGCTTGTGGCACATTGTAGGCAGGGCGGATTACTCTAGGAAAACTATTATAGTATGGACCGACAACACGACAACGGAGAATGCGATAAACAACAGAAGGTCCAGAGATTATGAGGTTAACCTCGAATGGAAGAAAATTCAGGATATTTTGATCAGATGCGAAGTTAACCTGATAGCCAAAAGGGTCATATCAAAGTCAAACAAAGCAGATGGAATTTCCAGAGGGGAAGGGGAGAAGTTCCACAGTCTGGAGGAGTGTAATAGGGTGTCGACGAACATCCCGTTGGATTTGCAAAAGTGCTTCCAGCAAAACCCATTGAGCATGATGTATAGGGAATTTGACGATTTAAGCCTCCAGTTCCCTGGGTTAGATTGTAATTAGAATGTAGCATTGTAAAGACTGTATGTACATAGATCTTTTTGTATTGACCCTCCGAAGGTTTGAGGTGAAGTTTCATCAATAGTTTAGACCCTTGATGTGAAACAAGCAAAAATTTTCTGCCTTTTCTGGAGGCAATTTATCATGTCAAAGTCTTAATGCATTAAAATTATTAAAAAACGACAAAGTCCATCATAGAAAGAAATCATCGTTGTTGTTAGTCGACGATGGAATCCCCAAAGTTGCAAGACCTGACGGGAATAAAACAACTGCTGTCGGACGGCCGGATAAACAAAGATCTCACAACACAACAATCACATATGCTGAAGGGTTGGAAATTAAGTACCTTGTTATCTTATAATGGAGCAGTGAGGAAATTTTTGAAGTTCAAATCCGAGAAAGGTGAAGAATTCGAGCTGCCGGCTACAAGAGATGATATATATGAATTTTGTTGTTGGGCAGGAAGGACAGAAGAAGGTCCCTCGAAAGAGGACATTTTAGCGTCAACCTTAGAGAAGTACCTCCACGGATTGAAGGCATGGCATCTGATACACGACAAAGAATTCCCCCAGTTGAAAGAAGAAAAGATCAAGCTGTTTATAACCGCATCGAAGAAAATTGACTTAAAGTTGCCGAAAGAAGAAGGGAGGAAAGCAGTAAAATTAAGGCATCTGAAAGAATTGATGATAGGTTTAGACTTCAAGGTAGCGAAGGAACTAGCGATCTTAGACACCGCTATTTGCGCGTTCTGGAGCCTGGCAAGGCTGGGCGAGCTTACGGGTGACAAGCATGATATATCAGAAGTGATATTGAAATCAGACGTGGAAATAGGCATCGTGGATGGGATCGAAGTAGGGAAGATAACGTTGAGAGGGGCTAAGACCGCAAAAGTAGGAGAAGTACAGTCGTTGCAATTGAAGGCATGGAGGAATCCACTATGCCCAGTGGCAGCTCTACGAAGGAGATTGGCAACGGAAACAGCACCGAACGCGGCCCTGTTTGGTTTTGTGGAAAAAGGAGTATGTTTTCCAGTGACGAAGAAGATGGTCGTAGATACTTGTCAAAAGATATGGGCAAAGTCAGACGGGGAAGGCCTAACAGGCCACTCTTTCAGAGTAGGGGGGGCCTCATTAAGACACGCGTTTAAAGTACCAATCGATGATATTTGCAGGATTGGAAGGTGGAAATCTGAGGCGTGGAGACTTTACATAAAGCCCTATACAGAAGCGGATAAAGAAGAAGTAACAAATATTTTGAATGAAATGAATAAGTACACCATTTGAAGTGTTAAGAATTATTAGCGGGAGCACTAGAGTTGTAAAGAGTGGGTTTCGGTTTTCGAGACTCAGGCTTTACAACATGAGAGCAGGTATATGAAAACCTCGTCCACTACTCTAGATTCATCAGGTAAATCTAGAGGTTTATGGATCCTCTCTAGTGTGTTCTCGAAACTCACAGATTTTTCCACATTATAATGATTAATTAAATTGCCAGTAGAATACCGTTAGCAGCTCAAAAAGCTCTTCAGCGAGTTCTTTGCTGGAACAATAGCTATAGTAAGAGCTCTTCGGCATTCAAAATACCGGCAAAAATCGATAATGAGGTTTATTGAGAGAACCCGGCTATTAAGCCCTTCTGTCAATAAACAGGAAAATTTAATCTTGATTCAAATTGAGAGAGCATTCCCTCAATTCGAATCAAGGGGTTTCGAGAGAATCCCGAGCACCGGCTATCCTGGACTGAGGTCGGGATAGCCTAGGGACGAGTCTTCGGTCCGTTCCTAATTCTCTAGGAAAGGAAGAAGACCCGACCTGAACATGCACATACTAGATCTGGATTACACAGATATTAGTGGATGGCTGCTTACCGGAGGAGGCACGACGTAGGAGGGGCATTGTCCACGTTTACGCGTAATGCAGTTATCAAAAGTGCAGTTGCGTAAAAGTTGTTCCCGTAAGTAGGTAGAGAATTACCCACAGCCCATTTCGAGAAAAGGCTGAGCCGAGTTAGCTCAGCCTAGAGATGTATATCAAGTAATAAAGAAACCTGAACCAGGCAAGAAACCTTGCGGACAAGGGTCTTGGATCCACTTTAGTCCAAGACAGCACAAGTTGATCACTATAGAGAGAAAACTTTTACGCATAATAGAGTGAAGTTGAGAGAATGAGATAATCCCTTTCCAATTACATCTCTTCTCTCATCCTTCACTCTGACTGTTACGCGCACATTCATCGTAGAATCCTAAATCTTTTCAAATACAGATCTAGTAACCAAATCTTCAAACTAACTCCTTATCCTAAAAGCTAACTAAGATTAAGTTACCTCTACCCCGCTCGAACGTGTACACTCTAGGGAGGATTACAAAGATGAAAGTGGATGTGAGGTTTCCGGAGGAGGGACGACGTAGGTGGACGGTGTCCACGATTTCGGGTAATGCAGATGGAGATGTACTGCATTATAATCCACTTGACGCGTCTGGCCTAGGCCATTACATCATTGTATAGACTGGACCAGTCTCATAAATAATTCCTAAGGCCAGGCAACTTAGTTGTGATGGTCCACATTTGAATCTATTAAGAATACTCTTAATGAATCCAAGTGGATTATATAGAATGGATAGAAGAGATACGGATTGCTCTTCCATCCGCATCTCTTTCCATATCTATTTTTCCCTAAATCAAGAAGATAATTTATAAAACTTTTTATATTAAATTCTTTATTATATAATTTACATTCTTCATCTTTAAAATCCTTTTTTGAAAACCATCCCACCCACCCTAACACGGAACATCTTGTGCAAGCAAAGATATTCGTATAGATGGAAATTGCATAAGAAAACAAGGAATAAAGGATATTAAACTTTTCCTTTTCTCTTGATTCTCAACTTGAATCAGAGATCAGGACCCTCTAGTGTGTTCTTATGACCATGAGCAGCCTCCATATATTAAGACTTACAGGAAGACACTTCGTGTCTTCCTTGTAAGGATCTTGTGCCTTAAGCTAAGATAAATCTTCTTCAGCTGTGATAGCTGGTATAGAATACTTTAGCTAAGGTACAGTTCCTTAGTAGTCTTCGAGATATCGGGATTGAAGACTTCGATATCTCGGAATTAATTAGAGGAGTGCTCGACCGACAGATTAATCTGAAGACACAGAGATTATAATCCTCCCTAGAGTGTACACGTTCGAGCGGGGTAGAGGTAACTTAATCTTAGTTAGCTTTACCCCTTCTCTAGGTAGTCCCGACTTTTACGTCCCGGACTACCAGTGTTCGGGTTTGCTTACAAACCACCGACAGATTTAATCTCTGTGTCTTCAGATTAATCTGTCGGTCGAGCACTCCTCTAATTAATTCCGAGATATCGAAGTCTTCAATCCCGATATCTCGAAGACTACTAAGGAACTGTACCTTAGCTAAAGTATTCTATACCAGCTATCACAGCTGAAGAAGATTTATCTTAGCTTAAGGCACAAGATCCTTACAAGGAAGACACGAAGTGTCTTCCTGTAAGTCTTAATATATGGAGGCTGCTCATGGTCATAAGAACACACTAGAGGGTCCTGATCTCTGATTCAAGTTGAGAATCAAGAGAAAAGGAAAAGTTTAATATCCCCCCACTCGGAGCTGAAAGCCTGAGCCTCATTAAACGAGACCCCTTAACTTTCAGACCCGATGTGTCTCTTCTCGAGCACCCGATTTTACACTAGCAAATCATTTGTTTTGGCTCTCTCTTACCTCTCAGAACTCTTCTCGTAGCAATATTTCTATTGGTTCGCTCTCATTTCTCACAACTCTGTCGATTTCTCAATAGAATTTCTATTGCCTTTACGTCAATATTTAACTATTTACCAACCTCCAAAGCAATTATTGTTACTACTATAATTTGTGCAAACTAAGTACAAAAAGGATGTCTTTCGTGTTTTCTAACTCCGATTTTGAGTAAGGTTTTATATAAAATTTCCACGAGTTTGACTTCCATCTCCCAATCTCACATATGTCCTCAACCGGGATTCCCAGAGCAAACCTCAAGGAAGCTCCTCCTACCCTAAATGAATGTCCAGTCAAGCCTTTAAAACCATTACTCTCCCATACTTTCTGGCACGTCGACATGACTAATTGCTTTGACAATGGTATCCTGACGAAATTATCGACGTAGCTGAAAAGAATGTCTTTTCCTCCATTCGTACACGCTAATCGTCTCTTCAAGGCGGCAACTGGACAAAGGGCGTGGTTCAAACCTTTTAACTGGAGCGTCTGTACCTCTCCCGGTTTCGCCGTCTTTGCCCCCCTTAACTCTATAAAGCCTTCCTCGTTACCCTTGTCTGACACGATTCTTACATCCGACGCCATTATCCAATCAGATGATTCCTTCTTATCGCACGTCAACTCGCCTAATCTAGCCAATCCCCAGAACGCGCATAATACAGTATCCAGTACTGCCAGTTCTTTCAAACCTCCTTTGATTAGTTCGGTTCCTAGACATAGTAGGTGTTCGAGGTGAATTGCCTTCTTTTCAGCTGCCTTCGGTATAGATGCATCTATCTTCTTTGAAGCCGCGAGCATTAACTTGATAGTCGCGTCGTTCACTTTAGGGAAATCTTCCCTGTGATATAAGTGCCAGGCTCTCAAACCGTATAAGTATTTTTCTAGGGTTTGAGACATTACATCCTCTTTTGTTGGACCGTTGCTCGTTCTGCCGGCCCAGACACAAAATTCGTAGATTTCATCTTCCGTTGCTGGTAAGTTGAACTCTGAAGCCGATTTCTCCTTTCTACTTTTCAGGAATTTCCGCACCGCTCCGTTATAGCTCAATAGGGTGTTCCACTTCCAACCTTCTAATATGTGTTGTTGTAATATATTATAATGAATCTTTCCGTCTCCTCTACTCACGAATTGTAAAATTGGTTTTAATTCTTCTTCAGAAAATGGCATGATGTAATGAATGGATGATAAGGTTTTAAGGAAAATTCAGAAGTTTTAAGCTTTTTGGGCTATAGAGATTGAGATGGAGACGATTTTAGAGTGACGGAATGTCAAGAAGAGATTTCTTCTCTAAAAGAAAGGGAACCAGCCTCGACTTGTTTATATACAAGGGTTTCTTTAATTGGTTCCAAACGAATTTTATTACATTTATTTCATACGATTATTTATAGTCTAGTTACAAGTGTAGTAACTTATAAAGGCGGCTATAAACTGTGAGACTAGTACAAGATAACCTGGATACAGGGTTTTAGGACCCTTTAGTCACCTTTGGAAACTGCTCATGGCGATACCAATCCTGGAAACTGATGTTTCAAAGCTGGACACTTTCCTTGAAACACGTATTCTTGCGAGAATACTCCTAGTAGGTCAGGTGGTATCGACGCCCAGATCCTATCTTTTTCACTCTTGTCGTGTTTCACTCCCCTTGAAATGTTGTCTGCAGCATTCTTCTTTGAGCTCACTCTTTTTGCGACTAAGTCCATATGACAGGAAATCAGCAACTGCTGGATTTTCCTCCATTCTCTATTTACCTCCACGTCATTCGATCGTCTGTTTGCTATAGCATTCTGACTTGTTGTGTTATCGGTCCAGACAATCAAAGTCTTACCGTCGTAATTTCCTTGTGATATTACTTGCCACAGACCTAGTCTTACTGCGACCGTTTCTAGCCACGCAATTCCACGCTTAGCTAGCCCGGAGTCTTGCCACCCCTCTTTGAGCTTCATCTGAAACCAACTCTTCCCAATCAAAACTCCCACCCCGAAGCTCGTTGATGCATCTCCGATCCACCCAATGTCTATCGGATCACTGTACCTGATCAACCTTGTATGCTCAAAATCTGACAGCATGAGCTTCCAGTGAAGAAGGTCCATCTTCACATCTTGAGGCAGTTGTTGCGTGGCTCGCTTGAAGACCCAACTTTTCATCCACCTATAAAGGCCCGTCATGTAACATTTCAGTTGAGGCAGAATTAATGTTACATGTACTAAGCGCCCGGTGAGAATCTCAACTTCATTGAAAGAAAACTTTTTCTCAGGAGTGAGTGCTTCAAGAATCTGTTTCTTCCTCTCCTCGAGTTTTGCATCTGGAAGACGAACCGTTTTCGTCAAGCCATTCCATATGAAGCCAATGAACTTCTGTTCACTCTTGAAGTTCGACATCTTCTCTACGTTTGTAATCACTCCTAATTCAAGACTTCTCTTCACCACGTCTCCTATATCTAAACTTGAATTGATTGATTTTATAAACAAGGCGTCGTCCACCCATCTGAATATCTCTACAACGTCGAATTCGAACCTCATTATCTCTTTCCAGGCATCTGCGGCTTTCCCAAAAGAGCCACACCCTGCGACTCCTCCGAATCCTATTCGAGTATCCCACCATATCATTCCGTCAGCATCCATTATCATGGTATATGATTGCTGCGTCCTCATAGTTGGTATTTGTCTGTAGGCCTTTTCCCAGTCGAAAATGGCTAAGAGGAGCGGATCCTCTGTTTTACGGAAGAAGGATGAAACTTTAGCAAAGTCATCCCACGTGGTTTCGAAAGCTTTTGCGTCTACAAAAGAGTTCACAGAGGGAATATCCGGATTATTTCTTGGAAAGGATAAATCATTTATCGGCCTTATCGACCCATCGCTGTTTACCACCGCGCCTAATGGATTCGTGCGAAAGAACCCAACTCTGCGATACACTTCCTCATGTGTGAATGGGCCGAAGATTCTACCAGCTGCCTTCTCTTTTTGCATGTTTGAGGCTATCTTGTCTTTTGCTATCTCCGAAGAGGTATGATTTGCTGGAGTATACCACTTACAATCTATCAGAAAGTGGTGTGGGATGCCCTGGTCGAAACCCTCCTTGAAACCTAATAAAATGTCTTGGTATTTATCTATCAAACCTGCGTTCACTAGTGCTTCTTTCCATGCCGGAATATTCATTTCACAAGAGACTTCCTCTGGCCACACTGGATCGGTCCCTGATGGGACTTGACTCGATTCTGTCGACTGACTTTGTATCATCTCACTGGTTTTGGCAACAACAGGATTTGATTCTTTGCTCATTTGGTTATTGGGGATGCAAGCCGGGATCCTAGATGGAACAAGAAAGTTTCATGGAAATTAATTTATTGCAAAGATCAAGAGTGGGATTCTATTAACATTTTATTACAACAAAGAGCCATGGCTCATTAACAAGTAAATTGAGAAAAAATTGTTTCAAGAGAATAGAAGGTTATGAGTCACGCCAGAATAACCTACATGTCCGGTTTTCCTCTGTTGTTGTTTTTAGCATCAGACACTTTCTTATAATTAGGATTATAATTTTTCCCTTTATAGTTGCCGTAAGGTGAGTTTTTGAAATTTTTCTCTTTCTTCTCATAGTTGTTTCTTGAAGAATTGGATGAGCTTCTTGAGTGAGAAGAATATGAATAATGATTTGAATTCTCCGTTAACAAGTCTGAGTAAGGATTTCTTCCAAATTTTTCTCCTCCCTTCATATAAGGGTTATCGTAGGTATTCAAATCATCTTGTGCCCTAGCGTTGTAAAAAATTTCGTTTACCAGACCTACTGGTTCAAGGGATGGGTTGGGAACTCGTTGCTCTGGGTTTCTTACTGCGAAAACGGATTTTCTAATTGTTAAATCGTATTTGAAAGCTATTACCCAGGACCTTTGCTCCTTAAAAATTCGTATCACGTTTCTCTTGTGAGCTTCCATTGCATCGGCGAATCCTGGAAACTTGTAGTCATCTCGTAACATAGAGATAAAGTTGTCCATGTTTTCGCCCCACTCGAAACAAGATTGGGTCCATTCCCCAGGAAATGGGTGACCTCTGTATCTTTCTATTTCTTTCTCGGTGCTTTTGTACTCTACGTGATTTTCGCTAGCTGATTGTTGCCACATTCTATTGAAGATTGTCAACGGTAGTTGACCCTGAAGCATCTGCATGTTCCTATGGAAAAATAGAGGAAGAGATTGTGCTTTTGCGTCTGGGGTAATACTAAAATCAAACGCTATCCCGCCTTCTGAGAAAGTTGAATCTTGGAGTTTAAAAGATTTCATGAAGCTGTGAGTTTTGCTGAACCCACAGCCCATTTCGAGAAAAGGCTGAGCCGAGTTAGCTCAGCCTAGAGATGTATATCAAGTAATAAAGAAACCTGAACCAGGCAAGAAACCTTGCCGACAAGGGTCTTGGATCCACTTTAGTCCAAGACAGCACAAGTTGATCACTATAGAGAGAAAACTTTTACGCATAATAGAGTGAAGTTGAGAGAATGAGATAATCCCTTTCCAATTACATCTCTTCTCTCATCCTTCACTCTGACTGTTACGCGCACATTCATCGTAGAATCCTAAATCTTTTCAAATACAGATCTAGTAACCAAATCTTCAAACTAACTCCTTATCCTAAAGTCGTAAAGATCAAGGATTCATTTAAGATGGATGTACTCGCAAACGCAGCAGCCTCTCTCCAGGCGATTTCCGCGCAGAGCGAAGCAGCAATCAATGGAAACGGCGGCAGGTCCCAACTTTCCAGTGGAGAGGGAGGCTCCGGCGCCCCGGGTCTGCCAGGACAAGGCGAGACCCACGCCGGTCATTCGCAAGAAGTCAGTCAGAGTGACTTAGTGATGAAGTACCTTAACCGGGGTAAAGGTACGATACTACCTTTTTACTATTCAAGTGGCGAATAGAGGGTAGTTCCCTAGTTGAATAACTTTATTCCTGTTATGATCATGCAGAATCTCGCACAGATGACGGTACTGAGGCTCCTTTAAGGAATGATTTAAGACCGGCAGGTCAGGCTCAGGATTTCTCTCATACTTACTTATGATCTCCACTGATGGATTGTTATTAAACAGTGAGCAAACATCTAGACCCAGCGTTAATGGGCGGATTATCCACACAAGAGATAAAGAATTCCTTAAAAGCGGTAGGAGAGAGAGGCCAAGAAAAGGACCTTGTACCCACCTCGAAAGAGACGTCGTCTGGTAACCATCAAGGCATCCTCGAGGAAGCAAGGAGATACTGCCAGCTAGACCGAGTGGATCAAGCGGCGAGTCTCCTGGCTCGTTACGCACGAGCGATAAAGGCGAAGGAAGGAAAGTCCTCAGACGGTGTAATTGACTTGACAAAGTCTGGCGCTACGAGAGTAGGCGATGAAGAAGGCATCTTCGTAAAATCCGGAACTTCTACGTTCACCCAAGGAGGGATCGAGTTCGACTTTAGCAAAGCCCCAAACTCAGATCATCTAGGATTACCATCCTTCTTTCACAAAGCTTTAACCGATCTGCAAGGAACCCTACCGTTAACTATATTCAACAAGTCATGGCAGCAGGCTGCCAGCGATAATCACGTGGATTATAAGAAGAAAGACCAAGATTCACATACCTATAGGGGCTACCCTTACGCTAGCGAATGGTCACAGTCGAAATCTGACTGGGCTGATAACATGGAAGAACTAATAGCTGCACTCGTTGCTTACGGGTTTCCAGGTTTGTCTAGCTCGTTCGAGATCCATAGGAAGAAGGTCAACTCTATAGCGAAAGAGAGGGGTTCTTGGGTGGTAGCATTCACTTACGACCTAAGAATACGGAAAGCAACCTTCGCATTTAGGAATCCAGGAGTCGCAGTACCCAACCCAGCCATCGAACCTATAGGATTAGTCGACGAGATATACCACAGGGTTCAGTCAAATGCAGATCTTATGTTTAAGGATAACCCTTATAGGAAGGGAGGCGAAAAGGAAGGGCGAAGCCCTTACGCAGACGTACCCTCCAATGACGCATCCAACTCCTTTACACAAGCGAAGCCAGGTGGTGGAGGGTTCCAGAATCAGAGGAACTTCTACAGAAATAACAATGGATTTCGCGGGAGAAATTACGGTCCTAACTTTAGAGCAAGACCTTACATAAACAGAGAGAAAGGGAAGGAAAGGGATAAGAAAGAGTAGGTACTCACATCATTCATGATAACCTCTATCGAGCCCCCCCCCCTTTTTTTTTTTTTTTTTTTTTTTTTTTTTTTTATTTTTATGCCCTCGGCGTTCCATTTATGTGTTTTTTCGCTGTAAACTTTTTGCAATTGAAACTCATTTTTCTGCTGCCTACTTCATCGTTGACGTCCCATGTCGGAAAATCTATCGCCACAACCTTGAATCCTTTTTTGATCCGTTGATAAAAAGAGGGAAAAGCACAGAGTCCATCAGAAACGTAGACGCAGGTTCTAAAAAAGTCAAAATAATCCAGAGGAGAAACCATATGTGCTTAAGAAATGAAAGCTCCGACATTCCTTCAGAAACAAACACCGTCCGACCAGGATTAGGGAAGTCTGACCTCCTGGTAGGAGAAGTCAGGGTCCTAGGAGAAGAGCTGTGGCCAACTACAGTATCTTGCGAAATGAACGTCAAAGAATGGCGAGCCGCATTGAGCAAAGCAGGCCTGTTGGACAAGTATAAGGACCTTCTGGTTGGGTTCGAAGAAGGTTTCGATCAGGGAATCCCAGATCACTGTCTAGGAAACTACGATTGGTTCACACCACCAAACCATACGTCATCAAAATTAGCCGAAGAAAAGATCACTAAGAATATGGTGAAGGAGAGAGATCTAGGGAGGATCTACGGTCCTTTTACTCACGAAGAGGTTTTTAAGCGGTGCGGATTCTTTAGGACTAATCCTATGGGAGCCGTGGTGAACGGCGACGGCTCAATCAGGGCAATTAATGACTTGTCGTTCCCTAGAGGAGACAAAGAGATTCCCTCAGTAAACTCTTTCGTGGACAAAGAAGATTTTGAGACGACCTGGGATGATTTTGCGAAGGTCCAACGTTTCATGATAAATGCCGAGAGAGACGTGAGGCTGGCAATCTTTGATTGGGAAAAGGCGTATCGCCAAATCCCGACGAAAATCGATCAGCAGCGATACATGATGATCCTGGACGCTCATGGAAGAATATGGCGAGACACGCGCATCGGTTTCGGAGGGGTAGCCGGATGTGGTTCCTTTGGAAGGCCAGCAGATGGGTGGAAGGAAATCATGAAGTCAGAGTTCGATGTGATAGAGATATTCCGTTGGGTGGATGACGCACTCTTCATCAAGTCGTCCAGTTCGAAGCTACGCATGAAAGATGTTGTGGAAAGGAGTAAAGAGTTGGGGGTAATAACAAATGAAGAAAAGTTTTCAGACTTTGGACCAGAGCAGAAGTTCTTAGGATTTATCTGGAATGGAAGAGAAAAGACGGTAAGATTGCCTGAAGAGAAATTAAGACAAAGAATCACACAGGTGAAAGAGGCGCTGGAAAGGAAGGAACCCTTCTCTTTGAACGAAATTGACATCCTTTGCGGAAGGCTAAATCACGTTTCCTTGATGCTACCACAGTTAAAATGCTACCTTTCCTCGCTATACTTCATGAAGAGAAGCTGGGTCCACAAACATGCCAAACAACACCTATCCTTCGATGCGAAACTGGACCTGCTACATTGGAAAAGCACCCTGTTGACGTTCAAGCATACAAGATTGATGAGATTTGAAGGCCCCGTTGACATTGGATGGATCGGAGATGCATCCACGTCCTACGGAGTGGGAGTAGTCGTAGGAAAGAATTGGTTTCAGTTGAGATTGAAAACCAATTGGCAGGATTCAGGAGAAAAAGGACGGGGTATCGCGTGGCTAGAGACAGTAGCAGTGAGGATAGGCTTGTGGCACATTGTAGGCAGGGCGGATTACTCTAGGAAAACTATTATAGTATGGACCGACAACACGACAACGGAGAATGCGATAAACAACAGAAGGTCCAGAGATTATGAGGTTAACCTCGAATGGAAGAAAATTCAGGATATTTTGATCAGATGCGAAGTTAACCTGATAGCCAAAAGGGTCATATCAAAGTCAAACAAAGCAGATGGAATTTCCAGAGGGGAAGGGGAGAAGTTCCACAGTCTGGAGGAGTGTAATAGGGTGTCGACGAACATCCCGTTGGATTTGCAAAAGTGCTTCCAGCAAAACCCATTGAGCATGATGTATAGGGAATTTGACGATTTAAGCCTCCAGTTCCCTGGGTTAGATTGTAATTAGAATGTAGCATTGTAAAGACTGTATGTACATAGATCTTTTTGTATTGACCCTCCGAAGGTTTGAGGTGAAGTTTCATCAATAGTTTAGACCCTTGATGTGAAACAAGCAAAAATTTTCTGCCTTTTCTGGAGGCAATTTATCATGTCAAAGTCTTAATGCATTAAAATTATTAAAAAACGACAAAGTCCATCATAGAAAGAAATCATCGTTGTTGTTAGTCGACGATGGAATCCCCAAAGTTGCAAGACCTGACGGGAATAAAACAACTGCTGTCGGACGGCCGGATAAACAAAGATCTCACAACACAACAATCACATATGCTGAAGGGTTGGAAATTAAGTACCTTGTTATCTTATAATGGAGCAGTGAGGAAATTTTTGAAGTTCAAATCCGAGAAAGGTGAAGAATTCGAGCTGCCGGCTACAAGAGATGATATATATGAATTTTGTTGTTGGGCAGGAAGGACAGAAGAAGGTCCCTCGAAAGAGGACATTTTAGCGTCAACCTTAGAGAAGTACCTCCACGGATTGAAGGCATGGCATCTGATACACGACAAAGAATTCCCCCAGTTGAAAGAAGAAAAGATCAAGCTGTTTATAACCGCATCGAAGAAAATTGACTTAAAGTTGCCGAAAGAAGAAGGGAGGAAAGCAGTAAAATTAAGGCATCTGAAAGAATTGATGATAGGTTTAGACTTCAAGGTAGCGAAGGAACTAGCGATCTTAGACACCGCTATTTGCGCGTTCTGGAGCCTGGCAAGGCTGGGCGAGCTTACGGGTGACAAGCATGATATATCAGAAGTGATATTGAAATCAGACGTGGAAATAGGCATCGTGGATGGGATCGAAGTAGGGAAGATAACGTTGAGAGGGGCTAAGACCGCAAAAGTAGGAGAAGTACAGTCGTTGCAATTGAAGGCATGGAGGAATCCACTATGCCCAGTGGCAGCTCTACGAAGGAGATTGGCAACGGAAACAGCACCGAACGCGGCCCTGTTTGGTTTTGTGGAAAAAGGAGTATGTTTTCCAGTGACGAAGAAGATGGTCGTAGATACTTGTCAAAAGATATGGGCAAAGTCAGACGGGGAAGGCCTAACAGGCCACTCTTTCAGAGTAGGGGGGGCCTCATTAAGACACGCGTTTAAAGTACCAATCGATGATATTTGCAGGATTGGAAGGTGGAAATCTGAGGCGTGGAGACTTTACATAAAGCCCTATACAGAAGCGGATAAAGAAGAAGTAACAAATATTTTGAATGAAATGAATAAGTACACCATTTGAAGTGTTAAGAATTATTAGCGGGAGCACTAGAGTTGTAAAGAGTGGGTTTCGGTTTTCGAGACTCAGGCTTTACAACATGAGAGCAGGTATATGAAAACCTCGTCCACTACTCTAGATTCATCAGGTAAATCTAGAGGTTTATGGATCCTCTCTAGTGTGTTCTCGAAACTCACAGATTTTTCCACATTATAATGATTAATTAAATTGCCAGTAGAATACCGTTAGCAGCTCAAAAAGCTCTTCAGCGAGTTCTTTGCTGGAACAATAGCTATAGTAAGAGCTCTTCGGCATTCAAAATACCGGCAAAAATCGATAATGAGGTTTATTGAGAGAACCCGGCTATTAAGCCCTTCTGTCAATAAACAGGAAAATTTAATCTTGATTCAAATTGAGAGAGCATTCCCTCAATTCGAATCAAGGGGTTTCGAGAGAATCCCGAGCACCGGCTATCCTGGACTGAGGTCGGGATAGCCTAGGGACGAGTCTTCGGTCCGTTCCTAATTCTCTAGGAAAGGAAGAAGACCCGACCTGAACATGCACATACTAGATCTGGATTACACAGATATTAGTGGATGGCTGCTTACCGGAGGAGGCACGACGTAGGAGGGGCATTGTCCACGTTTACGCGTAATGCAGTTATCAAAAGTGCAGTTGCGTAAACGTTGTTCCCGTAAGTAGGTAGAGAATTACCCACAGCCCATTTCGAGAAAAGGCTGAGCCGAGTTAGCTCAGCCTAGAGATGTATATCAAGTAATAAAGAAACCTGAACCAGGCAAGAAACCTTGCCGACAAGGGTCTTGGATCCACTTTAGTCCAAGACAGCACAAGTTGATCACTATAGAGAGAAAACTTTTACGCATAATAGAGTGAAGTTGAGAGAATGAGATAATCCCTTTCCAATTACATCTCTTCTCTCATCCTTCACTCTGACTGTTACGCGCACATTCATCATAGAATCCTAAATCTTTTCAAATACAGATCTAGTAACCAAATCTTCAAACTAACTCCTTATCCTAAAGTCGTAAAGATCAAGGATTCATTTAAAAAAACCGACCCTCCCACCCGACAAGCAGACGAGGGGTAGAAACATACGTGATATTTGGATAGAATATGGTATATGAAAACCTCGTCCACTACTCTAGATTCATCAGGTAAATCTAGAGGTTTATGGATCCTCTCTAGTGTGTTCTCGAAACTCACAGATTTTTCCACATTATAATGATTAATTAAATTGCCAGTAGAATACCGTTAGCAGCTCAAAAAGCTCTTCAGCGAGTTCTTTGCTGGAACAATAGCTATAGTAAGAGCTCTTCGGCATTCAAAATACCGGCAAAAATCGATAATGAGGTTTATTGAGAGAACCCGGCTATTAAGCCCTTCTGTCAATAAACAGGAAAATTTAATCTTGATTCAAATTGAGAGAGCATTCCCTCAATTCGAATCAAGGGGTTTCGAGAGAATGGCATCTCTTTCCATATCTATTTTTCCCTAAATCAAGAAGATAATTTATAAAACTTTTTATATTAAATTCTTTATTATATAATTTACATTCTTCATCTTTAAAATCCTTTTTTGAAAAACCTTTTTATCGCATTTATAAACCTAAGAAGAAGAATGTCACTGAACACAGTCGCCGAAATGACTGCAACTCTAAGCGCAATGACTGCGCCTACCAACAGTCAAGACGGGGAGACCCAAGTTTCAAACAAGGAGCAAGTATCCTCGAAAGAAACAAGCGGCGCTTTCGGGAAATATAATAAACAGATGTTGATTTCGAACTACCTCAATAGAGGAAAAGGTGAGCAATGTTTTGCAACCTTTCGATAATCCAAATGGCTCGTACTTTGTTAGGTACAAAGCCTGGAAAACAGCACATACTAATAGATAAAAACCTCTTCTTGAAACTATCTAATGTTGGCAAAAACAGATCCAAAGTCAAAAGACAGCCAAACGAATCCTCCTGCGAAGGATACCGCCCAATCGTCTGATGGGAGGGCTGCCTCAGGTTCTAATGACCAAGTTTCAACCGAACAGAGAGGGGAATTGATCAGGAAAGATAAAGACTCCATAGCAAGACTAGAAGCAGAATTTTGCAATATATTCGGCACTTCGACAAAATTGCCAAGATTTCAAAAATCAAAACCCACCGACGGTTCAGAGATTCCAACTTTAAATGAAGCGTCTTTCACCAAAGCAGTCAACTTGTTAAATATGATCCAACAAAAGAGGAATAATTTACCGTGTGAGGATGAGGTTATGGAAGTACCAAGACCAGAAGGTACGGTTCCTCTGATCAGCAAAACTCACAGCTTCATGAAATCTTTTAAACTCCAAGATTCAACTTTCTCAGAAGGCGGGATAGCGTTTGATTTTAGTATTACCCCAGACGCAAAAGCACAATCTCTTCCTCTATTTTTCCATAGGAACATGCAGATGCTTCAGGGTCAACTACCGTTGACAATCTTCAATAGAATGTGGCAACAATCAGCTAGCGAAAATCACGTAGAGTACAAAAGCACCGAGAAAGAAATAGAAAGATACAGAGGTCACCCATTTCCTGGGGAATGGACCCAATCTCGTTTCGAGTGGGGCGAAAACATGGACAACTTTATCTCTATGTTACGAGATGACTACAAGTTTCCAGGATTCGCCGATGCAATGGAAGCTCACAAGAGAAACGTGATACGAATTTTTAAGGAGCAAAGGTCCTGGGTAATAGCTTTCAAATACGATTTAACAATTAGAAAATCCGTTTTCGCAGTAAGAAACCCAGAGCAACGAGTTTCCCAACCCATCCCTTGAACCAGTAGGTCTGGTAAACGAAATTTTTTACAACGCTAGGGCACAAGATGATTTGAATACCTACGATAACCCTTATATGAAGGGAGGAGAAAAATTTGGAAGAAATCCTTACTCAGACTTGTTAACGGAGAATTCAAATCATTATTCATATTCTTCTCACTCGAGAAGCTCATCCAATTCTTCAAGAAACAACTATGAGAAGAAAGAGAAAAATTTCAAAAACTCACCTTACGGCAACTATAAAGGGAAAAATTATAATCCTAATTATAAGAAAGTGTCTGATGCTAAAAACAACAACAGAGGAAAACCGGACATGTAGGTTATTCTGGCGTGACTCATAACCTTCTATTCTCTTGAAACAATTTTTTCTCAATTTACTTGTTAATGAGCCATGGCTCTTTGTTGTAATAAAATGTTAATAGAATCCCACTCTTGATCTTTGCAATAAATTAATTTCCATGAAACTTTCTTGTTCCATCTAGGATCCCGGCTTGCATCCCCAATAACCAAATGAGCAAAGAATCAAATCCTGTTGTTGCCAAAACCAGTGAGATGATACAAAGTCAGTCGACAGAATCGAGTCAAGTCCCATCAGGGACCGATCCAGTGTGGCCAGAGGAAGTCTCTTGTGAAATGAATATTCCGGCATGGAAAGAAGCACTAGTGAACGCAGGTTTGATAGATAAATACCAAGACATTTTATTAGGTTTCAAGGAGGGTTTCGACCAGGGGCATCCCACACCACTTTCTGATAGATTGTAAGTGGTATACTCAGCAAATCATACCTCTTCGGAGATAGCAAAAGACAAGATAGCCTCAAACATGCCAAAAAGAGAAGGCAGCTGGTAGAATCTTCGGCCCATTCACACATGAGGAAGTGTATCGCAGAGTTGGGTTCTTTCGCACGAATCCATTAGGCGCGGTGGTAAACAGCGATGGGTCGATAAGTGCCGATAAATGATTTATCCTTTCCAAGAAATAATCCGGATATTCCCTCTGTGAACTCTTTTGTAGACGCAAAAGCTTTCGAAACCACGTGGGATGACTTTGCTAAAGTTTCATCCTTCTTCCGTAAAACAGAGGATCCGCTCCTCTTAGCCATTTTCGACTGGGAAAAGGCCTACAGACAAATACCAACTATGAGGACGCAGCAATCATATACCATGATAATGGATGCTGACGGAATGATATGGTGGGATACTCGAATAGGATTCGGAGGAGTCCGCAGGGTGTGGCTTCTTTTGGGAAAGCCGCAGATGCCTGGAAAGAGATAATGAGGTTCGAATTCGACGTTGTAGAGATATTCAGATGGGTGGACGACGCCTTGTTTATAAAATCAATCAATTCAAGTTTAGATATAGGAGACGTGGTGAAAGAGAAGTCTTGAATTAGGAGTGATTACAAACGTAGAGAAGATGTCGAACTTCAAGAGTGAACAGAAGTTCATTGGCTTCATATGGAATGGCTTGACGAAAACGGTTCGTCTTCCAGATGCAAAACTCGAGGAGAGGAAGAAACAGATTCTTGAAGCACTCACTCCTGAGAAAAAGTTTTCTTTCAATGAAGTTGAGATTCTCACCGGGCGCTTAGTACATGTAACATTTAATTCTGCCTCAACTGAAATGTTACATGACGGGCCTTTATAGGTGGATGAAAAGTTGGGTCTTCAAGCGAGCCACGCAACAACTGCCTCAAGATGTTGAAGATGGACCTTCTTCACTGGAAGCTCATGCTGTCAGATTTTGAGCATACAAGGTTGATCAGGTACAGTGATTCCGATAGACATTGGGTGGATCGGAGATGCATCAACGAGCTTCGGGGTGGGAGTTTTGATTGGGAAGAGTTGGTTTCAGATGAAGCTCAAAGAGGGGTGGCAAGACTCCGGGCTAGCTAAGCGTGGAATTGCGTGGCTAGAAACGGTCGCAGTAAGACTAGGTCTGTGGCAAGTAATATCACAAGGAAATTACGACGGTAAGACTTTGATTGTCTGGACCGATAACACAACAAGTCAGAATGCTATAGCAAACAGACGATCGAATGACGTGGAGGTAAATAGAGAATGGAGGAAAATCCAGCAGTTGCTGATTTCCTGTCATATGGACTTAGTCGCAAAAAGAGTGAGCTCAAAGAAGAATCTGCAGACAACATTTCAAGGGGAGTGAAACACGACAAGAGTGAAAAAGATAGGATCTGGGCGTCGATACCACCTGACCTACTAGGAGTATTCTCGCAAGAATACGTGTTTCAAGGAAAGTGTCCAGCTTTGAAACATCAGTTTCCAGGATTGGTATCGCCATGAGCAGTTTCCAAAGGTGACTAAAGGGTCCTAAAACCCTGTATCCAGGTTATCTTGTACTAGTCTCACAGTTTATAGCCGCCTTTATAAGTTACTACACTTGTAACTAGACTATAAATAATCGTATGAAATAAATGTAATAAAATTCGTTTGGAACCAATTAAAGAAACCCTTGTATATAAACAAGTCGAGGCTGGTTCCCTTTCTTTTAGAGAAGAAATCTCTTCTTGACATTCCGTCACTCTAAAATCGTCTCCATCTCAATCTCTATAGCCCAAAAAGCTTAAAACTTCTGAATTTTCCTTAAAACCTTATCATCCATTCATTACATCATGCCATTTTCTGAAGAAGAATTAAAACCAATTTTACAATTCGTGAGTAGAGGAGACGGAAAGATTCATTATAATATATTACAACAACACATATTAGAAGGTTGGAAGTGGAACACCCTATTGAGCTATAACGGAGCGGTGCGGAAATTCCTGAAAAGTAGAAAGGAGAAATCGGCTTCAGAGTTCAACTTACCAGCAACGGAAGATGAAATCTACGAATTTTGTGTCTGGGCCGGCAGAACGAGCAACGGTCCAACAAAAGAGGATGTAATGTCTCAAACCCTAGAAAAATACTTATACGGTTTGAGAGCCTGGCACTTATATCACAGGGAAGATTTCCCTAAAGTGAACGACGCGACTATCAAGTTAATGCTCGCGGCTTCAAAGAAGATAGATGCATCTATACCGAAGGCAGCTGAAAAGAAGGCAATTCACCTCGAACACCTACTATGTCTAGGAAACGAACTAATCAAAGGAGGTTTGAAAGAACTGGCAGTACTGGATACTGTATTATGCGCGTTCTGGGGATTGGCTAGATTAGGCGAGTTGACGTGCGATAAGAAGGAATCATCTGATTGGATAATGGCGTCGGATGTAAGAATCGTGTCAGACAAGGGTAACGAGGAAGGCTTTATAGAGTTAAGGGGGGCAAAGACGGCGAAACCGGGAGAGGTACAGACGCTCCAGTTAAAAGGTTTGAACCACGCCCTTTGTCCAGTTGCCGCCTTGAAGAGACGATTAGCGTGTACGAATGGAGGAAAAGACATTCTTTTCAGCTACGTCGATAATTTCGTCAGGATACCATTGTCAAAGCAATTAGTCATGTCGACGTGCCAGAAAGTATGGGAGAGTAATGGTTTTAAAGGCTTGACTGGACATTCATTTAGGGTAGGAGGAGCTTCCTTGAGGTTTGCTCTGGGAATCCCGGTTGAGGACATATGTGAGATTGGGAGATGGAAGTCAAACTCGTGGAAATTTTATATAAAACCTTACTCAAAATCGGAGTTAGAAAACACGAAAGACATCCTTTTTGTACTTAGTTTGCACAAATTATAGTAGTAACAATAATTGCTTTGGAGGTTGGTAAATAGTTAAATATTGACGTAAAGGCAATAGAAATTCTATTGAGAAATCGACAGAGTTGTGAGAAATGAGAGCAAACCAATAGAAATATTGCTACGAGAAGAGTTCTGAGAGGTAAGAGAGAGCCAAAACAAATGATTTGCTAGTGTAAAATCGGGTGCTCGAGAAGAGACACATCGGGTCTGAAAGTTAAGGGGTCTCGTTTAATGAGGCTCAGGCTTTCAGCTCCGAGTGGGGGGATATTAAACTTTTCCTTTTCTCTTGATTCTCAACTTGAATCAGAGATCAGGACCCTCTAGTGTGTTCTTATGACCATGAGCAGCCTCCATATATTAAGACTTACAGGAAGACACTTCGTGTCTTCCTTGTAAGGATCTTGTGCCTTAAGCTAAGATAAATCTTCTTCAGCTGTGATAGCTGGTATAGAATACTTTAGCTAAGGTACAGTTCCTTAGTAGTCTTCGAGATATCGGGATTGAAGACTTCGATATCTCGGAATTAATTAGAGGAGTGCTCGACCGACAGATTAATCTGAAGACACAGAGATTAAATCTGTCGGTGGTTTGTAAGCAAACCCGAACACTGGTAGTCCGGGACGTAAAAGTCGGGACTACCTAGAGAAGGGGTAAAGCTAACTAAGATTAAGTTACCTCTACCCCGCTCGAACGTGTACACTCTAGGGAGGATTACAAAGATGAAAGTGGATGTGAGGTTTCCGGAGGAGGGACGACGTAGGTGGACGGTGTCCACGATTTCGGGTAATGCAGATGGAGATGTACTGCATTATAATCCACTTGACGCGTCTGGCCTAGGCCATTACATCATTGTATAGACTGGACCAGTCTCATAAATAATTCCTAAGGCCAGGCAACTTAGTTGTGATGGTCCACATTTGAATCTATTAAGAATACTCTTAATGAATCCAAGTGGATTATATAGAATGGATAGAAGAGATACGGATTGCTCTTCCATCCGCATCTCTTTCCATATCTATTTTTCCCTAAATCAAGAAGATAATTTATAAAACTTTTTATATTAAATTCTTTATTATATAATTTACATTCTTCATCTTTAAAATCCTTTTTTGAAAACCATCCCACCCACCCTAACACGGAACATCTTGTGCAAGCAAAGATATTCGTATAGATGGAAATTGCATAAGAAAACAAGGAATAAAGGATATTAAACTTTTCCTTTTCTCTTGATTCTCAACTGAATCCCAGATCACTGTCTAGGAAACTACGATTGGTTCACACCACCAAACCATACGTCATCAAAATTAGCCGAAGAAAAGATCACTAAGAATATGGTGAAGGAGAGAGATCTAGGGAGGATCTACGGTCCTTTTACTCACGAAGAGGTTTTTAAGCGGTGCGGATTCTTTAGGACTAATCCTATGGGAGCCGTGGTGAACGGCGACGGCTCAATCAGGGCAATTAATGACTTGTCGTTCCCTAGAGGAGACAAAGAGATTCCCTCAGTAAACTCTTTCGTGGACAAAGAAGATTTTGAGACGACCTGGGATGATTTTGCGAAGGTCCAACGTTTCATGATAAATGCCGAGAGAGACGTGAGGCTGGCAATCTTTGATTGGGAAAAGGCGTATCGCCAAATCCCGACGAAAATCGATCAGCAGCGATACATGATGATCCTGGACGCTCATGGAAGAATATGGCGAGACACGCGCATCGGTTTCGGAGGGGTAGCCGGATGTGGTTCCTTTGGAAGGCCAGCAGATGGGTGGAAGGAAATCATGAAGTCAGAGTTCGATGTGATAGAGATATTCCGTTGGGTGGATGACGCACTCTTCATCAAGTCGTCCAGTTCGAAGCTACGCATGAAAGATGTTGTGGAAAGGAGTAAAGAGTTGGGGGTAATAACAAATGAAGAAAAGTTTTCAGACTTTGGACCAGAGCAGAAGTTCTTAGGATTTATCTGGAATGGAAGAGAAAAGACGGTAAGATTGCCTGAAGAGAAATTAAGACAAAGAATCACACAGGTGAAAGAGGCGCTGGAAAGGAAGGAACCCTTCTCTTTGAACGAAATTGACATCCTTTGCGGAAGGCTAAATCACGTTTCCTTGATGCTACCACAGTTAAAATGCTACCTTTCCTCGCTATACTTCATGAAGAGAAGCTGGGTCCACAAACATGCCAAACAACACCTATCCTTCGATGCGAAACTGGACCTGCTACATTGGAAAAGCACCCTGTTGACGTTCAAGCATACAAGATTGATGAGATTTGAAGGCCCCGTTGACATTGGATGGATCGGAGATGCATCCACGTCCTACGGAGTGGGAGTAGTCGTAGGAAAGAATTGGTTTCAGTTGAGATTGAAAACCAATTGGCAGGATTCAGGAGAAAAAGGACGGGGTATCGCGTGGCTAGAGACAGTAGCAGTGAGGATAGGCTTGTGGCACATTGTAGGCAGGGCGGATTACTCTAGGAAAACTATTATAGTATGGACCGACAACACGACAACGGAGAATGCGATAAACAACAGAAGGTCCAGAGATTATGAGGTTAACCTCGAATGGAAGAAAATTCAGGATATTTTGATCAGATGCGAAGTTAACCTGATAGCCAAAAGGGTCATATCAAAGTCAAACAAAGCAGATGGAATTTCCAGAGGGGAAGGGGAGAAGTTCCACAGTCTGGAGGAGTGTAATAGGGTGTCGACGAACATCCCGTTGGATTTGCAAAAGTGCTTCCAGCAAAACCCATTGAGCATGATGTATAGGGAATTTGACGATTTAAGCCTCCAGTTCCCTGGGTTAGATTGTAATTAGAATGTAGCATTGTAAAGACTGTATGTACATAGATCTTTTTGTATTGACCCTCCGAAGGTTTGAGGTGAAGTTTCATCAATAGTTTAGACCCTTGATGTGAAACAAGCAAAAATTTTCTGCCTTTTCTGGAGGCAATTTATCATGTCAAAGTCTTAATGCATTAAAATTATTAAAAAACGACAAAGTCCATCATAGAAAGAAATCATCGTTGTTGTTAGTCGACGATGGAATCCCCAAAGTTGCAAGACCTGACGGGAATAAAACAACTGCTGTCGGACGGCCGGATAAACAAAGATCTCACAACACAACAATCACATATGCTGAAGGGTTGGAAATTAAGTACCTTGTTATCTTATAATGGAGCAGTGAGGAAATTTTTGAAGTTCAAATCCGAGAAAGGTGAAGAATTCGAGCTGCCGGCTACAAGAGATGATATATATGAATTTTGTTGTTGGGCAGGAAGGACAGAAGAAGGTCCCTCGAAAGAGGACATTTTAGCGTCAACCTTAGAGAAGTACCTCCACGGATTGAAGGCATGGCATCTGATACACGACAAAGAATTCCCCCAGTTGAAAGAAGAAAAGATCAAGCTGTTTATAACCGCATCGAAGAAAATTGACTTAAAGTTGCCGAAAGAAGAAGGGAGGAAAGCAGTAAAATTAAGGCATCTGAAAGAATTGATGATAGGTTTAGACTTCAAGGTAGCGAAGGAACTAGCGATCTTAGACACCGCTATTTGCGCGTTCTGGAGCCTGGCAAGGCTGGGCGAGCTTACGGGTGACAAGCATGATATATCAGAAGTGATATTGAAATCAGACGTGGAAATAGGCATCGTGGATGGGATCGAAGTAGGGAAGATAACGTTGAGAGGGGCTAAGACCGCAAAAGTAGGAGAAGTACAGTCGTTGCAATTGAAGGCATGGAGGAATCCACTATGCCCAGTGGCAGCTCTACGAAGGAGATTGGCAACGGAAACAGCACCGAACGCGGCCCTGTTTGGTTTTGTGGAAAAGGAGTATGTTTTCCAGTGACGAAGAAGATGGTCGTAGATACTTGTCAAAAGATATGGGCAAAGTCAGACGGGGAAGGCCTAACAGGCCACTCTTTCAGAGTAGGGGGGGCCTCATTAAGACACGCGTTTAAAGTACCAATCGATGATATTTGCAGGATTGGAAGGTGGAAATCTGAGGCGTGGAGACTTTACATAAAGCCCTATACAGAAGCGGATAAAGAAGAAGTAACAAATATTTGAATGAAATGAATAAGTACACCATTTGAAGTGTTAAGAATTATTAGCGGGAGCACTAGAGTTGTAAAGAGTGGGTTTCGGTTTTCGAGACTCAGGCTTTACAACATGAGAGCAGGTATATGAAAACCTCGTCCACTACTCTAGATTCATCAGGTAAATCTAGAGGTTTATGGATCCTCTCTAGTGTGTTCTCGAAACTCACAGATTTTTCCACATTATAATGATTAATTAAATTGCCAGTAGAATACCGTTAGCAGCTCAAAAAGCTCTTCAGCGAGTTCTTTGCTGGAACAATAGCTATAGTAAGAGCTCTTCGGCATTCAAAATACCGGCAAAAATCGATAATGAGGTTTATTGAGAGAACCCGGCTATTAAGCCCTTCTGTCAATAAACAGGAAAATTTAATCTTGATTCAAATTGAGAGAGCATTCCCTCAATTCGAATCAAGGGGTTTCGAGAGAATCCCGAGCACCGGCTATCCTGGACTGAGGTCGGGATAGCCTAGGGACGAGTCTTCGGTCCGTTCCTAATTCTCTAGGAAAGGAAGAAGACCCGACCTGAACATGCACATACTAGATCTGGATTACACAGATATTAGTGGATGGCTGCTTACCGGAGGAGGCACGACGTAGGAGGGGCATTGTCCACGTTTACGCGTAATGCAGTTATCAAAAGTGCAGTTGCGTAAAAGTTGTTCCCGTAAGTAGGTAGAGAATTACCCACAGCCCATTTCGAGAAAAGGCTGAGCCGAGTTAGCTCAGCCTAGAGATGTATATCAAGTAATAAAGAAACCTGAACCAGGCAAGAAACCTTGCGGACAAGGGTCTTGGATCCACTTTAGTCCAAGACAGCACAAGTTGATCACTATAGAGAGAAAACTTTTACGCATAATAGAGTGAAGTTGAGAGAATGAGATAATCCCTTTCCAATTACATCTCTTCTCTCATCCTTCACTCTGACTGTTACGCGCACATTCATCGTAGAATCCTAAATCTTTTCAAATACAGATCTAGTAACCAAATCTTCAAACTAACTCCTTATCCTAAAAGCTAACTAAGATTAAGTTACCTCTACCCCCGCTCGAACGTGTACACTCTAGGGAGGATTACAAAGATGAAAGTGGATGTGAGGTTTCCGGAGGAGGGACGACGTAGGTGGACGGTGTCCACGATTTCGGGTAATGCAGATGGAGATGTACTGCATTATAATCCACTTGACGCGTCTGGCCTAGGCCATTACATCATTGTATAGACTGGACCAGTCCTCATAAATAATTCCTAAGGCCAGGCAACTTAGTTGTGATGGTCCACATTTGAATCTATTAAGAATACTCTTAATGAATCCAAGTGGATTATATAGAATGGATAGAAGAGATACGGATTGCTCTTCCATCCGCATCTCTTTCCATATCTATTTTTCCCTAAATCAAGAAGATAATTTATAAAACTTTTTATATTAAATTCTTTATTATATAATTTACATTCTTCATCTTTAAAATCCTTTTTTGAAAACCATCCCACCCACCCTAACACGGAACATCTTGTGCAAGCAAAGATATTCGTATAGATGGAAATTGCATAAGAAAACAAGGAATAAAGGATATTAAACTTTTCCTTTTCTCTTGATTCTCAACTTGAATCAGAGATCAGGACCCTCTAGTGTGTTCTTATGACCATGAGCAGCCTCCATATATTAAGACTTACAGGAAGACACTTCGTGTCTTCCTTGTAAGGATCTTGTGCCTTAAGCTAAGATAAATCTTCTTCAGCTGTGATAGCTGGTATAGAATACTTTAGCTAAGGTACAGTTCCTTAGTAGTCTTCGAGATATCGGGATTGAAGACTTCGATATCTCGGAATTAATTAGAGGAGTGCTCGACCGACAGATTAATCTGAAGACACAGAGATTATAATCCTCCCTAGAGTGTACACGTTCGAGCGGGGTAGAGGTAACTTAATCTTAGTTAGCTTTACCCCTTCTCTAGGTAGTCCCGACTTTTACGTCCCGGACTACCAGTGTTCGGGTTTGCTTACAAACCACCGACAGATTTAATCTCTGTGTCTTCAGATTAATCTGTCGGTCGAGCACTCCTCTAATTAATTCCGAGATATCGAAGTCTTCAATCCCGATATCTCGAAGACTACTAAGGAACTGTACCTTAGCTAAAGTATTCTATACCAGCTATCACAGCTGAAGAAGATTTATCTTAGCTTAAGGCACAAGATCCTTA